>OY755241.1:7845904-8394435 GCA_963576725.1 Azorinus chamasolen | reverse complement strand
AAGACACAATGTTTTTTCTTTCGTTTGCCAAAACGCTGCTGCTACTACAACAATGTATGTCATTGATACTCATATAAATAATGTATCCTACAGCACACAGTGCAGACCCAAACCAAGGGTTAATCCATTACCCCATAAATAAACATTCCAACGCCTCCACACACAGAGTAAGGCAATCTCTGGTTGCTTACGCTATAATATAGACATGATTCTATAGTTTCTGTCGTGTGTCATGTGCTATTATAACAATTAGTATAATTAATAGTCATAATGCCATTTCTTTACATGAATAGTCACGGAGTAGAAGTTATGCAACCGCCTGGATCCAAGCTTATAACACTTCTAAGTCTGAGATCATTCTCAAATATCTGATTGTTCAGATTCTGAGCAAGTTCAACATCTGACCAACAATATGCTCGAGAATGATCGCGCAGATTCAATCATAAAGTTTTACCCTTCTCTTGCTGAATTTTAAAGTACATTTCTCCTACTTTACCCATGCCCTGTTGTATAATTACATATATCTTCACTTTGTATAAGTATTTCGTTGTGCAATCACTGCTGCGGAATGCACTGGTTGCACAATCAACTTGTAAATAGTGCAGACCCTGATGAGACAGCTCCTGTAGGAGCTGTCTCATCTGGGTCTTCACTATTTACAGGGAGGTATATTGACGTGATTAGCAAGCGAAGGGTTAATACCATTGGGGCTCAGATCAGATCAGATGGAGACGTATAGTCACAGCCTATCTTGTTTGCTAGTGGAATAATATAGATCTTATTCTACTGCTTCTGCTTTGGCAAAAACATGTGTTAATATGCCATTTCAAAATTCAATCTGCTTAAAAATAACGAGTTCATCATTACTTTCATAAATACCTATGGAGTAAATAGTTAATGAAGAATATATGTGTATTAGAAAGCTATTGGATTCTTAACCCTTGCTATTCACGTCAATATACCTATTCACGTCAATATACCTACCTGTTAATAATGAAGACCCAGATGAGACAGCTCCTGCAGGAACTGTCTCATCAGGGTCTGCACTGTTTACAAATTGATTGTGCAACTAGTACACTCCACAGCTGTGATTGCACAGCGAAATACTTGTAGATAGTGAAGATATATGTAATTATACAACAGGGCAATGGTAAAGAAGGAGAAATGTGTTTTAAAAATGCAGCAAGAGACGGGTCAATACAGGTGGAAAGTATTGCAGCAGTCCGTACTGGAACTTGCTGTATTATAGTTCGACCTGCATTAGACTGCTATATGTCTGTAACACTGCCCTTCATATAAATTTCGTGCGTTTGAAAGCAGAGTAGACCCAGATCAGACGGCTCCTATAGGAGTGGTCTGACCTGGGTCTGCTGGTGTTGCTAATGAAACTGATAGATCTGGGATTTTTAGTTCTTAAAAACTGGCTACAAAGGTTTATTTAGCAGTATACGAAACATTGAACAGCAGACTCCAACAAACTCTATATTGTGACCACTCTGTAGAATTGACCATTTGAGGCAATTCTAAAGAGTGGTCACACTGTAGGGTGTGGTGTAGATGTAAAGATGTTATTCTGAAGAAAATACGCATGTTATCTAGACCGACACAATGCTATGCTAACTGTGATATACGCATGTTAAAAAGACCGACACATTGCTATGTTAACTGTGATACAAACATACGCATGTTATCTAGATCGACACAATGTTATGTTAACTGCGATATAAACATACGCATGTTATCTAGACCGACACAATGTTATGTTAACTGTGATATAAACATACGCATGTTATCTAGACCGACACAGTGTTATGTTAACTGTGATATAAACATACTCATGTTATCTAGACCGACAAATGTTATGTTAAGTGTGATATAAACATACGCATGTTATCTAGACCGGCACAATGCTATGTTAACTGTGATATAAACATACGCATTTTATCTAGACCGACACAATGCTATGTTAACTGTGATATAAACATACGCATGTTATATAGACCGGCACAATGCTATGTTAACTGTGATATAAACATACGCATGTTATCTAGACCGGCACAATAATATGTGAACCGTGATATACGCATGTTATCTAGACCGACACAATGCATGCTATGTTAACTGTGATACAAACATACTCATGTTATATAGACCGACACAATGCTATGTTAACTGTGATACAAACATACGCATGTTATCTAGACCGACACAATGCTTTGTTAACTGTGATATACGTATGTTATCTAGACCGGCACAATGCTATGTTAACTGTGATATACGCATGTTATCTAGACCGACACAATGCTATGTTAACTGTGATATAAACATACGCATGTTATCTAGACCGACACAATGCTATGTTAACTGTGATATAAACATACGCATGTTATCTAGACCGGCACAATGCTATGGTAACTGTGATATACGCATGTTATCTAGATCGACACAATGCTATGTTAACTGTGATACAGACATACGCATGTTATCGAGACCGGCACAATGTTATGTTAACTATTATATAAACATACCTTCACAAAATAAATATATATTAAAAGTGTTCTAATCTTGACGTTACATTTAGTAAAAACATGTGGCAGCCTAATACAGGATGAAATTCGTACAGACAGCTCCATACATTAAACAGCCACCTGTCTTAACATATCTATATTCTTCTCTCCTATAATTCTGGTTTAGAGGGGGTTTACAGTGTATGAGATATACTGCTAGATATACGAAAACTAACGTCTAGGCTTTATTTACAAAGTGTAGCATTGCCTTTCGCTACAGTTTACCCTGTAGCTGATAGAATAGTATGTCTACACCTTTACAAATATAGTTGATCCAGGTCAGATGGTTCCTATAAGAGGTTTCTGACCAGAGTCAGCTCTGTCTGCTTTTATCATAATGTAGATTTGGTTCTACAACTGGTTCATTGATAAAATGTCATATATCATTACAACTTCATAAACACTTCATAAAACTCCATCTCATAAATATGCAAGACGTCATTATAATTAAAATTATCATAAATGAATATTCGTGAGGTTGAGGCTAATTGTAGTGACTGGTCAGGTTCTACTCTTTCAAACAAAGTGGTGTGGCATATACAGTAAAACCCTCTAATCCGGATATTTAGAGGCGAAGAATTAGATACTTTCAGTTAGTTGGCAGTTTAATGCAGGGTGAAAGTCATGCAGAAAGCTCCTAGAGGAGCTTTCTGCACGACTTTCATCCTGCATTAAACTGCCACCTGTCTCCAAGGGTAACATTTATACTAAATTAAACGTCCGGTTTCAAGCCAGTACTCTTGTTAATATTTTCTATAAGGTTGTGATCGAATCGGAAAAGGTCAAAACAGCTCCAGGTCATCAGATCTCTGAGTGCCTTTTATCACATTTCTTCACATTTTTTTCACAATGGTATAGGGCTTTAATCATATATTAGAACAACATTAGAACAACTACATCGGTAAAACATGGTGCCCGATTACAGTGAAACCCCTCTAAATCGAAGGTTTAATTTAGTATAAATATCGGCCTTTTAGACAGGTGGCAGCTTAATATTGGTTGAAAGTTATGCAGCCTTCTGCATGACTTTCACCCTCCATTAAACAGCCACCTGCCTTTAACGTATAGTAATTCTTCTGTAGTAGAATTCCGGTTTAAATATTTTTTTTCCTGTAATGTTTTATTGTATTTAGTGAACACATATCATAAAAAGTGAACACATATCATACAAAGTGAACACATATCATACAAAGTGAACACATATCATACAAAGTGGACAACCTGATAAACAGCTGTGTCTTACTCCACGACTGTTCTTGGTTGACACGGTTTCCAAAATACACAGGGATTCGTCTTCCTGGCGATAGTACGACACAAACCATCGTACGTCCTAATGTACGATACTAGTGAGAGTACGACACAAACCATCGTATGTCCTATCGTATGTCCTGATGTACGATACTAGAGAGTGTATGACACAAACCATCGTATGTCCTAATGTACGATACTAGAGAGTGTACGGCACAAACCATCGTACGTCCTAATGTACGATACTAGAGAGTGTACGACACAAACCATCGTACGTCCTAATGTACGATACTAGAGAGTGTACGACACAAACCATCGTACGTCCTAATGTACGATACTAGAGAGTGTACGACACAAATCATCGTACGTCCTAATGTACGATACTAGAGAGTGTACGACACAAACCATCGTACGTCCTAATGTACGATACTAGAGAGTGTACGACACAAATCATCGTACGTCATAATGTACGATACTAGAGAGTGTACGACACAAACCATCGTAAGTCCTAATGTACGATACTAGAGAGTGTACGACACAACCCATCTTACGTCCTTTTGTACGATACTAGAGAGTGTAGGACACAAACCATCGTATGTCCGAATGTACAATACTAGAGAGTGTACCACACAAACCATCGTATGTCCGAATGTACGATACTAGATAGTGTACGACACAAACCATCGTGCGTCCTATTGTACGATACTATAGAGTATACGACACAAACCACCATACGTCCTAATGTACGATACTAGAGAGTATTCAACATTCATTTGTACAGCAATAAAGGGTAACTTCGTACACTATAAATACTCATCATTTCCAGCATAAGGAGATCGGAACTTACAGTTGCAATAGTCGTACATTGTATAACTTACGATGATGTCAGCCGAACGGTCATTAGCACTTTACTCCATAAATACGCCTTTCTACGCCTCTGTAATAGTCACGTCTTGAAACCATTGTGATAAATAGAGCATTTGCTCCTAAGGAGCAAATGCTCTATTTATCACAATGGTTTCAGAACTATAAAATTCTAAATTTTTCCATTTCTCTAGTTAATGCTCCTTTTTGGTAGATTTATTCAAAGAGGTTGGATCTAAAAATAGCATATGAGGGAATGAGTTAGTGAAACTGACAGCGGGCCCAAGTTTCATGAACATTCTGAAGTAGTTACTTAGATAAGTTTGTAATTTAAAATTTAAACAAGAACATATATTTCTTAAATTATCAAACAAAATGTAAGAAGTTTCCTCAATTATCATTATAACCGTTTGCTACATATAAACGTGTTGTCACGCATTTACAAACAAAGTAGACCCAGATCAGACGACTCCTATAAGAGCAGTCTGATCAGGGTCTGCCCTGTTGGCTAATGAAATTTGAAAGATATGTTTCTTTATTTTCTAAAATGGCTACAATGTTTCACCTTCCATATTTCCTTATAACTATTTTTTCCATGAATCTTCAGTAGGTATTTAAATTTGGAATAAACATAGAACAGGAAAAGGGATAACTGAGGGAGATCTAAATAATAAAAAAATATTTAAGAATTTGTAACGGACTTAAGACTTTTACCAAATTTATTTCAGATACATTTATTTCACTTACCTTCTCTATATGCACGTGTAATACCCCTAGCATGTGATATCAAGTAACTACTTAACCCATTCCCTCATATTGACGACTTTTGACGACTCTGTAAAAGTCACTTTGTGAAACCATTGTGATAAGTAGTGCATTTGCTCCTATAGGAGCAAATGCTCTATTTATCACAATGGTTTCAAACTACACAATTCTAAAATATTTCCTTTTCTCTGGTTAATGCTTCTTTTCGGTAGATATATTCAAAGAGGTTGTATCTTAAAATAGCCTATGAGGTAATGCAGTAAAGAATATTCGTGCAACGTTTACCTGGTCTCTACGAACCCATTACAGCTGACTCTATTGTTTATCAGAATAACTTCTTTGACATAATTCTTACCTGTGTATGTCCATTTTCAGTATGTATCTTGTCATTTTCCGACATTCTTGAAAATCGTATAAAGATACTATATATCGTTGCAGCCAATGCGAAATAATAAAACCAAATGACATATCTAGACCGTTTTCTTCTGGCTGCCATATTCCTACCCTACGGAGACTCGTGACTGCCATGAACTGATAGTGCGACACAGTACAGACACCACATAGCAGGTGTTAGCGACTTTATTACAATAACTTTCGCTGTCAAATATCGTCCTCTGCAAACTTTGTCGTCTGCTACAAATTCTATTTTTTATTTGTCTTCATTTTTGTTTCAAAAACAATTGCCACAGTAACAAACAGTTTAGATCCTGATGAGACGCCGAGTTACTCGGCGTCTCATCAGGATCCAAACTGTTTGCATATGTAATCACAGTTGCGATATTGGCAGCGAAAGAGTTAACCCTTTTAATGCCATACTTTCAAATGGACTATTCTAGACTTCACACAGGTCTAACTTACCTTCAATTTCAAGGGACCTTTAAAACTAGAGTGTTACATGACAAAAAGTGCATACCCTGATGAGAGGGCTCCTCTAGGGTCTACACTGTTTGCAAAGGACTCCAGTGACTCGTCTACCGCAGTGAAAGGGTTAACGTGTGCGGAAATCAATAATTAACGCCAATAACCGATACATGCCAATTATTAATAGTTTCTTTGTATTGTTTGTTGTTAGTCAGTATTTAATTACCTGGTACTGTAAAACGTATAGTTCAGCGACCACGGATTCAATAAAAACGGTATTCTTAAAATAGTAGACACAATACAGAAAAACAGTCTGACCACGACCGCTTAAAAGAAGTCAACTCTGTTTGCAAATGCGTGAAAAAACATTTATATGAAGGAAAGGGTTAAAGCTTGACAAAGTCCCGCGGGAGTTTCCTGCATTAATGTTGTACCACGACCTCTGGGTATTGACTTTTGGATCATTCCATTCTATTAGGTTGATGCGGAACGCGTGACCGTTTTCTTCGGAACTGATTGTTCAACTTTTTAATTTTATCCAATATGTATACAATCCGCAGTGACGCAATGGGTTCGTAGCGCAGAGGACTAATAGTCAAAGCGGCTCGTTATTCTTTACAAATGATTTAAATGATGCGAGTTCGAGGCCTGCAGTATGCATATATTTATGTAGACAAATATTTTGCTGCTATTTTCTATTGTAAATATATGAGTTTCAAAACAGTTTAGTAGTGTTTTATATATATTTATTAATCTCATATCATTCATTTTATTCAAATTAGTTCATTTCATAACAACACGTCTATACCATTTTCAATTATTTTTTCTAGCATCCTCGCTATACTTCCATACGGGACCATTTATTTCACAGTCATGTAACTAATAAACTGTGTAAAACTTCAAAATCACGCTTATTTCGTGCAAATGAACAAAAAAATACATGTCACTGACGGGACTCGAACGCATGACCTGTGACCCATTGGTAAAATATTACGATTTCTTGCCTTCAACCTAACCGACTGAGCCAATTGAGCTGGAACACATGCAAGATTCAACAATATTATCTTAAAATGTAAGTAAACATCTGTCACCCCTGTTTCAAGGACTGGTTCAATATTGTAAAAACCGTCACGCTTCAAAGTTTTAAATTGTTTATCTATATTGTTCGATTTTGAGCGCTGAGCCGTGACTGCACTTTTCTATTTATAGAAGTTGCAACCATTCTAATTGATGGGTAAATCAGTATGATCGATTTAATTTCGACACAGAAGGCACACTGTCCTTATTATTGATGAAAAAGTAGTAAAGTCAAGCAGGAAACGCCACACACAAAACGCCACCATCACCAAAACACCGACAAAGTATGGTGTTAAGGTGCAAAGAAACGCATTGGATGTAGAACAATTCCTGCAAGAGGAAGAAAACAATATTTATTGAATGTACGGGGAGACGTTTCACTTATACCGTGAAAGGGAGGTAACTCCAGACAAAACATGGTTTATGACGCGTTTAACCTCTACGGGTGGAGTCGTCCTAAAGATCACAGCCCGTACCAGGGGTCAAAATCGAACTATATATGTGCTCTTGTTTAATCCGTAAACTCCGACGATACAACTCTAGGGACATGTACAAATAGTGTAGACTCCTGAGAGAGTCATCTGATCAGGGTCTACACTGTATCGATCAATGTCAAAAGATTGTCACTAAGACATGTTTTAGCAGGACCCCTTTGGCATGAAAAGGAGTTGGTAAAGCTTTTGTTTGTTTATTCCCATTTTTTTTTAAGAAAAATTCCCATGTTATTTAAGGAAGCATTGTCCAGCTCTTATTTGAACCCAACTATCTTTAATGTTGCTGGGGTACAACAGACAAAATATGTGTTGGTATAAACCATCGACGTAGATGGATTTAATCAGTCAGTGCAGACCCTGATCAGAGGGTTCCTTTAGGAGCCCTTTGATCTGGGTCTACACTATTCACATATGTCTTATTAACCCATTCCCTCATATTGACGACATTTGACGACTCTGCAAAAGTCATTTTGTGAAACCATTGTGATAAATAGAGCATTTGCTCATATAGGAGCAAATGCTCTATTTATCACAATGATTTCAAACTACAAAAATCTAAAACTTTCCTTTTCTCTAGTTAATGCTCCTTTTCGATAGATTTATTCAAAAAGGCTGTATCTAAAAACAGCATATGAGGTAATGACTTAAGGGATACTGGGCAGTTGACATGGGAGTCTAGGGGTTCAGCAGCCGCCTATTCTAAACGATCCTCGTACTTCAGATGGTTTTCATTAAGCAACCCATTCACACTGTACTCCGTAGATACGCCTTTCTACGCCTTCGCAAATAGAGTAGACCAAGATCAGACGATTCCTGTAGAAGTCATCTGAACAGGGTCTGCTCTGTTTGACTATGGTATAATATAGATATGATTATACAGTTCATATCTCAGCCAAAGTTACCAGTCATCTGCAAAAAAACTTGTCAGCAACGGAATGTTCACATCACTATACTGTACACAACCATTTATATTTCGATTTCGAGCGCTGAGCCGTGACTGCACTATTCTATTTATAAAAGTTGCATCCATTCTAATTTATAGGTAAGTGGACAATGATTGTCACACGAAGCTCGTAGTAATCGTGCAGAATTAGTATATACAGTAAAACCCTGCTAATACGGCAATCTAAAAGAAGTATATAATTATGGGTGCTAGATGCAGGTGGTAGCTTTATACAGGACAAAAGTAATACAGAAAGCTCCTCGAGGAGCTTTCTGTATTACTTTTGTCCTGCATTAAGCAACCACCTGCTTACAAAGACACCAATGTTTATTCATTATGTGTTCGCATTAGAGGGGTTCTACTGTATTTGCTTATTACAGGTCTGTATAACCACAGCTAACTCCGGAACAAATACATGGTTTGTGACGCGTTTTACCTCCACGGGTGTACTCGTCCTAAAGGTCACAGCTGACGGGTCAAAACCGAACTATACCGAATGAGTAATCATGAAAGAAATAGTAATAGCACGCGCATTTATAAATGAAATTTGTGGCCATGGCAGACATTGTAGAATCCGAATCACATAACTTTAACAGTAAATAGAACGGACCCTGGTTAGGTAATTTATACGTGACCGTCTGATCTGTGTTAACTCTGTTTATAATGTAGTGAAAATGCATTTGTATGAGATAAAGGGTTGATATATGTAAGATTTACGCATGACTTAAGGTATGAATTATAAATATTTTGCTAAACAGACTAACATATTAACTCCCATATCATTTACCGTAAACTCGTCAGAATTGATGTTTGGAACCCTGGTCATTTTTTCATGAGAGGGGGCCTGAATAATACATATACATATATGCTGGTAACATTTTGAATATCAATTGCTACAGTAGAGCCTGTATTGAACACCTCAGTCTTAAACAGCAGGTGGTTGTATGATACAGGGCAATAAAAATGCAGACAGCTCCTTTCTGCATTACTTTTCCTCTGCATTAAGCTACCACATGCCTTACAGACTAATAATTATACCTGTTTTGATTGGTGCTTAACCCTTTCCCTGTTCTATGTTTATTTCAAATTTCAATACCTACTGATTATTCATGAGCAAAATAGTTGCAATGAAACATTGAAGGTGGAACATTGTAGCCATTTTAGAAAGCAAAGAAACAGAACTATCAATTTCCATTAGCAAACAGAGCAGGCCCTGATCAGACGGCTCCTATAGGAGCCGTCTTATCTGGGTCTTCTGTGTTCGCAAATGCGTGAAAACACGTTTGTATAAGGGAAAGGGTTAAGACAGGGTCTATTGTATATCAGTTGGACCCTGATTAGAGAAGCTTTTTGTTCAGACTGTAAAGTGTTTGCCTTTGTCCCATGTATATATCAAGGGAATTGGTGTACATGTACTATTGATGTTCATGCTAAGCACATGACGGAAACATGTTCAAAACACCGCGACCAATAAATATATATACAGTAAAACCTCTCTATAACAACCACTAAATTGTGTTAATTAATTGGTATTTTTTAGGCACGTGGTTGCTTAAAGCAATATGAAAGTAAAACAGAACGCTCCTATAGGAGCGTTCTGTTTTACTTTCACCTTGCTTTAAGCATCCACATGCCTTTAACACAAAATACTTGATGTAATTTAGTGGTCGTAATAGAGAGGTTTTACTGTATATATACGGGCCGGGGGTTATAAAACATTCTGCTTGAGTCTGAGTTCATTATCAAGCGTCTGATTTGTCAGATCTTACGTAGGCTGATGAGTACAGGATTAATGAATGTATGAAAAATTGAAAATTAGCTAGATTTAAAAAAAAAGCATCATGAACAATGATACTTGTATTATGGCACATGTTGTATAATCAGATTTATTTAATTTTATAAACAAGCAGACTGGAACCCGATCAGATGTTTGTAATAGGAGCAGCCTAGTATTTGGTCTACTTTGCTCGTAAAAGCTGTCAAAATGCCCCCAGCAGGTTTAACTCTTTTGGCGTCAAATTTAAAAGTGTCTTCTGCAATAATAATTTCATATTAAATATAATCCTAAACTAAACAATAAAGGTATATCGGTAAAACATTTGTTTTTAAACACCTGTATGCTTGGGCTAAAACTACAGAAAACAGTGAAGTCCCAGGTCAGATACCGCGTTGAATGGTGCCAACATTGGCGCCGAAAGAGTTAAAAGTAGAATAATGACATAGGCAAAATGAGTGAATCCTGCATGGACCCTCTGACCAAAACCTTTCTAAGCTGGGACCCTCTCTGTGTGAACGTGTGAACCCGTATGGAGCCTCTGATCACAGGGTGAACCCTGTATGGAGCCTCTGATCACAGGGTGAACCCTGTATGGAGCCTCTGATCACAGGGTGAACCCTGTATGGAGCCTCTGATCACAGGGTGAACCCTGTATGGAGCCTCTGATCACAGGGTGAACCCTGTATGGACCCTCTGATCACAATGTTAACCACGTATGGACCCTCTGATCACAAACAGTGCGAACCCTGCAAGAACCCTCTGACCACAAACTGCCTAAGCCCTGTTGGGACCAACTGATCACAAACAGTGTAAACCTCGTATGGACACTCTGATCACACTTATTGTGAACCCTGCATGGCCCTTCTAATCATAAACATTGGGAACCCTGCATGGCCCCTGTGATCATAAACATTGTGAACCTTGCATGGCCCCTCTATCACAAACATTGTGAACCCTGTATGTACCCTCTGCCCACAAAAGATGCCCTCTAGTCACAGTAGGGGACCTCTGCCCATAAAATAGGACCTCTAGTCACAGAAGGGACCCTCTGACCACAAACGGAACCCTCTGATCACAAATTGTGTGAATCTTGCTGGGATCCTTCTGTCTGTAACATTTTTTAGCCGGATTTTTCGAGAAATAACTCGGCTTATTGTATGACGAAAACTGGACGGGTGCGTGTGCGGGCGATCGGGCGGGGTGCCGTCGTTAACAAAACTTTAACATTGCTTATAACCTCTGATTTAAATCAGCTAGACAATTCAAATTTGGTATGCAGATAGCTTGAGTAAAGGCCTTGATACAAGGATACATGAAATCAGGTCAAGTTTAAGGTCACTATTTCGAAATTTTAACATTGCTATAACTTCTGAACTACAAATGCTAGACAATACATCTTACAGATATCTTTGGCGAAGGCCTATTATTTAATACAAAGATATATGAAACTTGATCAGGGTCAGGGTCACTATTATGAAAACATGGCCGGTTTTTATCAAACTTCTGTTCCACAAACGCTAGACAATTCACCTTTGTTATTCAGATAGCTTTGGTAAGGGCCTTACAGATGACATAAAGATATCTGAAATATGGTCAAGGTCATGGTCAGTATTTTGAAAATTTGGCTGTCATTGAAATGTTGTTATATCTTCTCAACTACATATGCTAGGCAATTTATATTTGGTATGCAGATAGCATGGGTGCAGGTCTTTCAGTTGAAAAATCCGACTTTAATGCATTGTCCGCATTGTTTGCTTGTTTAACCCATTCCCGCATATAGACGCCTATTGACGCTTCTCTAATAGTCTCTTTGTGAAACCATTGTAATAAATAGAGCATTTGCTCCACAGGAGCAATTTATTTATCAACATGGTTTCGAAACTACACAATTCTGGAAAATTCCTTTCTCTAGTAAATGCTATTTTTGATAGATTTAATGAAATATGTTGGATCAAAAAATAGCCTATGCGGTGATGGGTTAATATTGTGTTGTACAACGAAACATTATCGACACTTTGTTGTATAACAAAATATTTGTTGGCCAGTAAATATATCGAACAGTTCTGGAACTAAACAGCAACCCGGATAAATACTAATACAGTAAAACTCCGCTTATGCGACCACCAAAAAGGGGCATAATTCTGGGTGGCAAAGGCAGGTGGTAGCTTAATGCAGGACGAAAGTTATGCAGAAAGCTCCTGTAGGAGCTTTCTGCATAACTTTCGTCCTGCATTAAGCACCCACCTGCTTTAAACGACACCAGTGGCTGTTTATTAAGTGGTCGCATAAGTGGGGTTTCACTATACATTTATAAGTCTATAAAAAACCAGAGTAGACCCACATAAGACAGCTCCTTAACATGCGCCGTCTAATCTCGGTCTACTCTGTTTGCAAAGGCATGGGAAGGCGACACAATTAGGGAAAGAATCAAGCACATTAGATCCAGGTGAGACATCGGCGTTTACGGCGTCTCATCTGGATCCAAGCTGTTTCCAAATGACAGCATGGCCCCCGCTTAGCAAGTTTATACAGGGCCAAAGAAATAACGAAAGTTCTCGCAGAAGCTGACCCTGTTTAAGCACGTACCTTGTTGCAAAAAGAAAGCCATGCACATAAAATGTGGGTCAGGTGAAATTTTGTCTACTTCCGATTTGATCAATATTTTGAAGGACTACTGACCGAGTGTAAAACAGATTGGATCCTGGTCAGACATCGAGTTTCTTAGCATCCAGTGTGGATTAAATCTCTTTACACATGCGACAAACATACAGTTATACCTGTCTATAACGACCACTAAATTTCATCAAGTATTTTGTGTTAAAGGCAGGTGACTGCTTAAAACAAGGGGAAAGTAAAACAGAACGCTCCTATAGGAGCGTTCTGTTTTACTTTCACCTTGCTTTAAGCAGCCACCTGTCCAAAATACCATTTAATTAACGCAGTTTAATAGTCGTTAAAAAGAGGTGTTACCGTATCTGCTCAAGTGCAGATTTGGATATTATTGATACGCCACATTACTGATGGTTTCCAGAGGTCCAGATAAAATTCATTAAATTTAAACATTTTTCAAGAATAATTCTTATATCAAACCATATCTTGAGATTACTCTTTAGATTCGCCCCGAAATGACGCTTTTAGTTATTGGGTACGCACTTGCATGTAGAAGATGTGTAGATGTGTAGTCTATAGAAGATGTGTGCTGTATTACGTTTGGCCTCTACTAAGCTCTCTCTCTCTCTCTCTCTCTCTCTCTCTCTCTCTCTCTCTCTCTCATCTCTCCCTCATGTCGTCCACAGACGGACCGTTTTCCGTGTGTAGGGATCCACAAAACCACTTTACTCGCTGGCGGCTCTGCGTGTCCAGTTGTAACTTTCACTTACTGAGCTTCACTTTCCTTCAAAATTATAAACGTGTATTTACGCATTTGCAAACAGAGTATATAGGAGCCGTCTGATCAGGATCTGCTAGAGTATATAGGAGCCGTCTGATAAGGGTCTGCTAGAGTATATAGGAGCCGTCTGATCAGGGTATGTTAGAGTATATAGGAGCCGTCTGATTAGGGTCTGCTAGAGTATATAGCAGCCGTCTGATTAGGGTCTACTAGAGTATATAGGAGCCGTCTGATAAGGGTCTGTTAAAGTATATAGGAGCCGTCTGATCAGGGTCTGCTAAGGTTTATAGGAGCCGTCTGATTAGGGTCTGCTAGAGTATATAGGAGTCGTCTGATCAGGAGCCGTCTGATCAGGGTCTGCTAGAGTATATAGGAGTCGTCTGATCAGGGTCAGCTAGTGAATATAGGAGCCGTCTAGTCAGGGTCTGCTCTGTTTGCTTTTGATGTTATACAGATCTGATTCTACAGTTTTATTCAAAGTGAAGAATGTTCTTGAAAGTTTACATTATAATAATACAGCATATGAATATTAATTACTGTCATTCTTCCTTTTATGAAGAATACAGCACAGGGAAAGAGTTAGGCTTTTGAGAAACTGTTGACCAAGTGTTAACGGCATGAATGAACTACGCGGCGTCTCGTCCGGATCCCGGCAGTTTGCCAGTCCGGTGTCGCTTACTATGATAAAAGGTTAACCTTTAGCGTGCTAATGGCGGATGAGTGAATACCTATGCAAACAGTTTGGATCCATATGAGACGCCGAGTAACTCGGCGTCTCATCAGGATCAAAACTGTTTGCCACCCTGATTGCATGTTGGTGGACAAATTCATTATAACTTGATTTTGAATATGTAGTAGATGAAAACAATTGCAAATAATGTTTTCTCAGCAGGCTTAAGGTTAACGCCTTTTAGATGGCAGATTACGAGGCTTACTATAAAACAATGACAACAATGAATACGGAAGAAACTGTGCTTGTCCTTCAGTACACTGGTTCGTAATGCTGTTATCAGTCCGTGAATTAGACAACACCTCACACAAAGAACCGAAAGCACATCAGACTACACACAAATGTTTCAAGGATACATCTGTTGAGGGTGAACCCCAAAACAACTACACACCCATTAAACATTTAATCTGCTGCAAGTGAACTTTCTTTTTCAACGAGTTTGGACCGAGGTTTGACGCTGAGCAAGTTGGCATTCGATTAGGATCTAAGCTATTTTACCGCAGGTTAACCCATTCCCTTATATTGACGTCATTGTAAAGGTTACTTTATGACATCATTGTGATAATTAGAGCATTTGCTGCAAAGGAGCAAGTGCTCCATTTATCACAATGGTTTCTGAACTACAAAATTCTAATAATTTCCCTTTATCTAGTTAATGCTCTTTTTCGGTAGATTTATTCAAAGAAGTTGGATCTCAAAGTAACCTTTGAGGTAATGGGTTAAGGGTGGATGCCCTTGATGCGGTTTTCACATACTCATATCTATATATATCTAACTTTCCCCTCATATTATTAGTAATGCAGTGATAAGTATCCGCTAATATGGAATGTATACTGCCAGCAAATATCCATATGGGACGAGGCGAAGTGTGTATATTACATAATAAGGAAACTAAGCACTGCATAACGAATTTATCTTACCGATTACCTTTAATTTCAAGTATTTACACGCATGTTTGCATCATAGGCCTACATGTATGGCCTTCCGGGAAACAAGCGAATTAACTCTTGCAAATTTGATATTACAATAAGAGAAGTGTAAATTACACCCCTTTAATAGAATTAAAGAAAATATTTTTATTTGTCTCAAATCTCGTTTAAATATTTATTTTCTTTATTTTTTATCATTGCAAAACTAATAAATGTTTATATTTCAATTCCATTAAAACATAAATTATATCTATGCACTTTTTTTAAACTGTAAGGATAAACATAAATTATAATTAAAAGTTGGATAACAGAATATTTATGTCAAGCATGAGAAATAACTCTTGTAAAGCCCTGATAAGGATTATAGCTCTGCTCCGTTTGCTCAAGATTTATGAATGTGAAAAAGTATCCTGCGTAGATATATTATTATGAAAATTCAGATAATAAATATTCATCATGCCATTATTCCTTATATGAATATAATGGTTAAACGATCATAATGGCGTCTTTAATAGAATCAATACAGCACATTATGCATCATTTGGGTTTTGAATTTATAGGCTTAATGTTTTACTCCATGAATGTTCATGTAAAAAATAATGACACCATGAATATAAAATAGATTAATTTGTATAGTGATAAACGGTCAATGGGATATTTTGCCGTGGCAGAAATTGTAGAATCATCTTTATATTATTTCATAAGCAAACTGGGTAGACCCTTGTCAGACGACTCCTATATATACAGTCTGTTCTGTGTCTACTCTGTTTGCAAAGGCGGGCATAGAAAGGGGGTACATTGTATTATGGAGTAAAGAGTTAAGAATACTTGACCTTCAAACTGCGTATCGCGTAGGAAAGACGTGCGCTTAATACCGTTAACTGTATTTGTAATGTACATAAAGACGTCGGGTCAAACGTGGAACTTTCGGTATTTGGAGAATTCTGATGGCATGAGGAATTTAGAGTAAAAAGAGAGCAAATAGTTGTTTTTATTTAATTTGAGTAACTATGCTGAATCAGATTATGCCATTTGTCAAGCTGTATCTTCCATGTTTAAGGTACAGTATGGCTGAAAACAAATTGGCCGCCAACGAGCACTATCTGCAGGCAATCAAGGCTCGCTACTGGGAACATCTGTTAAATGATCAAACAGCCAATGAAAGATTATATCCCAAGTCCCAAGGGTAAAGCTACAATTGTTGAAAACAAAATGACCGCCAAAAACTCTTATTTGCAGTTCTCACATGATATACGTGTACAACATTTGGCACCATTGTAACTTTACACTTGTATGTTTAATCAATTTCTGTTGTCTTTTACACTGCATTTGGAGTATTTAAGGTATAAGATGTACATAAATAAAACTATTCCGACGAAAATTGGAATCACACTGGAAAGTATCGTTGAAAGCGCAGTTAGGAGCACAGGAAGCGTATTCCGGAGCGCCGGGCGCATTCGGACCTTAGGGAGCGCTTTAAGTGCACCGAAGCGCATTTGTGAGGGCCTGCAGTACATTTGTGAGTGCCCGGAGCGCATTTGAGAGATTGGTTATGCCTCAATTATCGTCACGTCTTATACGTGTTTTCAGTTGATGACTGAATAACTGTTTAAGACGTGGAGGGTGACAAGGTGTGCATTTTGTCAACAATTTGATCATAACTAATTACATGTACATCTCGTGCATCTTAGAAAATTGGACTGCCATATATACTGTCCAGTCCTTAGCATTCTATTTATTCCCTCAAGCCAGCCGATTTACACTTCAGTGAGACAAGCTATATATCGATGTTGTGGTGGTGGTTGTGTCTAGTATGTGGCTTTGCCTGCTTGGCTTTACTACTTTTTCATTTAAACAGTTGAAAACCGACAATATTTATTAAAAGGAATCCATGATATGTGTTTTAGAGAATGTCACAACGTAGGGCGTAAATTGAAATCACACTGGACAGTATCGTTGGAAGCGCAGTTAGGATTGCAGGAAGCGCATTCGGGAGCGCCGGGCGCATTTGGGAACGTCGGACCTTCGGGAACGCGTTTAAGAACGCCGAAGCGCATTTGGGAACACTCGCAGCACATTTGTGAATGCCCGGAGCGCATTTGAGAGATTGGTTACGTTTCTTTCAATCATCTTCACGTCTTATACGTGTTTTCAGTTGATGTTAGAGTAACTGTTAAAAGTAGGGAGTGTGACAAGGTGTGCATTTTGTCAACACTTTGATCATTACTAATTACATTTCGTGCATTTTAGAACAGTGGACTGATAAGTAAACTGCCCAACCCTTATCACTCTATTTATATACTCAGGCCAGTCCATTTGCACTTTAGTGAGCACTAAATATACTGGTTGGTCGGTTAACCACCCACACCCAAAGTTAAATCAACAGACTGGACACTACTGACCCTTGGCATACAATCATACATTGTCATACTATAAGAAATATCTAGGGTAAGCAAATACAAAAAGTACGATTTAAAACAATAAAATCATCCAAACCCTGCGACAAGGGGCATTGTTTGAACCCGTGGGTATACCAACAAATGGAAAGTATATGTTATCCCGTAGCGTACAAATGTTGTATATAAAGGAGATCTACGCATCAAGGCAAGTTCACTTAAAACAAGAATCTAGCCGTAACTCACACGTAGAAATTATACTTCTACCCAGCGGAGTATGACTACGTGGCTATTACAAGCTGCTTGACACTTGGTCATCTTGAAAGGTATAGCATTCTGACTGAGATTTTGCAAACATGTTTTCGAAGTAGTATAAGGGGGAAAGATGCCCATGCAGAAGGCTAAAGGCTGTCTTTTCATAACACGTGGTACAGAACACATGTATTTGAAGACCACTCTTTACATTATCTAGCTGTAAACATGCCCGCTAAAATTCTTCGCTACTGCATGTGTCGTTTCCGATTCATTGAGACTATTCAAACCAGTGTCCGGTAGTTTGCAGTCTTGATCCAGATGCGGTCGATTTATCCGCTTTCTCATCTTACATGTAGTCCCAGCTGTTAGCAAAATGCAAACGGTGGTCCCGAATTGAAGGAGACTGGATAAAGAATCCCTTTATGGTAACTAAATTCCGAAATATTCGTTACGCGATAAATATGTCTTTCTACGCCTTTGCAAACAGAGCAGACCCAGATCAAACGGCTTCCGCAAGGAGTGGTCGGATCAGGGTCTGCTCGGCAAGCTAATGAACTGATATAATTATATATATGCTACAGTTTATGTCAGGGCGTACACTACCTGTGTTCATGTGCCTTTATAAAAACCAACTAATTAAATATTATCGATGTAAACTTAATCAATTTCTGTATGATTATTCATGGAATAGGCGGTTAAATGTTCCTATTTCCTATGAAATTAGTTCAATACGAATATAGTTCAACCCATCTACACCAGAATTGTAATAAAATAATGATTAATCTGTCTTAGACAGGTAGGTGGCTGCTTAATGCAGGGTGAAAATCGTGCAACAAGCTCCTTTGATAGCTATTTGCATGACTCTCGACATGCATTAAAATGCCACCTGACGGACACAACTACTTATTTCAACGTTCAGTTTGTAGGGATGTTATGTTACCTGTAATTCGAAATTACCCGTTCTCCCAAGGTCAAAAGAAGATGACACTCCGGTCGTTTAACCCTTTGCCTCATATAAACGTGTTTTCACGGATTTTAAAACAGAGTAGACCCAGATCAGACGGCTCCTAGAGGAGCCGTCTGATCAGGGTCTGCCCTGTTTGCTAACAGAATTTGAAAGATCTTTTTCTTTGCTGTTTAAAATGTCTAGAATGTTCAATCTTCCATATTTCATGACAACTATTTTGTTCATGACTATTCAGTAGGTATTGAAATTTGAAATAAACATAGAAAAGGGAAAGGGTTAAACCCTTTCCCATACAAATACCTTTTCACCCCTTCGCAAACGATATAAACCAAGATCTCTGTATACGTATTATCAGGATCGGGGTTTCTTTGCTAATTAAATGTTATAGATCTGACAGCTAGTTTTCCTCGTCAATGTGTAAACATAAATCTTCAGTTCATGAATAGTCATGCAGTAATGAGTTCATAAATTAATACCCATGAGGGAAATGATTAAACACTAGAAGAACGAACTTTCGTCTGATAAATCATTGAATGGTACAGTCCGTCCACACGTGTATACAGACAACACTGTGCTATTTATAGATGAATCAAAATTAAGACACGTTTAGATCACCTTACAGATAGGTAAATACCTTACACTGGTATAACACGCAATGCGCGATCAACATATCTACATGTAGTTATAGCTGACTGAAACTGAAAAGAGTTATATAATGCTGAAGAAAACTGCAGTATGGAGTGTTGTTATTATATCAGTTGTTATATTACTTTATTATTACGAAAAGGAGGTGGAAACATCCAACCCCATGCATGTTTCATCTGCACAAGTAAGTTAAAAATGTATAATCTGGTTTTACGTTTATGAATTCTGTAAATGTTTTGACCTTTAGATAATGTATGCTATGTTATTGGGACAGAATGACCGGATATACGTCCGCAGGTACGGTAGAACATGCCCTAGGTGGTCATCTATTTATTAAACATGGAAGTCTTAAAAAGCTGGTGACAACAGTAATACAAAAAGCTCCCATAGGAGCTTTCTGCACCACTGTTGACCTGCAATAAGCCACATCCTGCCTTAAGGACCACCCATGTATTGAGATTGTTTGATGGCCGCTGAACACATTAGCCCCTAGTGACACGTTTTGCGCTTCTATAAAAAGTCACACTGTGAAACCATTGTGATAAATAGAACATTTTCGTCTATAGGAGCAAATGCTCTATTTATCACAATGGTTTCAAACTACAAAATTCTAAAATTTTCCTTCTCTTTAGTTAATGCTCCTTTTCGGTAGATTAATTCAAAAAGGTTGTGTCTAAAATAGCCTAGGAGAGAATAAGTGAAGTAAGGTTTTACGTTATGTTCATAAGCGGAGGGATGATTTTGATACAGTACACGGATAATGATGCTGTCGGCAAACCTATTTAACATATCATATTGTTTAACTATAGTTTAGAACACATTTAAAGCGAACAGTTCCTAAAATACACGATGTTTTAATGTCACCTATACGTACGCAGTGTATCATATTTCATTTAAAAGGCACATACCATAATAGCAAATTGTTACCGTTGACTCGTATGTAGAATACATAAAAAGTGGTACGAAAACTAAGAGAAAGAGAAATATGGTGCATGAACACAACATACAGATAAAAGGTGAGATAGGGGATCGCTGACTTTGACACCGTCCTTGGATCGCTTAAATGAATTTGATCTGCTCGTGCAACATTGGATTACCCTGTTAAGTCTGTCAAATATATCTTAATATTTGACTTCCTGTTAACTCTTTCACGGTCAATTTCTGTCGTCTGCAAACTGTTTAGTGTGCAACATTTTTATACCCCCCTTTTGAAAAAATGGGGGTATATTGCTTTGCACATGTCGGTCGGTCGGTCGGTCGGTCGGTCTGTCGGTCGGTCGGTAGATCGATGGTTTCCGAACAATAACTAATAAACGACTTGGCCTAGAATCTTCAAACTTGCTGTGGTGGTTGGTCATGACAAGTAGATGACCCCTATTGTTTTGGGGGTCACTAGGTCAAAGGTCAAGGTCACCATGACCTAAAATGTTAAAATAGTTTCCGATCAATAACTGCTTAAGGGTTTGGCTTGGGATCTTCAAACTTGCTGTGGTGGTTGGTCATGACCACTAGATGACCCCTATTGATTTTGAGATCACAAGGTCAAAAGTCAAGGTCACCATGACCTCAAGTATGGTCCGACAGACCGACCGACAGACCGACCGACCGACCGACCGACCGACATGTGCAAAGCAATATACCCCCATTTTTTCAAAAGTGGGGTATAAAAATGTTGCACACTAAACAGTTTGCAGACGACAGAAATTGACCGTGAAAGAGTTAACAGGAAGTCAAATATTAAGATATATTTGACAGACTTAACAGGGTAATCCAATGTTGCACGAGCAGATCAAATTCATTTAAGCGATCCAAGGACGGTGTCAAAGTCAGCGATCCCCTATCTCACCTTGTTTTTATTTGCTTTTATTTTTCATCATTGTTGCTTAAAACATGCTCACAGTATTAAATAGTTCGAATCATGATCATCATCTGGATTCATGCTTATCAAGCTTTTTAGTTGAGTCTGAGTTCGTTCTCAAGTTTTTGATTGGTCCGATTTGAGTTCTCAAGCTTTTGATTGGTCAGATTTGAGCAAACAAAAACTTGAGAAAGAACTCAGACTCAACTTAAAGTTTTATAAACATGGACCCTGGATCCCAACAGTTTGCATAGAAGTACTCACAGATGCGACGTTGGCAGCGAAAGAGTTAATGTCTCCGTACCTGTCCGATGCAGTTATTGAAATTGCCTTGTGCGATTTGAGCATTGCTATGTGACTAATAACCAATACCGTGATTGGTTTTGGTGAAAAAGGTTGTGCTACAACGTATATTAGAATGTTGACCCATCTCTTAGCAATCATGATAGAAGAGAGCTGTTAGGGCTCTGGATTTGAGATATGATAGATGTAATTTGTTGTGGACAAAATACATGTATGTGTACCAGCGATCCACACAAGACACGTGTATCAGCGATCCACACAAGACACGTGTATCAGCGATCCACACAAGACACGTGATTCCCTTCATACAGACGCAATTTCACGCATTTGCAAACAGAGAAAACCCCACACAAACGTCTCATATATCCTGACCAGGCTCTACAATATTTGCTTATGAAATGATATAAATCTAATTCTACAATTTCTGTCAAAGGCAATAACTCACCTGATAGTCGTCTGATCTACTCTGTTGGCAAATGTGTAAATTGTCGTTTATATGAAGGACAGGGTTCATCCAATATCGGTTATAAAAGCGATATAGGGATCGGATATAACGTTCTCTGTAGAAACACCGTTACGGTTTGATTATTTGTTTCTTTGTGTTGATTTACAAATGTATCTACTCATTATGGGCTAATTGGACGCCCCAGTAAGAGGGGAGAGAATGCAGAGAAAACAGGACGCGATGCCAAATTTGTCTTTAACATAGTTTAAGATATAACGGTTTTGCAGCTGGTGCAAAGTGAAGAGTTATATAATATTAAGAATTCTCTGGATGTTTGTACAAACATGTCTATGTAATGTACGTGTCTTTGATGTTTGTTTTTATATATTCATTAACCCTCTCGCTGCCAATGCCGGATCTGTGATTACCTATGCAAACAGTTTGGATCCAGATGTGACCGTCTCATCAGGATCCAAACTGCTTGTTCCTGTTACTATGTTTTTGAAACAGGAATGGAGAAAATCAAAAGAATGAAAATTTGTAGCAGACGGCAAAGTTAGCAGACGACAAAGTTTGGCAGCGAAAGGGTTAACATGATAGTCCCTACAATAAACGCATATTTTCAATAACATCTTAATCCTTCTCTTGCTGAATTTCAAAATACATTTTTCCTTATTTACCCATGCCCTGTTGTATATTTACATATATCTTTACTGTGTACAAGTATTTCACTGTGCAATCACTGCTGTGGAGTGCACTGGTTGCACAATCAACTAAATAGTGCAAACCCTGATGAGACAGCTCCTGCAGGAGCTGTCTCATCAGGGTATTCACTATTTACAGGTAGGTATATTGACGCGAATAGCAAGCGAAGGGTTAAAGTTTGGATATGTGTTAGCGGAATGGTCGAACACGTACATATAACGTTTCGGCTAAGGCATGTCTCGTAAAATAAGATTTATGTTATATCATAAATTCATTAGCAAACAGAGCAGACCCTGATCAGAAAACTCATATAACAGGCGTCTGATTTATGTGTATTCTGCAAATATGCAAAATGAAGCGTATATGAAGGAAAGGGCTAACCCTTTCCTCCATAAATACACCTTTCTACGCCTCTTTAATAACCACTTCCTGAAACCATTATGATAAATAGAGCATTTGCTCCAATAGGATGTCTTTGTCTTTAGTAAATGCTACTTTTAGGTAGATTCATTCAAAGAGGTTGGGTCTAAAATAGCTTATGGAGGAAAGGGTTAAATGCTTACGTTTGAAGTATTCGTATGTTTTGAGATGATAATTGTTGGTAGATAGACCTCAATATAAAAGCCTTATGCTACGGAATAGCCCATACCCCACTGCATTCCTTAAATATAACACTTTGTAGATCATTGAATGATTGACTTATTTGACACAATAAAATTAAACCAGATTATTGACATTTGTATGCCTGTCATTGATACACTTAAGGCCATGTTTGCGTATGTTGTCATTTAGAAAGAATAAGTTCAACACATGTTTATGACCGTGTCTTATTTAGAGCTTTACTTTTTGTCTGCTATATATAGGTAAGACTGCATTATAACATGTCTTCAGGCGGAGCGACAGTCTGCTGCAGTCTAACCGATTTAAACCGCGCTCTAAATCCAAATAAGGCATATTGTTTCCACTTCTGCTATTTGGCTCAACATGTCTGACCACGGCGAAATTTGGGGAAATTTCTGTTTGGATGATCTAAACCGCCCACTAAATCAAAATAAGGGACACTGTTTACAAAGCTACGTCACTGTGTACATCACTTTGTCAGTAGATTTGTTGATTTTTTAATAAAAAATGCGGTTTAAATACAATCAGCTTTATTATTCTAAAAACAAACACAGCTGAGCCTGATAACACCTACAGGCACTAACTGAAAATGCCGATATTACCGGGTAAAGGGATAATGTTCCTTAGTGTTCGCTTAACCATTTACTCCATTAATACTCATCTTAGAAATGATAGCGTCATGAATATTAATTAGCTTAATCTTTAAAATGGCATATTAACACGTGCATGTTTACCAACGCAGAAACCAGTGGAAACTGTAGAATCAGATTTACATTATTCAACAGAGCAGACCCTGATTAGGTGGCTCGTATACACTATTTGCAAACGACATATTTGTGGAGTAAAAGGTTAAACATGTTCTATAGCACATGGGTAAACCATGCTGATGTCGATTTAAACCGCCCACTAGATCTAAATAAGGAATACTATTTCCAAATTTACGTCATTGTGTACATCACTACATTGTACGTCACGGTTGCTAGTGCTGTCCATGTGCTGAGTCAATGTTTTAAGCTGTCAGAAACGATAGTCAGCCAATCAAATTCTCTTTTCGAGAAGACAGGATTATTGCCGCCAAAATTAATTTGGCGACAATAATCCAGTCTTCACGAAAGATGAAACACTGAATAACCAATCCGATTGGCCAACGTCACAGATATTTCAAAAACTGCCGTTTATGAGACATCATTGGCCGAGTGTCAAACTCTGCGTCTCACTGGGGTGTGTTTTATTATCGCAAATCTTAATCAGGATTACAGATCACGATTGTGATTCGGTCGGGGGTTTTTTATCGAATCTCAAACATGTTCTCTAATCAGATTAATCAAGCTCTGACCTCGATTAAAATCTAATCATAATCAAAATGGCGGAACTCACACTAACTCCAGAAGAGACACAATTTCAAACCATTCTAGAAATGGTTATGGAAGGTAAACGTTGAAGTAACAGTTACATTTCTATATGCTCTCAAAGAAAATATCTGCTCAACATATTTTTATTTTATTTAATTAGATCTTTTATTTCATTTTTGTTTATTTATCTATCATTATTATATTTTTTTTTATTTTTATATCTTATATTTCTAGTTTTAGTTTTTGTTGTTGTCGCTGTCTAATTATTCGACAAAATATTAGCTGATCGACTCTGGTACTCGAAGAATTGCCGGGCACACCCAATGAGTATTTTCTTTTCTGAGATGAACTGCCATGTTTAATACAACATGTCATATCAAATTATTTTAATATCATAGCAATCGTGATTAAGATTGTGTGTATAATCAAAATCATGATTTATGAAATAAAACACACCCCTGGATACACGCTGTTTGTATATGCCAGACTAAACTTTGACCTGCTGGGCGGATCTGTTATGATTTTTGCAAACAATTCGGATCCAGTACGACACCAAGTGATACGCTAATTGGGCTGCCGACACCGCGGTCATGTCTGTCTATAACTACCGACTGCTACGGATTTTTTTGTTATCTCGTCTGTTTTAAAATTCACGAAAATTATGTTGCTGTTTTTTCAAAATTTATGACGTACCCATTTATACCTGTTTAAACTCCGCATACTGCTTTTGCATTTTAATTTCCTATGCACATGTTTATGAACATGTTCTTCGAAAGCGGTTTTTCAATTAATCGAAAGGAGATAATCACATAAACAAATGTCATTAATGAAAAGGAATGCAAACTGCTTATATGAATTACAAGCAAATACTGCACTGTACAATTGCAATTATATTTCATTGCGTTATTCTTAATTTCGTTATTCTTAATTTCAGTAAGTATTTAAACGTGTATTACGGACACGAACATTTGCGCCCTTTCAATTTTACCCGTCGTTTTGTTCCCAAATGCTAGTGACAAGCAATAATTGATACGTATTTAACGTACAAAGCACCGTGGCGTAGGGGTAGCGCGATAGCCTAGAACACTACGGTACACGGGTTCGAGCTAGGTAGATACGAAAATTATTTTTTTTCTTTTCGTAAGTCAAATGTTTCTTTTTTGTCTTATTTTGACATTAACGTGCTTTTGTTTTAAATCCATTTTATATCAGCATCCATTCATTAAATCTACACATCGTCCCGTGTGTAAAACCTACTCCACACTTAAACAAATGTCACCTTAACTCTGATTTGCTGATGGAATGGCATCAACAAGTTAACAAGCGAATAACTGACTAACTGTCAGCTGAATTTGGTAACTAGTTGAATACAAACTTTTTATTTCAAAGTAACTTTGCATAATAAAAATACAAAAAACCACAAAACCTCTCAAACACGACAGGTTAATAAAAGTTTTAGAATCTATATACATGTATCTGCATGTATGTTCTTTCTCTGATTTCCATTCATTTACAAGTTGTTCCTCCATTTTTTTCTGCAAAAACACTATATAATCCGCCTTTTTAAATTATTTATTTATTGACGTTTAAGGTCTTGGTTTACACTGCTGATCTTGCCACTTGATACATGTTATGCAGCCATTTTACGCTTGCATAAAACCTCGCTTGTTACATGTTTGAAACGAAATTGACGAAAGCCCCCTGTATTGCGTTGGCAGTATGTGATGAAACAACTTCCTCCTCTGTCCATATAGATCTGAACGGTCTTATGCAGTCGTCAAAACGAGGTCTAATTATTGGTGTGTAAGACAGGTGGTAGCTTTATGCAAGTCAAAAGTAATGCAGAAAGCTTAAGACAGGTTCTACTGCACAGGCATGGGTCCATGCTTATAAAACTTTTAGTTAAATCTGACTCCGTTCTCATGTATTTGATTGGTCAGATTTGATCCTTTGGCTCAAATCTGACCAATCAAAAGCTTGAGAACTCAAATTTGACCAATCAAAAGCTTGAGAACGAAACTCGGACTCAACTAAAAGCTTTAAGCATGGACCCTGGTGAATTTTCCGTATGGTATATATCTGTATACCCAACAGAGAAACAAGAGCAGTAAGATGACGCATCAGCATGCTGGTTTACCTCGTTGCATGTTAACTACTTTCTACTCGAAACATAATTACAGTAGAACCCCTCTAATGCGACCTTTCTGCATTACTTTTTGTCCTGCATTAAGGTAACACCTGCACCTAGCACCCAATATTATACCTTTTTTAGGTTGTCGCATTAGCGGGGTTTTACAGTACATTTTAATAGCATTAAAACGTGTTTTAAGAGAAAAGATTTGGCCATTGCAGAAATATATATTATGATCTATGTAATTCTAAAAGCAAACAGAACATGACCCCGATCAAACGGACCCACATTTGGTCATGGAAGAAACTGTAGAATCAAATCGATAATATCCTATTAGCAAACATACCAGAGCCTGCTTCCCAGTGGTGGTTTTGCTACGTTTATTGGTGTTTATAATTTTCATCTCGCGTGCGTGTGCGTGCGAGTGCTCGAGCATGCTTTCGCGTACATGCGCGCGGTGTGTCCATGTTAGCTCGCGTGCGTGTGTGTCTCTCACTTATTTTTGATCGGTGTTTTGGTAATGGTTGCGATTTGCGTGTGGCTTTTCCTGCCTGACCATACTACTTTTTATTGATGTAGGTATACTGTGTTGTTTGAGTAAATGTAAACACAGTTTTGATCCTGTTTGGAGACTCAGAGTTACAAAACTGTTTGCACAGGCAAATGCTATCATGGAATGGGTTAATTGTTTAAGACTGAACCAACGCACGCACGCACGCACGCACACACACACACGCGCGCACACACGCGCACACACGCACACACGCACGCACGCACGCACGCACGCACGCGCGCGCACGCACGCACGCACGCACGCACGCACGCACGCACGCACGCACGCACGCACACACACACACACACACACACACACACACACACACACACACACACACACACACACACACACACACACACACACACACACACACACACACACACACACACACACACACACACACACACACACACACACACACACACACACAGGTTTACTTTTCTATACTTCAGAGGTATCATTTCTACATCGACATACTGAGTTCTACCTTTTCCATTCAAGATAGAGCAATAAGGTTTGCACATTTATTCTATATAGAGGATGGGGATTATGAATCGTAGCAGATAACGCAAATAACTTCAATATTTCTTCTTCAACTTCTCACTGTTATTGAGAGGTATTCACATATATGGTATGTCATTAAGAGGTAATTACCTCATTTGCATATTAGCACACAGCTACCTCGCAAAGTCTATGAACGTTTTGATTGTCAGATAGCCAGGAGAAGGACCGATTTTATTGTATTTACTATGTTATAAGTATTATAAACGACAGTCAATTTGTTCAGTACAAGCATTCTTAAGAAATAATTTGTTAATATTTAGCATGAAGCGGGCGAATTCATGGTAACCTATGTGAATACCACTGACCTAGATTAAATGTCGGGTAATTCAGCAGTCAGTTTGGCTCCAAGTTTCCTAATATTCCGGTATTCAAAAGAAACGGAAAAATGTGTGTTATGAACATGGAGTCGGACTTGTTTATATGCACCACCTTGCAAAGCATACTAAAGGTTAATCAATCTTGTACTGGCAGTGAACAAAGAAATATGTATCTATACCGTTGATTAACATGTGAGTGTATATTTAAGTTATTGTCATTGATATATATATCTGTACAATGCACATTTCCCAATAATAAAAATCATATTATCTTATAACATTTTATTACATAACCTGCGGGAACGGAGTGCTTAAACAGTTCCGTAAAACAATGGGTATGCACTAGTGCATTTTAGAATAAATAAACAACGTAATCAGGCCGAATATTAATCTTAAAGAGAATACACAGGACCTATGTATAACGCATAATAATTAGCCAATAGTAGCGCGGGCATGACCGTTGTCAGTTGTATTGCTACGCTGTTTGTAAACAATGACCGAAACAGCCGTCAGCTATAGCTTGTTTCTCTTTCAATGGCACTTTTCAGAGCAATGTCATAAAAACTAAACAGGTATTATCTGCTTTACAGTTTGTTCTCATTTTGATCAAATGGTAGTAAGAATATTTCCCAGAATATTTCCCAGACATACAATAAAATAGCATAAACATTGAACTTAAGATTGAAGCGTTTTTCATAGTAGATTCAAATTTTATTTTTACGCAATCTATATAGTTTCTTGTCTTGGCATATATCAACAAATATGGCTGTCAGATTTATTACACTTGTAGTATAGTAAGCCTAATCAACTATTTATCAAAAGACTTATAACATTTAAATGCAATGGCCGATGGATGTAATCAATCAATCTATTTTAGAAAATACGAGTATTCTAACATTTTGTCCGATAGTGTGCTTCACAGTTTATTCAATTCTAAATAACATTTATATGTATGCAAATGACTGTGAGTGCAGTGAAAGAGCCTGGCGCGTTTGTGCTATGGTCTGTGGTATATTCGATGCACATTTCATGTGACGCAACTCAAATACATAGCTCGATTAATATAACCAATATTACTATTGTATTCGGGACTTTGAATTTTTAAGATATTTGTTTTTCATTATACCACAGGGCGGGAATTAAAAAAAATATTTCAGTCATATCGCGATGTCCAGCTAATTACAGGTGGCGAAATATCCAGGAGTTTTTCCCATTTACAGAGCAAATTGCATTTTTACGAGATCGGTACAACCGGGTAAAACCACCAATCTACCGATGGTATAATAGATCAGACGCGTATATATATATATATATATATATATATATATATATATATATATATATATATATATATATATATATATATATATATATATATCTTTATTTCCTCCAAATTGAAGATTACAAAACATAGGCATCTATATACAAGAACTAAGACAATATAAACATGATGCAATACCCATGAGAACATGCACATAATGCAGGGAAAGCTGGGTGTCAATTACACAGAAATGAACATAATATAACATCACATGTCAATGAAAAGGCGAGTTATACAGTACCCCCTCTCTTTAACGAGACTAAAATGATCTCATTGCCCGTCCTAAGACAGGTTACAGTTCACTGCAGGAAAGAAACACTACAGAAAGCGTCCAGAGGAGCTCCCTGCAATACCTCTATTCCCGCACTAAGCTGCATCATTGCATTTAAAGAAAGAAAAAAATCATTCTATACAGATACCCTTGTAGTAACTGACCGTGCGACGAAACGAAAAGAAGAGATCATACAAGAGTATATGTAGATAGAAATAGTTTATAAGAATACAGTGCATGTCTCTAGATACTCTGGAACGGAATTCTCTAGCGAAACTAAATCTAGAGAACACTCAAGAGTATTTACAGTTAGCATCAATTATTCATAGGTATGATGATGATGATGATGAAGATGATGACAATGATGACGATCATCACTACCACAACCATTATCATTACAACAGTAATATTAATAACTATAGTGAAAGTATATGCATTTAGTTCAAATGTAACTTGAAATTGATAACTTCAGCCATATGCATGCATTACAAAGTATGCATGCTTGAATACAATGCATAACAGATCATTATAACATCGACCACTCCGAAGTGACTCGTCAACCACTGGATGGTACACACCTAGAACGGTATTAACAAATTCCTTCCTGTCTAATGTTCTTAAACAGTTCCAGACTGGCGACCCAAGAACTGTCCTGACGCAATTAGAGAACTTCTGTCTAACAAGCTCAACTACGGGGCAGTCGAGTATAAGATGACCTGTTAAGCTATATTCATTACAACTCATACTGCATTTGTAACAAACATCATCATAACGGGCTAAATATGCTGTCAGCTGTACTACTGACTTTACATACATAAGCAAATCAGGGAATTTTTCAGAGAAAATCCAAATGCTACTTAACTGGAAATTACTATGAACCGATCTAAACCGGCTAAATTTGCCACCAGACGTACGGATATTCCAATCTAAAACAAATGTATTCCTGATTGCTCTTTTTACCGTCACATTCCAGCAATCTTTACTAGGAAATGACCCAGTAGACATATATGTCAACATGTAATGTTTCAAACTATACTTGATTAAAATATTATTAATATCCGGCATGAAGCCAGTATGAACCTTATTCAGCATAAATGCGCTAATTCTCACTAGAAACATAGATTGTACCGCACAATCATCTTCTAGTCTGCAGAGCTGACCGAATAGAACACGTTTTCTACGCTCGATCTCCAATTCAAGTGGTAAACAGTCAAGCATACTCATAACGCAGTCTGTACTGGTTCTAGAGCTTAGACCCTGGATATATTTAAGGCATAAGCGATGCGACCGCTCAAGCGCAAGCAAATCTGTCTTACTTAATTGTGGCCAACATTCGCATCCGTATAATGCTTTGGGTAAGACTACAGCGTTATAAATACGCTTGCAACTAGTAGGCTGTAACCCATTATCATTGAAACCACAGTTGGTTAAACTGAAAAAGGTACCCCGTAGTTTATTACAACAATCCTTAACAACAGATTGTGATCTGGAGTTTTCATCGACAAGAATACCTAAATGCTTATAATTCTGCACTGTGGGTAAAAGATCAGTCCCTAGGTAAAAGAAAGTTACCATATTATGTCTTTGCTTTTGTCGCCTACCGTTAAACATAGAAATACCACACTTGCTGGGATTATACTGGTATCGCCAAAGGCATGAATAACGGTAACATTCATTTAACATTAATTGCAGTGACTTTTTAGATAAAGAAAGCAAAAGCATATCATCCGCAACTGTAGGGGCGCAAAAACTGTTCCCTTTACCAATGGAAAATCCTACATCGAGCTGTTCCAGCTTAGCTATTAAATCATTAATAAAGCAGAGGTACAAAAATGGTGACCACACACCACCCTGTCTTGTACCCTGCTTTATGGGAAACCAGCCTGACTTGTACCCTTGATGCAATACACAGCTAGACATATCACTATGCATTTCAATAACATTTAAAAGTAACGGTGATGGAACACCATACATGTACAATTTATAGAATAAGCCATCATGCCAAACACGATCGAAAGCCTGTCTTGCATCGAGAAAGCAAGCATACAATATACTGTCATTCTCAGAACTGTATGAAATTGCCTCCCTTAACATAAATGATGTCATAATACAACTTTTCTTGCTTTGAAAACCGCCCTGTAGGCCATGTATGGACATGTCAATGTCGGTTTTTAACCTGTTAAGCAAAACACTTTCATACAGTTTCAAAATCGATGACGATAGAGTAATCGCGCGATAATTTTTAGGTTCGTCTTTCGACTTACCTCCACCTTTGTGCAGAGTAACTATAACCCCCTTTTTAAGTTCAGTTGGAACATAGGACAATTTGTACATCATAACAAAAAGAGTAGTGATATATTCCAATATAACATTACCACCGTATATCAAATGCTCATTATAAATAGCATCAGCTCCACACATCTTGTTTCTCTTAAGTTTCATTACAAGCCCGCTCAACATGTCACGGTCAGTAATAATGTCATTTATTACTGACCGATTTTGTCTTAAGTTATCAACCGTACTTGTTACATGCTCAAAGAAATCTTGGTCATAAGAAATATGTTCTGTATCTGAGTATAGCTGAGAGAAATACTTTCCCCATGCTTCTGTTATATTCTCAGGATCCCGAATTGTAGTCCCATCGAACTTTATTTCACAGCCCGCTCTTAAAACTCTGTCATTTCTTCTAGCATTAAACAGTCTCCAAAACAATCCACAATCTGTCCCTGCAGCACGATCAATCTCGTCATTCATCTCACGCAAATAGTCACTCACTCTGTTTCTGTGACAACCACGAAACTCGCGTTTTGCGGACTTGTAATTCAAGAATGAGTGAGAAACAGGAGTGTGTGGTCTGCCATCTGCCAACCACTCACTTCGCTTAAGCCTCATTAAAGCATGCAGTTCTTTTAAAGACTGATCCCAGTAAGGCTTTAAGTAAGAACGATAACTCTTGTAAGGGAGGTAAGCCTCGGACGCAGCATTAATACACGTAACAATGCAATTTGAAATCAAATCTACATTTTCATGACTAACATCTATTGTACTCAAGTCCAACTTATACAATAATAATTGCGACAACTCAGTAGAATAACTGGTAATGTCTTTGTTCTCAACTTTACTCCATTTAACGGGTTTAAAAGCGGGTACATTGCAACCATTCCTATTCTGGGGCACCTGTAAGGAAAACAAAATGGGCCTGTGTGACGACACATTTAAACAACTGTCATCTACAACCGAACAATTACTAATTAAATCTAATGACTCACATGAAAGGAGAACGTGGTCAATGAGAGACTCGTGTTCCCCATCATATGAGACAAAAGTAGAGTGTGCCCCTGTACATGTAGGTAACCTGTCAATGGCTAAGAGATTATTTGTTTCCATAAATGTTATCAACTCACGACAGCGTGTGTCATGCGGCCTATGAAAAGACCTACCATTCAGATTAGTGTTAAAATCTCCCATTACTATTATTCTACCTTTGTCTGAGTATGCATTAACAATGTCATGTAAAACGCACATCAGATCCCGATAGTATCGAATTGGGTGGTTCGTACATGGTAAATAAACCTGAAACACATACATGAAACTTTCTTTAGACAATTGTACCTGAATACCGATTACCCTGTCATTGTCTATGTCAAGAGGTGTAACCTGGTTATTTAAACGTGTGTGCCAAATTAACGCTACACCTCCCTTACCAACCCGCCTATTACTTGGTAAAGAAAGGGCAGCGTCGGGTTTGCCAAAACCGTTATAATCATACTGTACGCTATTTAAAAAATGCAGATCATGATTATACAACCAGTGTTCGGATATCCCACAAATATCAATGTCATTCTCAAGCAATAAATTGCTGAGATAAAATGCACTAGACATCAGTCCGCTCGCATTCCAAGTGCAAACCTTCAAGAACTGCATTAGATAAAATAAAAAACACAGTACAAGTAAAATGTTCATCGAAGGTACGATGAGATATCTAACTTGAGTATAAATGCCCACTCAATAAAGATCTGTCAATTCACTTTTGGCCTTGCGGCTGATATCTAGCACGGGTTTCGTCCCTAGTATTCGCACGCATGTGCTTAATATAACTGTTTTTCGAATACCACGGACGACACTTAATATTGTCTGGCCAGAAGTCTGGTTCTAATAAGACATTACAGTTTTCACTCTCTACGCTCACATAGAGATACACATCAAACCCATTTCTCGGTCGATACACATTAATTCGGTCGACTTTGGGTCCGCCATTGCCCTCGATATAGTGCTTAATGCACTCGACAGTAATACCTGGCTTAAATCTACCGACGTAGAATCGCTTTGTCTTTTTGCGAACATGCTTAATGAAATCGTCAAAATCAGTCTGCATATTCGAATGAGCACTCGACTCATAATTCAGACTCATGTTCTTAGCTGTCTTAGACCTGATAGTAACAATGGAAGGAATCGCCTGATAGTCTAAATCCCTGCGCGCACTACTTCTCACGGTATCACTATCACTTCGCGCATTACTACTCACTGTACCGTCAACACTGTGCACATTGCCTCTCACTGTGTCACTATCACTACGCACATTATTTCTCACTGTATCACGTTCACTGTTCGCTTTCCTTCTCACTGTATCGCTATCACTTCGCGCACTATTGCTCACCGTATCACCAACACTGCACACACTGCGTCTCACTGTGTCACTATCACTACGCGCATTACCTCTCATTGTACCACTTTCACTGCGCGTATTGCTGTCCAAAGTATCACTATATGTAGCAATTCTGGATCTTCGCATCTGCGTTGTTTCACTTCGAGGATTACTCTTAATGGCATCACTATATGATGGTTTCAGCTGTAACTGCTCAGTGCCACGTACAAAGCGAGGGCCATTCTCAGTCATTGTATGAAATAGCTGACTGCTTCCCGAGGGAGCGGCATCCCCTATTGGCCGGGCATTTAACCCTTCCCCTTTGTCTGAGATGGCATCCGCGACGTCGGGGTCGATATCAGCTTCCGACTGAATATTTCCTGGAATTGTCCCCATATCACATTTATGTAGATCTGCAGATGCAGAACTGACAGACTTACTACTCGGATCTCTCTGTCGTGTGTTCGGACTGGAGCCGTCATTGGAGTTTAGGATGCCAAGTTTATCCTTAACGCGTTGTTCGATCCTATTCAAACGTTTGTCCACCATCTTTGACTGTCTTTCAATTCTTTCCTGTGAACTTTTGAGGGCCCGTTCAATCTCGTCACCGCTTGAAGTAATTTCCGCCCTAACAAGTTTTATATCACTCTTCAATTTCGAGATGCCCGAGCTTTTGTCATCTAACACTAGATCTAAGGTCTGTGTATTAGCACTGAGTATGTCCCTTAAATTCTGAATATTTTCCTCAGCCTCCTTTCTTATGTCGCATATGCTACTCTTAACTGCAGATATTTCGCCGGACAAAGTCGCTGAGAGGCGCTTATTCTCCTGTTTCACGCGAATAAGATCTGCTTGAATATCAGCTATCGTAGAGGTGAGTAAGTCTATGCTAGACGCATTCTTCTGAGTCCCGCACATTGACGAATTAATTTCAGTCCTTGAAATCGATGACTTGGGTATGTTAAGCATATCCCTTAGTCCCTCGAATGACCCACCATCTATCACATTAACTAGGTTGTAAATATCAACGGACAATTTGTATGAGACGCTTTCCCCATTACGCCGGCAGATACGTCTCTTCATTTCCGTTTTCGCAGGATACGGGTATTCTACCAGCAAACGAACTTCCTCAAAAATAGTAGTACGTGTCTCATCTAACAGCAATTCATCCGACGAAGCATCAGCGATTACTCTAGTAACAAACTCACTCTTCGGGTAACGATTAAACATGTCCTGTAATTTCACTATCTGTGATTCATCATCAGACAAAGTTCTGAAAAGCTCATTAACGTTGTCCTCATTCACAGTAATGAGCTCCCGTTCTGTAACAAGAATCTGCTCAGCACCCGACTGTGAGCCTTCGTTGCAATTACGTTGCGCCGCCGTAAGAGGCGAGTCATACCAGTCAATATCCACATTATCCTGTGAGCTACCCTCGAGCGAAGTAGCCCCCCTTGATCTTGTCTTTCTAGGACGATCCATCAATAACGGTACTTCAGTTACACGAATAAATGTAACGGTAGTCCATGATGTCACCGTTGCAAGCTAACAGTTCATGCAAAGTCAGTCATGCGTGCCTAAAAAGTTCGGGCATGACCCGGGAGTGAGTAACGCGCCAATACCCCACCCACTCGCAATATGTATGGTATCAAAACTATATACACAAGTACAGTAAATCACACACTATTACGTTAATCACATACCACTATGCGTCCATATGCACATTTAACCACGTCCAGATCACGTTAAATCCTGATAAATACACTACACACAACAAATAATAGGAAAAGTTACAGCGCTAGAAAACTACTATGTTTACACCGGAACCGGAAACCGTCTGATTAAGACTCCTCGAAGGTTTTCTTTCCTCTTAAAGACATTACCCAGGTCCATTCAATGATTCCCCCCCCCTCCCATTGTTCTCAATAGGCGTGAAAGTAACAGTAAAAGCATGATACAAGTGTGCAAAATATGGCAAGCCGTCTCATTCTGTCTAGAGAGGCCCTGACATACAATTAGTCAAGGGGAACACACTCAAAAGACCATTGTTGGTCAGAACCCAATAGAAGTTCAACCCTTAAGAAGCCTACCACTAACAAACAAAGGACCATATGCAAACAGGTTGGATCCAGATGAGACGTCAAGTAACCCGGCATCTTATCTGGATCCAAGCTATTTGAAAGACAACATTTTCACAAATTGCCCTGCCGTTTCCAAGAAGTTCTTTAAAATAAATGACGACAGACGGCGACAGACCGGGACACAGGGCAAACACAATAGCTCACTTTAACTCAAGAAACACTGCAAATAGAGTAATCACCCGTTCTCACAGCATCTCTCGGTAAAGAATTGCTGAAATATGATTTTTCGTTAGTGTGGGTCAAGTACTTTCAGTGAAAAAAAAGACAGATTACATAGGGCAATACTTCCAAAAGAGATGTCCCACAGAGTTATTATCCTTGGACACAGCTGCCTTTTCTCCCAACAAGGTATATCAGAATATGTAAATACTGCTCAGAAAGTTATAATTTAACCCCTGCACCCTGCACTTGATCTCAATGAGATATATTTGTATGTGGAGTGTCATGAATGTAGGTTGAGCACTTTAGAAGACATTCACAGGCCGAACGGACAAAGCGGGGCCTATATGCTCCTTCTTATAGTTTCAGGGAGCATAATAAAAAATAAAAACATATACTGCATTAGTGACAATCTAATCATTTCCAAATCATCAAATGTAAGAGACGGGCCTCACATGGAATGCTCTAGTGGTTCTTGACAGGCAGACTGCTATAGCTCTTACCATGTGCCGCATGCTTTTTCACAGGTTAGCTGTAAAGACCCAAGCCGGCCAAGGGAATGTCTTTAAATTAACTCCTCCGTTTGACGGACTCCAGTTGGCGTACAGTTAACATAACCAGCCTGATCTGGGTCTTCTCCGATTGGTACGTTATAGATAAATATACCATTAATACTAAACGCAGGCGTTCTGAGGTAGATTTATTTTCAAAGACATACATAGATGTTGTGCAAACATTACGAGGTACAAGCGTCAAACATCAATTATGAAACACAGTCATAAGATATCTAAACACTGGACGGTTCGAAATTATGCTTAGCTAAAACGACTGAGTTTCTATTTTTATGAATACAGTCTTAGACAGAGGAAAATCACTTAATAAAAGGAATAAATCTAAATGAAAATTTTATTCCTACACAATATTTTATACCCTCTTAGTAGATACGAATTCTCAAATACCAACGTCTTTACACCTACAATCATTTAAACTATAATACCAATTTTCAGAATACAAACACTTTTGAAGAAAATTGTTTCTAAAGAATCTCAACTACAAGTGTTTGAAACAAAATAGTTTTTCTCTAATAATCTGTGCAGACTATTGTCTATTCGTCACCATAGAAAATCTAATCTACCTACACATTCTGGTAAGGCAAACTTATTGTGTGTTATATCATGGACATCTCAAAATTTGAGCCTCTATATACAGCTAAAAGGCAAAAGCCAATATTATACCGAGTTTTGTAAGTATTGATCTTTTATCACAAAGAGTGATTGTCACATAGACCTGACTCCACTCAATAGATACATCTTTAAAAACTGCATTTTTACACGTTAATCTTAAGGGGTGACTTTGACATTGACCTGATCCTCCTAAATAGCTTTAACAGATGCATATGCACACTAACATAAAGTTTCTATTTCAAATAGTTCAAAAGTTGGAGCCAAGGTTGAATTTGCTAACAGAAAACAAACAGGACAAAAAATAGACCACCAAAATGCAGCTGTTTAATATGCACAAGAATACAACATATGAAGCACAAAGCATATATTTATCTTATGCAAACAGATTAGACCCTGAACTGACAGTTCCTATCGAACCAATCTGGTCTGGGTCTTCTCCAGATGCGAAGGCGTAGTAAAGCGTATTCATGGAGGAAAGGGTTAACATAAAAATAGTCTGGAGTCGAGTGTGAACCTCTGTCTGAGGTACGTTATAGATACACATACCATCAATACTATAAGCAAAGGTTTTGAGGTAGATTTTTGCACATAATAATAATAATAATAATAAAGACTTTATTTAACGAGAGTACTCATTTGGTTATGACCAATCCTCCATGAGGCCCTCAAACAGAGAGAAAACATATATACAATTACATATATACAATTTGTAATGCTTTCATAATAATTTTGCATCGGCACCAACCTTGCACTGGTGATAAACAGATCTGAGTGTAATCCATTATGTGCTAAGCACAATTTTTACCACACGCAGTGTAGACCCGGATGAGTGAGTTCCTGTAGGATCCCTCTCATCAGGATCTGCATTGCTTGCAATGGGAAATAGAAATTGAAATTCAAAAATCGTTGGCTCTGTGGAATTCATAGGTAAAATTAATGCAACCCCATTTCACCGAGTTGACGATTTAGATCGATTAGAACTAACGATATCAGTGACAAACTGCATGATGTACATAGACTGTGTCAGCAAAAGATGACATGGATAAATGACGTCAAGAATTTTCAGGACTATTTTTAAACTCTGGGAATTCCATTTATTAATAGTATACCATTGCCAAGTGCTTATGACGCGAATGCATACGTCATCCATGACGTGAATATATTACGTAATCAAATGACGCAAATCAGACGCCGTCAAAAGATGTTTAACATCCATAACACTGATTTCGCCATGAGCAAGTGCCCGGGCCGACCCCGGACGTCCTCGGGCATTCTCGCGGCCGCGAAAATTCCACGAAAACAACCGAGCACGTCCCAAACACCGTCCCCGTACACCCACGGAAGTCGGCGGAAATCCAAAAACCAATCATGGACGAAACACCTTAAATACCAGATCCATACGTAGAATGCTGCACAGAATTACAGATACACGGATATGTAAGACCAGTAATATCCAAATGCAGGTCGAATGTTGCACTAAAACTAGTTTGTTTCTCATCCTCTGTATATACAAGAATTTGGCTAGTAAATATTCATCGGAGGAGAAGTATTATAAACTTATGTCCCGAACTACTTTGCCGAGTTTACGAATTAACAGATTTTTTATAGAATTTTGCGATAATAAAAGAGTGCAAGAATGGTACATTAGCAAAATCATATAGATATACATAAATGAAATCAACACCAAACTCATAGTACGATTGAAGAGATCTTATAACGGTATAATAGATCTGTGTCTTAACATAAAACACTGGCAACAAGACCATTAACAACAGTAGAATACAGTAAGCATTGTAGGCCCTGTTAATAGGACCCAGATTGGAGTCCTCCGGTCAGAGACCACCCGGTTTGCTACAATATGTCATATCTCACACAAAACAGGCAATCTGTTATAAATCACATCAAGGGAGGCTATTTAAAAACCAGATGATGTGCCACAAACAGTAAAGACCCTGACTATAAAGATTTGGCAATCACTTCTCCATAAATCAGGATCCACACCTTTTGCAGAATAAGAACAAAGACAAACAGTGAAGAGCCTAATCAGATAATAAATGTCAAGAATAGGGGTGAAATTGAAACACATGTCTGTTTTGTGAAAGAACTATAATATTGAAGATGTATTAATCGTTTAGCTTTGTCGACTGTAAATACAATTTTTTGAATTGAATAACCGAACTGGCATTTTTCACATGATAAGACAGGCTGTTCCAAATAGATGATCCGGAATAAATAAACGATTTTCTAAACAATTCAGTTTTAGGTCTAGGTGAGTAGAGTTGAAAGTTAGAAGATGATCTCAGCGTTTTATCATGGATGTTAGAAGTATGAGTGAACATATTTCTCAGGTAATCTGGAGAAAGGTCATTGAATATTTTATATAATAAAACAGCTTTTTGAAATTTTACTCTTTCAGGAAACGTTAACCAGTTAAGTTCATTGAATAGATCTTTAGATGGGGTGGAAAAATCTTTGTCAAGTATAAGTCGTGCGGCTCTTTTTTGAAATCTTATGAGTTTATCCACTTGTGAATTGTTACAGTTTCCCCATATAACACATACACATATGCTATGCAAACAATATCAGGTACAAGCGTCAAAAATTAGTTACTGAGGTTTTACGGTTATACTTATGTCCTATAAAACATAGTTATAAGATATCCAAACACTGGCCTGTTCATAAACATGCTTAGCTAAGTAGACTCGGCTATACTTAAGTATTGTATCAACACAGTCTTAGATGGGTGAAAATAACTCAATAGATGAATCTTTAAAAACTGCATTTGTACACTAACTTTGATCTTGAAGGGGGTCTTTAACATTGACCTGATCCTACTAAATAGATACAGCTAAACAGACGCATGTGTATACTAACATGAAGGTTCTATTTCATCTAGTTAAAGTTTCTGACAGAAAACAAACATGACGAAAAAGGTCAATCAAAGGCAGCATGTATATATGTTTGAGAATACAAAACATAAAGCAAAGAGCATAAATCTTCAACAAACAGAGTAGTTCGTGATCTCACGGTTCCTACCGAACAAGTCTAGTCTGGGTCTTCTCCGATTGGAAAGGCCTAGTAAGGCGTATTCATTGAGGAAAGGGTTGACATACAAATATTCTGTGACCCATTTAAAACCTCTGTTTGAGATACGTAATAAATACACATAGCATCAATATTATACATAGACGTGCTGAGGTACATATATGCACAAACATACGTGCAAACATTATGAGGTACAAGGGTCAACCATCAGTTATTGAAGTTTTACGGTTAAAAATTGTTTCTATACTGTCGTTTCAAAATATTTTTTCTCTACATAATCAGTGCAGATTATTTTCTCTACATCACCAAAGAACATCCATTCTTCCTACGGCAAGAATCGAACACAGTCTGGGAATGCTAACTGTGTGTTATAGCATGGACTTTCCCAGGTAACAATGAACCACAGTTACTATTTTCATTTCTGCAGTACAAATATTGTCAACACAAATTTAATAACATGCATATTTGCATGAAAACGATATTTATTTCATGCTTTCCGGTGGAATACTAGGATATAACAGTGGATTATCACTTGATAAACTCACTGTTTGAACAGTGAAGTTACCAATTTGATAATTTCACTGTTACCGGACCACTTGTTCACCAATGGGGATTTTAACTTGCACTAAGCAGTCACATGTTTAGTAACCCAATACTGTTCTTATTTTATGGGGTCGTTTTGCAATGTTTTGTTATATTTTTCAAAATAGTTTCGCAGGGAATACATTTGATAAAAATGGAACACAAACGGTACAAAATAAAATCCAAATTGGGACTCAAACCCAGACCTTCTATCCATAAATGACAAGACGTCCTCTCATTAGACCATCTGGACGAAATGTAGTACTGCTATTTGCTTTTTTTAATTTATAAACGTTCCAGCAATCGATTTTAAATTATGATTCATAAAATTAAACCAAACACCTGTACCGAATCTACTGTACAAGTACAAAAAATGAGTCAAGCAGGAAACACCACATACAGAACAAACACTCGCCCGAACAGGAACACAAGGAAACAGCAAATGTACATAACTACAAAAAACAACAAGAGACGCACAAAGACAAAACAAACATACAATAGGAGGAAGATGGAAGTACCGCCTTGGAACGGTCAGTGACAAAAGTCACTGGGGGGGATAAACCGGTTTATGGGCGCCCAACCTCACTCTTATTCCATCCCCACCCTAAAAGACAAACAGTGTAAATAAACGTATCCCCTCTCCGACTAATCTACAACAACCGCGATGGCAAATACAATGGTAAAGTGCATGTATAACGAAAAAACATTTAATTGAACATACTGTATCCACCTATCGCTAGTGTACTGAATGATTGAGCTGCAAACAGAGTAACTGTAGAAAGGTAATAAAGGGTACGACAAAAATGAAATAGTACAGATATCCGACGTTCTCCTTCCATTTCTGGATTTAAGAGGTCGCCTTCATAGAGTACTAAACCTTTAGCCTTGCAGTACAGCAAATTCATGCCGTTTTACTCGATGCCATCATCAACAGTGACACTAGGCAGAACAAATCAACCGTGATTATCTACAGGATTCAATAGCGGATTTCAAATCAGCACCTTCCCTGACTGTCATTTCGATGTTCATGTCACCGGTTACTAGATCTATAAAAACAATTCGGTTTCGAAAACGCAAAATCTTTCTCAGGTAATTTCAAATTCTCCATTGAGCAGACTGTTCAAAAGACTTTAAGACATGACATTGGCCTGGCCTTACTCAAATGATGCAACTCATTGAAATGCATGAGCACGTCAAACTTAAGGCCCCGTATATAGCTAAAAAGCAAAAGCTAACATTATTATCTTTTGCAAATATTAATCACAAATAGTAATTTCGTCCTAGACACTAACCCACTCTATAGTTTCATCTTTAAAACCTGAATGTGAACACTAATTTTGATCGTGAAAGGTGTCTTTGCCCTTGACCTGATCCCACTAGATAGATACAGCCTTAACAGATCCATGTGTGGACTAACATGAAAGTTCCATTTCATCTATTTCAAAGGTTGGAGCCAAGGTTAAAGTTGATGACAGAAACAACAAGAAATATATTTAAAAAAAAGTATTCAACGGCATTCAAATATTGACAATAATAGTATTAAATCTCTGCCATATTAATTTAAACGTTTAGAGATTCTTTTAGTACAGGGAATTAGATCTATGAAGGGTTGCTTGTTATTATACTAGCAGAGATGTATGCAATGGAAATGACTTGGAGTAGAAGAAGCAATTATTGAAATATTTCAAGTTACTTTTCTATAGGAAATCACTATTAAACTGTACAATGTCAAAGTGGTTTTTTTTAATATCTAATTAGTTCTTCATTTTACGTATCATAAAAATGTACATGAAAACGCCTATATTTATATTGATGTGAAAAAACCAAATTGAATACACTTTAAAGCATATAGAATTAAGTTTTTGTTTGTGCAGAGTCTGTAATTACTTGAAGAACGGTATTTACCTAGCCTAGATCAACGCATTAAACGACTTGTGTATCATCATTAGTGACATCATTAACTGAATCTACATACATTTTAAAACAATATAAAGTTAGCAACCTCAACCTACTTCCACGATCCAAACCACAAGGTGATAGAGCCGTAGCAATAGCCTTCAGTAAGTACCTTTATATCAAAGTGAGCCAACAACCAGAGCCCCGTTGCTGTGGTTGGGGAAAGTAATTAATGCTATAAATGCCACTACTCTAATATACTCTCTCTATCTATCGCCCTCATGTTGATTCAGGAAGAAGCTGTAGAATCAGTTCTATATTACACCATAAGCAAACAGGGCAGACCCATTGCATTGCACGTTTCGTTGCATCTAACATCCAGATGTTGCCAGGCAACGTGATATTATCATGTTGTAGACCTTTGAAGTATGCATGCTTTTAGTTGGTCAATAATTCAAAACTAATAAAGCATGTATGTTTTCATGTTCCAGCTTAACGCTTTGGTCTCGTCATAATACTAGTATCTGTGGACTTTATGAAAGATATTTGTTCTGTTGATATTTAAAGAGACTTATAGGACATGTGAACATTGATTTGATATAACTGACATAATGATTTCAGTGGTTCTGATCAGGATTTTATACTTCATAAGTCATTTATTGTTAGGCACAATAAAGGTTGTAATGTAGCATGCGTGTTTAATTTCACAAGCCCCGCCTATGATTAATGTCGGTATTTATTGTATTTTCATCCCGTTCCAAATGCTATTGGTGGTAAACAAGCTCGTTATACTGGGGTGCATAGGCTATACGCTCGTATATGTTTGTTGTATCAATCCAGCTGTTGCATCGCTGCTACGCAAAATAGATTGATTCCATCATCATTCGTGAATTTGTCAATCTGCTAGATTATAATAAGCTAATGTTTTAGCTATTGCTTAAGGTGGGCTGTATTGTACCTGTTCACTGTCTGAAGTCAGACATCCGACCTAAATCACTAGATGGAAGATTGTACCACTTGACATGGATGTTCCTTTGCAGCTATTATTCTGTCTTTCTGTATAAATATATATAAATTGTCTGTGGAATTAGCCATTTCCAAAAAAAGTGCCGTACCGGGGATCGGTTATTTGCCGAAAATATTAATTTTACTTATTACTGTGGTAACCGACGCTTTGTACAAACTAATATTGCTTTTCGAACATTTATTGGATCCAGATCATCTAACAAGAAGTAAGACTCATATTATAACTTGTTCCGTGCATATGACATTTTCATTTTCTGCTAATAATCGGTATATAATTATCAACCCTGTAATTTAATGGGCAGACGAATTCCAGGTGATGATCAGGGACTGCACTGATCGTCCAATCTGGGTCATCTTGATCTATAAAACAAGACAACAGGACAATTTATTCTTGTTACAAACGTTCTTTATATGTCTGTCAAATTATCACTACCTGTAACATACGAACTACAATCACTATATAATTTCTAGGCGAAATCTCCCATTGGTTTACTGTATATCTAATTGTAGGCGATTTCTTCACTAGGCGATTTCTCCAGCACCCGTGACTTCAAATTCATGGATCTGTTTACATGTGTAATAAATATTGTACTACATTCAGACAAATAACTTTATAAAACTGTATTTTAAGATAATTAATACTGATCCTGTTGTTTATATTTTGTCTAAAAATTGTTTCTTACTACATTATACTCATACTGTTTCATACTGTTGAAGTGTATGACTTCTAGTTATATTAGATCTATCACCAGTTACTATTAACAACAATTGTTAAATTTTCGACACATAACAATTTCGTTTGTCTAAATTCTTTAAATCCCAATCTAATATGATCCCAGGAATTTCGAAACGTTAGCAGACTGTATATCTGGATTTTACATAGTTTGGCCATGTGTAGAGGCATTATAAAAAAAAGGCTGTATGCCAGTCAATGTATTAACTAATGAAAATACAGTTTACTGCTAAATACTAGTAGGTCATATGCAAATTACAATGTAACATATTTTCTGATTGGGGAAACTAGAACTAGTTTAAAATAGACAGCAAGCCACTGAAAAAGGATAAAAATGCCACTCAAATACAGCATTCATTTTAATATGCATAAGAATACAAAATATAAAACACAAAACATATATCTTAAGCAAACAGAGTAGACACTGATTTGACTGCAAGGACCTAGTAAGGCGTATGCATTGAAGAAAGGGTTAACATACAAATAGTCTGTGATCGATTTAAAACCTCTGTCTGAGGTACGTTGTAAATACACATACCATCAATTCTATACACATACGTTCTGAGGTAGATTTTTGCACACACACATACACAGATGCAGTGCAAACATTTTGAGGTACAAACGTTAAACATCAGTTCCTGAAGTTTAAATGGCTATACATTGGAATAATGTCCTATGACATACAGTTATAAGATATCTAAACACTGGCCGGTTCAAATTTATGCTTTTTGAAAATAGTTTCTAAATTGTCATATCTCATCTAAAATGTTCGAAACTAAATAGTTTTTCTCTACATAATCAGTGCAGATTATGTTTTCAAGATCGCAAAAACATCCAATGTACCTACGGTTGGAGTCGCACACTTTATCTGGGAAGGCTAACTAACTGTGCTTTTTATCATGAACGTTCCGAGGTAAGAATGAACCACTATTTTTCATTTCTTAACATTCTGCATAGCAAATGTTGTCAACACAAATTTAGCAACATGCATATTTGCATGAAAACGATATTTTCGAAAACTTATTTTATAGCAATCTGCATTGCAATTATACAAGTAATTTTACAGTTTATTGTTTACCTTTGTGACGATCTGCAGAATGTCCTTTTGATAATGAACCTGAATGTTCTTCGGCTGGCTTCAAGACTTTAAGCCGGTGCTAGGGGGCGCGAATAGTGTTTCACTTTTAATTACTACTCAATAAAACTGAATCTGCAATTTTCTCTTTTTATATTTCTACGTTTGCTTTCGAAAGATCACCTATTTTCAGAATACTTGTATAGTTGCTGTAAGACTGTCAGCATCTAACGCATAGCAATTTAACAGAGTAGTTTTAGGTTTGTTTTACATAACAAAATACTAGACAGTTTTCCCCCAAAGATAGCGTTTTACTTAAGACATGGCATTGACCTGACCTCACTCAAATGATGTAACTCTTTGAGATGCATGAGCACATTAACAATTAAGCCTCTGTATATGGCTAAAAAGCAAAAGCCAACATTATTCTTTTTATGCAAACATTGATCTTTTATCACAAAGAGTGATTGTGACCTAGACCTTAACCCACAAATAGATGAATCTTTAAAAACTGCATTTGTACACTAACTTTGATCTTGAAGGGTGTCTTTGACATTGACCTTATCCCACTAAATAGATACAGCTTTAACAGATGCATGTATATACTAACATGAAGTTTCTATTTCATCTAGATCGAAATGTTGAGCCAAGGTTAAAACTGTTGACAGAAAACAAACAGAAAAGGTCACTCACAGGCAGCATGTAAATATGCACGAGAAAACAAAATATAAAGCACAGAGCATATCTATTCAACAAACAGAGTAGTTCATGATCACACGATTCCTACCGAAGCAGTCAGGGTCTTCTCCGATCGCAAAGGCCTACTAAGGCATATTCAAGAAGGAATGGGTTAACATACAAATATTCTGTGATCCATTTAAAACCTCTGTCTGAGGTACGTAATAAATACACGTACCATCAATATTATATACAGCCGTTCTGAGGTACATTTATGCACATACATACACAGATGTTGTGAAAACAGTATGAGGTACACGGGTCAAACATTGTAAAATTGTTTCTATACTGTCGTTTCTCGTCTAACATGTTTGAAACAAAATAGTTTTTCTCCGCATAATCAGTGCAGATTATTTTCTCTAAATCACCATATAACAACTAAATATGTGTTACATCATGATCATTCCGAGGTAACCACAGTTACTATTTTCATTTCTTAACATTCTGCAGTACAAATGTAGACAACACAACTTAATAACATGCATGTTTGCATGAAAACGATATATGCTAACACTTCTTTTATAACAATCTGCGTTACATTATACATGTAATTATACAAATGTGTGTGTTACCTTTCGAGAGTGATTTTGACCTAGACCTTAACCCATTCAATAGATGCAGCTTCAAGAATGCATTTGTACAAAAACAATATCGTTTTGACGTTGACCTTGACTCAATGCATATGTACACTAACAAGCAGTTTCCATTTCATTTATTTCAAAAGTTTGAGCCAAGGTTAATGTTGCTGATATTAAACGAATGGGACAAAACAGGTCACTCAAAGGCAGCATTTAAATATGTATTAAAACCTCTGTCTGAGGTACGTATATAAATACACATACCATCTATACTATACATTGACGTTCAGGGTCTTCTCCGATTGCAAGGGCGTAGTTAGGCGTATTATTGGAGGAAAGGGTTAACATACAATGCACATACCATCAATATATTACGCAGACGTTCTGAGGTAGATTTATGCACACACACATACACAGATGAGGTGCAAACATTATGAGGTACAACCGTCAAACACCAGTTACTGACGTTTTATGGTTATACGTTGTAATAATGTCCTGTGAAACACAGTTATATGATATATAAACACTGGTCTGTTCAAAATTATGCTTAGCTAGTAGACTGAGCTATACTTAAGTAGTTTTAGGAATACAGTCTGAGGCAGGTGAAAATAACTCAATGAAAAGACTTACTCTAATGAAATGTGTTTTCCTACACTCTGAATACATATGAATTATCAAATTCCAACGCCTTCATACTTTCAATCATTTAAACCGCAATCCAAATTTTTAGAATATAAACACGACTTTTGAAAATTGTTTCTAAATTGTCATATCTCATCTAAAATGTTTCAAACAAAATAGATTTTCCCTACATAATCAGTGCATATCATTACATCGGCATATAACATCCAATCTGCATACGGTGGAATCGAGCACTTTATCTGGGAAGGCTAAAAAACTGTGTTATATCATGAATGTTCCGAGGTAAAATTGAACAACTATTTTTATTTCTTAACATTCTGTAGTAAAACTGTTGTCAACCTAAATTTACCAACATGCATATTTGCATGAAAATCATATTTGCAAACACTTCTTGTCAGAAAACAAATAGGACAAAACAGACCACCGAAATGCAGCTGTTTTAATGTGAATAAGAATACTAAATATAAAGAACAAAACATATATCTTATGCAAACATGGTAGATCCTGAACTGAGAGTTCCTACCGAACCAGTCTCATCTGGGTCCTCTCAAAGTATTCATTGAGGAAAAGGTTAACATACAAATATTATGTGATCAATTTAAAACTTGTGGCTGATGTACGTTATAAATACACATGCCATCAATACTGTACACAGCCGTTCTGATGTACATTTATGAACACACACGTTCAAACATTATGAGGTACAAGCATCAAACATCTGTTACCGAAGTTAACTCAATGAAAAGAATCAAATGTTATATTCTTACACTCTTAATAGATGCGAAAACTCAAATTCCAACGCCTTTATACTTACAATGATATAACATTACCAATTTTCAGAATAGAAACACGACTTTTGAACAGTGTTTCTATGCGATCGTATCTCATCTAAAATATTTGAAACAAAATAGTTTTTCTCTACATTATCAGTGCAAATTATTTTCTCTACATCACAATAGATCATCCAATCTGCCTACCGTGAGAATCGTTAACATTCTGGGAAGGCTAACTAACTGTGTGTTATATCATGAACATTCCGAGGTAACAATGAACCACAGTTACTATTTTCATTTCTTAATATTTTGCAGTACAAATGTTGTCAACTCAAATTGAACAACATGCAATTATACAAAGAACGTTTAGGTTAAAACTTTTAGGAAGAAAGGTTATGACCCTATTATATTGCAACAAACTTCATGTTTGGTTATCGACTCCTTTACAATCGGTCGCTACGCTTACCTCTTTGCTTGCACGATGACATACCGAGAGTAGTACTCTATGATGGTATATTCTTAAACCCAGAAATGGGATGAGCTTACCAGACTCATGTATTACCTTTTCTCTGTCGCACCCTTAACGGCTTCCATGCAGTTGCCCTGGCTTCAGCAAAGTCATTGAGTACATATTTGACGGACTTTCACAGTAGTTATGCTATGTTTTATATTTTGTACTGTGATTACTGTCTTCTATGTTGTGGGGAAGGCCGGCGGGGATACCTTTATTTACAATGTTTGTTTAGCTAGGGTGACTTTGAGATAAGTGTGAGATTAGGACATCCGTAAACCGGTTTAAACCCCCAGTGGTGATTTTGCTACTGACTGTACCAAGGCGGTTTTCTCTTTGTCACTCTTACTTTTGTTTGTCTTGTGTCTTTGTACTTGTGTTTTGTTCATGTTTGTCTCTGGTGCTCGTGTATTTGTTGGTGATTTCTGTGTTCTTCTCATGTGTTTGCGTGTGTTTGGTTGTGTGTGTGTGACACGCTGTCTATTGATGTGTTGGTGATGATTGCGTCTTGTATGTGACTTTCTACTGTATGTGTGTGTATGAGTATAAATTGATATGCTTTCTGTAGGTGTTTTGGTGATGGTGGCGTTTTGTGTGTGGCTTTTCCTGCTTGACTTGATACGTTTATTTACACTGTTTGTCTTTTAGGATGGGGATGGAATAAGGGTGAGGTTGGGCGCCCATAAACCGGTTTAAACCCCCGGTGACTTTTGTCACTGACCGTTCCAAGGCGGTACTTCCATCTTCCTCCTAATGTATGTTTGTTTTGTCTTTGTGCGTCTCTTGTTGTTTTTTCTACCTATGTACATTTGCTGTTTCCTTGTGTTGCTGTTCGGGCGAGTGTTTGTTCTGTATGTGGTGTTTCCTGCATGACTTATTTTTGTACTTTTACTACTTTTTCATTGATCTAAATAATAAAATGCTAAACAGTTTTATTTACCTCGGAAGATAACGTTTGACTGTAAGACATGACATTGGCCTGACCGCACTCAAATGATGCAACTCTTTGAGAATCATGGGCACAACAAAAATTAAGCCTCTGTATAAGCTAAAAAGCAAAAGCCAACATTATTCTGTTTTTTCAAACATTAATCTTTTTTTACAAAGAGTGATTTCGACCAACACAATAGATGCATTTGTTAAAACTGCATTGGTACACTATATTTGATCTTGAAGGGTGTATTTGTCAATTACCTGATGTCACTAAATAGAAACGGCCTTTACAGCAAAATATAAACCACAAAGAATAAATCTGCATCAAACAGAATACACACTGACCTGACGTTTCCTACCAAACCAGTCTGGTCTGGGTCGTCTCCGATTGAAAATACATAGTAAGGCACGTAATAATGAGGTACGTAATAAATACTCATACCATCAATACTATACACAGACGTTCTGAGGTACATTTATGCACTCACACATACACAGATGCTTTGCAAACATTATGAGGTACAAGGGTAAAACATTAGTTAGTGAAATTTCTCGGTTAAAAATTGTTTCTTTACTGTCGTTTCTCATCTAAACTGTTTGAAACAAAACAGTTTTTCTCTACATAATCAGTGCAGATTATTTTCTCTACATCACAAAAGAACATCCAATATGCCTACGGTGAGAATCGGACACGTTCTAGGAAGGCTAACTAGCTGCGTGTTATATCATGAACATTCCGAGGAAACAATGAACCACAATTACTGATTTCATTTCTTAACATTCTGCAGTACAAATGTTGTTAGCATAAATATAAAAAACATGCATATTTGCTTAAAAACGATATACGCTTACAATTCTTTTATAACAGTCTGCGTTATAATTATACATGTAATTATACAGATTTTGTGCTTAACCTTTTGAGAGTGATATTGACCTACACCTTAAACTACTCAATAATTGCATCCTTAAAAAATGCATGTGTACACAAACATTGATCTTGAAAGGTGACGTTGACTTTGACCTAATCCCACTAAATAGACAAAGCTTGAACAGATTGGTGTGTACACTAACATGCAGTTTCTATTTCATCTAGTTCAAAAGTTGGAGTCAATGTTTAAGTTGCTAGAAAACAAACAGGACAAAACAGGTCACTCAAAGACTGCATTTAAATATCCATTTACACCTGTCTGAGGTACGTATATAAATAAACATACCTTCTTTACTATACATAGACGTTCTGAGGTAGATTTATACACACACATACACAGATGCGGTGCAAATATTATGAGTTACAAGCGTCAAACATCAGTTACTGAAGGTTTATGGTTAGGAAAATGTCATATGAAACACAGTTGTAAGCTATCTAAACGCTGGCCGGTTAAAAATTAAGACTGAGAAGACTGAGCTATACTTAAGTATGTTTAGGAATACAGTCTTACGCAACGCCTTTATACTTACACTCATTTAAATTACAATACCAATTTCAGTTTACAAACATGACTTTTGAAAATTGTTTCTAAATTGTCATATCTCATCTAGAATGTTACAAACAAAATAGCTACGCTCTACCTAATCAGTGCAAATTATTTTCCCTACATCGCCAGAGAACCTCTAATCTGCAAACGGTGGAATAAAACATTTCATCTGGGAAGGCTAACAAACTGTGTGTTAAATCGTGAACGTTCCGAGGTAACAATAAACCACTATTTTTATTTCTTAACATTCTGCAGTACAAATGTTGTCAACACATGTTTACCAACATGCATATTTGCATGGAAACGATATTTGCAAACAGTTCTTTTATAGCAATAGGTTTGTAAAGACTAATGCGGTACATCAAGGAAGGACGGCAATCCAGAACAAACAAGAGTACGGTACATAATACGCCCACTTGCAAACTTTCTCTGATTCAACATGCCTTATAAGTGTTGACATTTTCTAATCTGTGCTTCAGATCTTGATTTCCATATTAAGGTGATACTATTTTTTTAAAAAATGAAGTGAATATCTTATTAAATAAAAAAGTTACAGCTAATCCTCATTTTTGCAGATGTTTGTAAAGTGCAACGGCTATAACTCTGTAAAGACAAACTGAATGAACCTCAAAATAAACTCAGCTTCAAATTTTGTTGCTTGAAACATTCGCGTTAAATTTCATTTATATCATTTTAATAGTTTTCCCAGAAAACAACAGACAAACTAAAAGTTGACCGACTAACAAAGCAACGAACACACTAAGTTCAAGGACCATAACTTTAGAATAGAATGACATATCAAAATCCCCGCAATATATGTGAAAATTCACATTAAGGTTTATCCATATAAAAAACTGAAGTAAATATCATTTCAAATGAAAAAGTTATGGCCATCCTCATATTTACATAGATTTGCATTATTTAAGTGCAAGGGCCATTACCCCAAAACAACAAATCAAATGATCCTCAGAATCGGCTTCAGGTCTTGATGCATTAAACATGTGTATGAAGTTTCATTAATATCTGTCAAAAAGGGTTTGCCAGAAAACAGCGGACAAACTATTTGCATATATTGGGTTTTTTTAAGTAAAAGGGCAATAACTCCGAAACGAAAAATCAAATAAACCTCAAAATCGACTCAGCATCAGATCTTGATGCATTAAACATATTTTTGAAGTTTCATTAATATCTCTCAAATAGTTTTCCCAGAAAACAGCCGACAAAGTATTTGCATTATTTTTTAAGGACAAGGGCCATTACTCTGAAACCAAAAACCAAATGATCCTCAGAATCAATTTAGTTTCAGATTTGGATGCATTAAATATTTGTGTGGAGTTTCAATAATATCTCTCGAATAGTTTTCCCAGACAATAGTTTTGTCAACAGCGGACAAACTATTTGCAATTTTTAAGGACAAGGGCCATAACTCTGAAATGAAAAATCAAATGAACCTCAGAATCAACTCAGCTTCAGATCTTGATGAATTAAACATTTTGTGAAGTTTCATTAATATCTCTAAAATAGTTTTCCCAGAAAACAGCGGACAAACAAAATGTTGACGGTCGAACGAACGAACGAACGAACGGACTGACGGACAGGCCACAAAATACCACTATTTCTAAGCGAAAACCGTTCTAAGAAGCTCATTATTATTGTATAGTACATTGCCCTGTACGCAACCACTAGTATAAGCGTAGTTGAAGCAAATCAACTTATTTTCCTACAGTTTCCGCAAAACGACTGCGATTTGCCTTTATCGTTCAATAGATTGTCCGTCGATTATAAGAGCGACTAGGATATAAACCTTATGATATTCATGTTTATTTACTGACCAATATAATGATTAATGCACCTGATTTCAAATCTACGAAAGACCGGCGGTGACATTTCCACTTCAAGATTTCACACAATAGAATTCATGATTTCACGATTTCACAATTTCATGATTTCATGATTTCACGATTTCATGATTTCACGATTTCACGATTTCACGATTTCACTTCAAAATTTCACAATTTCATAGTTTTCCGCCGTTTCTTTCATCGTGGCTTTTACTTCAACATGTGCGTTTTGATGACGTCATAACAATTCAAATGGACTAAATGAAATCATGAAATCGTGAAATTGTGAAATCGTGAAATTGTGAATCGTGAAATTGTGAAATCGTGAAATTTTGAAGTGAAATCGTGAAATCGTGAAATTGTGAAATCGTGAAATTGTGAAATCGTGAAATTGTGAAATTTTGAAGAGAAATCGTGAAATCGTGAAATCGTGAAATTTTGAAGAGAAATCGTGAAATTGCGAAATCGTGAAATTGTGAAATCGTGAAATTGTGAAATTGTGAAATCGTGAAATTGTGAAATCGTGAAATTGTGAAATTTTGAAGTGAAATCGTGAAATTGTGAAATCGTGAAATTGTGAAATCGTGAAATTTTGAAGTGAAATCGTGAAATTGTGAAATCATGAAATCGGGAAATCATGAAATTTTGAAGTGAAATCGTGAAATTGTGAAATCGTGAAATCGTGAAATTTTGAAGGGAAATCGTGAAATCGTGAAATCGTGAAATTGTGAAATCGTGAAATCATGAATTGCTTTGTGTGAAATCTTGAAATGGAAATGTCACCGCCGGTCTTTCGTACAAATCCACTCTGATATACACCAACACGGCACGATTCAGCTTCTCTCTGCCGCTGTACAGGTTTCTTGTTATTCTTTACCCTAAGTTGCAAATACAAATGTGTTAGTGACCTGCGTATTAAAGTCTGTTATTTCATATTTGAAAAAAAAAACACACTTGAAACCGGCACTATATGTTGATACGATCGAAGTGTGTAAAGTGATATATCTTTGAATATATACGTATATCAAATATGTCCTACGCTTATTTTTCAACAGCATAAATATGTACCAAATTGCATAAACAAATAGAATTGATGAAAAAAATGAGATCGACCCCTTAAACCTCAAATTTATTTTAAAACAAGGCAGTCCAAAGGACAGCTATATCCCCCACCGCCGCCACCTAATTTAAGACATTGACCTTAAGGTGATACAATGGGTTTTAACCCAGTTGTTAAGAAAATAGGACGCGGAAACAAATATAATGGAAACTGAAGGTAAGAACACGACTTTCAAATGTGACCTTGACCTTGAGCCGACATGACTGCCACATGTGTTCTGCACATCACCTCAATTCGGTTAATATTTGACTCAAGTTTTATGAAAATCCTTCAAATGGTTTAGAAGATATGGAGCAGACACGAAATGTAATGGAAATTGAAGATTAAATCACTTGGCCTTCAAATGTGACCTTGACCTTAAGCCGACATGACTGCCACATATGTTCTGCACATTGTCTCAACGTGGTTAAACATCTGAGGCAAGTTTCTTGAAAATCCTTCAAGGAGTATACGAGATAACGAAACTATAATGGAAATTGAAGGTTAGAACACTTGACCTTCAAACGTGACCTTGACCTTGAGCCAACATGACTGCCGCATGGGTTCTGCACATCGTCTCAATTCATTTAATATTTGACTCAAGTTTTATGAAAATCCTTCAAAGGGTTTAGAAGATATGGAGCGGACACGAAACTGTAATGGCAACTGAAGATTTAAACACTTGACCTTCAAATGTGACCTTGAACTTGAACCGACATGACTGCCACATGTGTTCTGCACATCGTCTTAATTTGGTTAACATTTGACTCAAGTTTTATGAAAATCCTTCAAAGGGTTTAGAAGATATGGAGCGGACACAAAAATGCAATGGAAATTGAAGGTTAAAAATATGTGACATTGACCTTGAGCCGACATGACTGGCACATGTGTTCTGCACATCATCTCAATTTAGCTAACATTTAACTAAACTTTTATGAAAATCCTTCAAAGGCTTTAGAAGATATGGAGCGGACACGAAAATGTAATGGAAATTAAAGGTTAGAACACTTGACCTTCAAACGTGACTTTGACCTTGAGCCAACATGACTGCCGCATCGGTTCTGCACATCGTCTCAATTCATTTAATATTTGACTCAAGTTTTATGAAAATCCTCCAAAGGGTTTAGAAGATATGGAGCGGACACGAAACTGTAATGGCAACTGAAGGTTTAAACACTTGACCTTCAAATGTGACCTTGAACTTGAGCCGACATGACTGCTACATGTGTTTTGCACATCGTCTTGATTTGGTTAACATTTGACTCAAGTTTTATGAAAATCCTTCAAAGGGTTTAGAAGATATGGAGCAGACACAAACATGCAATGGAAATTGAAGGTTAAAACCCTTGACCTTCAAATGTGACCTTGACATTGAGCCGACATATCTGCCTCATATGTTCTGCACATCATCTCAACTTGGTTAACATTTGAGGCAAGTTTCTTGAAAATCCTTCAAGGGGTATAGGAGATATGAAGCGGACACAAAATTGTTACGGACAGACGGACAGACAGACAGACAGACGAAGGCCATTCCTATAACCCCCATCCGCTATGCGGTGGGGGATTAATGACAAAATGCTTTAAAATCGGGGGTTTAATGTAAACGACGAAACCACGCGGATATTTTCACGGAAATTGTCAGAAACGGTCGGCAAATTCAAAATGGCCTAAACTTACTGAAGGCATATCGACTTCGACGCTGTCAGAATTCTTTACAATCGATTACATGCTCTGCCTCTACGTTTGTGCATAATTAATTTCTACGACACTTTCCGGACAATGGCGGGCATAAATCGTAAATCACCGATGATTGATTCGTTTTCAGTTTTATGCATGATTACGCAATGCTTTTCACAAAGCTCTTAAGTCTGTTTGCAGTTGAAACATGTTGCTGTTCGGGCGACTGTTCTGTATGTGGTGTTTCCTGCATGACTCATTTTTGTACTTTTATATAACATGCAGTTTCCTGCATGACTCATTTTGTACCTTAGTTTCAAACCGTACAGTTAGCTGTTGACACAATTGACCTGGAAGGATGCGCGTAGGACATCTTTAAAAATTCTGAAGGGAGGTGAAAACAGTAGTTTAGTGTAACTATTATTTATTGAACAGCTATTATTCAATCCTCAGACATCTGGCTGAATATAAAAAAAAATGCATGGAATACAAAGGCATTATGAAGAGTGATCAGACCAATGTTGATCAAAATAAGAAAAGATACTGTCGATACAGGCATTCTGCATATATAAACTCAGAATTACCCACAAGTGCACATGAAAATGGCAAATGAAGTTAGCACAATTTCAATATTATAAATTACACAAAAAAAATCAATTATTGTAAAGATAGGAGTAGCCCCTTGGAACAGTCAGTAGCAAAATTACTCCGAGTTTAAACCAAAGCTATAGGGATCCCAATCTCACAATTGTCCTATCCTCACCAAGTTAGACTTTATGCAAAACGAAAGTTATGCAGATAGCTCCCGTTTTTAATTGTATGTATAGCTTTTGCACTGAATTTTCAAAAAACATGATAGAATAAATAATATCGCTTAAAATTCCTTAAACTCACTTATCCATTTACTCCATAAATACGCATTCCTGTTCCCGTGAAGACAGACTAGACCCAGATCCGACGTTGGAGCTGCCTGATCAGGGTCTGCTTTGTCTGCTGATAAAATAATATAGATATGATTCTACAGTTTCTATCATTGCCTATATTTCCCGTGGAATACATCGGAAAAGCTTTTATTCCGAAAGTAAAAGGCGTAGAGTTTTAATATTTTGCACGGAATATCATCTAGAGGGTCTCTACAAAGGGTCAATATTGGCTCGCTTCCAACATCATCTAGAGGTTTTCCACAAAGATTTACATTGTTTTGCCATTTCTCACGTGGGCGATACGGGACCGTCATATCCCTTTTGTTCATATCGTCAATTATTCTCACACGGAAATGAATCATCTAAATACGTTTTACTATTCCTTCATATAAACGCACTTTAATTTATTTACATACCAAGTTGATCCAGACCAGACAGTTCCTATATGAGATGTGAGATCAGCGTCTGTCCTGTTTGCTAATGGAATTCAATAGATCTGTTTCTTTCGTTTCTTATATGGCAATAATGTTCCACCTTCCATATTACATTATAACCATTTTGGCCATGAATATTCCGTAAGTATTAACATCTCGAAAAAACAACAACATATATAACGGGGAAAGGGTTAAACACTCCCCCCCCCCCCTATAAGCCGGTGTGTAGTATGCTGGATAGAGCAAATAAACATGAAAACTGGTAAAACTAGCGTTCTCTCAAAGTTGTCGATGCGTTTGCTAATATTTTAGCATTTTGAAATACGTGTCAGTTGAATAACATTTTTTTGACGCCTTAGATTTCAGTGTACCACACATAAATGTTTGAAATTTATGCAGACAGTTTGGATCCAAATAAGATTGCGAACAACCCGGCGTCTAAATGCAGAAACAGGGGTATAACATAAATACTATCCAGAACATGGTTTAAAGTGCGCCAATAGGCTATTACACACATGTGCTTATCTCGCTGCTCCTCTGCTAGTAACGCATAGAGCACATGCGCGATGACCGAAATACCTGTCTTCTGCTCCAACACCAGCAACATAAAGAGTGAATGCACGATTACCAGAACACATGTCTGCTAAAGATTCAGGAGTGATTAAAATATTTTTATTTTAAAACAATGTCTCTACAAACCTATTCTCGTACTATCCAAATAAATATTGTTTTCGCACATTGTAATGTTGCAGATACTCGGACTCGGAAGCAATCTCCTCGGACAGTATTTATTTATAGTATAGTATCGTAGTGAGCAGTGCAAGCGAAGGTTGAGTCACGCATGCGTGTGATGAAGCGTTTACAATAGCGCATGCTCTACAAAAATTTGTGGACATGCCCAGATATGAAACATGACTGTGTGCAAGTACACACATCGCACACGTATGCACATCAGTTATGTTCCGAGGTACAGTCAACATTTAGCTGGGATATGTTGTTTCAACTTTACAAAGACATTCCGGGGTTAACATTTCGAGGTAATGGAAAAATGTACCTCGGAAGTTCAAAGAACCTCGGTATGTTGCTGTGTATTTATATGTTAAACCTCGGAACGTATGTAGCGCAAACGCACACACACACACACACACACATATATACACACACACACACACACACACACGCACATACACACGCACACACATATCTTTAGGGCATTGTGGACACTACCTCTCAAAACCTACATAATGGACACTATGTGAAATAATAGACCTATCCGGATTTCGAAGACATTATATGATATTAGCTGGTGCTAAATTTACCTAGAAATACTAAATGCTTTAATGCAGGCTTATATAGTAAAAGTAGCGTAACCAGCGTTCTGGACACAATATTTACATTGTGGACACCGTGTGTGTACCTGTTCAGTATCAATATTCGGAGTGGACATATCAAGTGTGTATATCAATAACTAATAGTATTTGTGGACACCGTGTGTGTGCTTATCAGTTACTAACAGTTATTGTGGATACATGTGGCTAAACAATTATGGAGTGTCTACAATGTTCAGAGAGCTATACCTCCCTAGAGTATATACAGTGAACCCTCATTACAACGGAGGTGTCTGTTTCTATTATGTTGGTATAACGAGTTTGCCGTTATAACGAGTTTAAATATGAAAGGAACCATACGGCCAGTTTTAAACAAATACCAACAGGTGGACGCTTAAGGCAGAACACAACAAGTGCAAAAAACTCCCAAAGGGAACTTTAGTGCATTTCTTGTGTTCTGCATTAACCTGCCACCTGTCTTATTGGCATTGCACCTCATATTTAGTGGTTGTTTCAAAGACTTAGCGCATGTGAGCGTATGAGTAGCGTATAAATCACCAGGAACACTTTAGATACGTTGTAGGTCGTTCGTCAGACTAACGTTACAAATAAATTACTGATATACCCATATGATAGCTTTACTGGCCACCTTCATGCCACCATATGTAAAGCGTATTTGACTTTTACAACACTCTAGCGTATTCAACGTGTTATAGCGCATGGTGAGCGTGTGCGTAATATATAATTCATACGCTCGTATACGCTGATTGTTTCCGACCTCTTTGTAAGTAGAAAAAATATTGCACAAAATGGCCTGACAGTTAAAGTGTATATTCCAGATCTTTTCATGCAGGTTTGCATTATCATTTTATTTCTTCGATTAAACATTTTCAATTGTTTGAAAAATCTGGGAGGGGAATTTTGGAGATAATAAATGTTTCAGAAAGGGACTTGGGCCGAACGTTGACCCAAAACTTACCTAAAAGCACCACTGAAACACTATCTAAACATTGTGCAATCCACTGAGACGTTTGACAAATTCGTATGTTACTCAATGTAACAAGAAATGTAATACGTTTGCATGCTGGCCAAATCGATTGTACTATTTGTATTTAGTAACTTGGGCGGAACCAATTATCAGTAGTAACATCGCAACCGATTTCTAACACTTTACGATAGTATCGTGAAACAATTTCCATGGCAATTCCAAGCTCTCATGGGAAGGACAAATTGATAGACATAAAAATTATGTAAAGGATTCACACTCCGCAATGTTAAGATGAGCATACGCACCAAACCTGGTGTCCTTAAGTAAAATATCATAGGCGCCATGTCCCAGGCAAGGCTTTTTGATAGCTGAGCTCAAATATCAAGGTCACAACACACTTGAAAGGATATGTGACACTCCAAAATGATAGGAAGTACGCATACATCAACTGTTGTATTCCTAAGTGACTTGACATACTGCCATTATATATATAAGCTCGTACTCTGGACCGAAAAGTAACAAACATTAGGTCAAGTTCTGAGGTCAAGGACTTACAGATTTAAATGTATGACACTCTGCTATGTACACCAACTTAGACATTACTAATGGACAAAGCATACGTCACATGTCTCAAGCAACTTTTAACCCATAGTGAGCAGAAACGGGCGTTAATTAACACAAACACACAAAACTTTTTAACCGACATCAAATGTCTAGGTCAAGGGCACATTGGAGTACATTGCTGTCAATGGCTGGATTGTGATAAAGGTCAGATTAGGTAACGCCGGGGTCAATGCGCTCTACTATTGGGGACCAGGGTGATTACCCCGCCTCTCCCGCCGAAATTTAACACCCCTTTAGATGGACTCTCTTGAACTAACATTGTAAAATCTATGAAGCGTGTGATAAACGTAGTAACTCTATGGAGTGTAAAAATGAGATTTAAGTCTCTTTCGCCGAAAGGGTGAGACTTTTTAGGCACGCATTTCTCCATTGGACTAAAGTGAATATGCGTGCATATCTGCCGCGATATCAAAAGCAATGAGTAATTCAGCTTCTGATAAGGATTCAAACTGTGTCTCTAAGTATGGAAGTGGCGAAAGAACGCAGAACTTAAAGCAGACGAAATACTTGAAGCATTGAAGGGGTTAACTAAAATAATATAGGTACACGTTTCCTTTGGTGTTTCGGTGATACGAACTCGGACAGTTTGCCGTTATAACGAGTTTAAATATGAAAGGAACCATACGGCCAGTTTTAAACAAATACCAACAGGTGGACGCTTAAGGCAGAACACAACAAGTGCAAAAAACTCCCAAAGGGAACTTTAGTGCATTTCTTGTGTTCTGCATTAACCTGCCACCTGTCTTATTGGCATTGCACCTCATATTTAGTGGTTGTTTCAAAGACTTAGCGCATGTGAGCGTATGAGTAGCGTATAAATCACCAGGAACACTTTAGATACGTTGTAGGTCGTTCGTCAGACTAACGTTACAAATAAATTACTGATATACCCATATGATAGCTTTACTGGCCACCTTCATGCCACCATATGTAAAGCGTATTTGACTTTTACAACACTCTAGCGTATTCAACGTGTTATAGCGCATGGTGAGCGTGTGCGTAATATATAATTCATACGCTCGTATACGCTGATTGTTTCCGACCTCTTTGTAAGTAGAAAAAATATTGCACAAAATGGCCTGACAGTTAAAGTGTATATTCCAGATCTTTTCATGCAGGTTTGCATTATCATTTTATTTCTTCGATTAAACATTTTCAATTGTTTGAAAAATCTGGGAGGGGAATTTTGGAGATAATAAATGTTTCAGAAAGGGACTTGGGCCGAACGTTGACCCAAAACTTACCTAAAAGCACCACTGAAACACTATCTAAACATTGTGCAATCCACTGAGACGTTTGACAAATTCGTATGTTACTCAATGTAACAAGAAATGTAATACGTTTGCATGCTGGCCAAATCGATTGTACTATTTGTATTTAGTAACTTGGGCGGAACCAATTATCAGTAGTAACATCGCAACCGATTTCTAACACTTTACGATAGTATCGTGAAACAATTTCCATGGCAATTCCAAGCTCTCATGGGAAGGACAAATTGATAGACATAAAAATTATGTAAAGGATTCACACTCCGCAATGTTAAGATGAGCATACGCACCAAACCTGGTGTCCTTAAGTAAAATATCATAGGCGCCATGTCCCAGGCAAGGCTTTTTGATAGCTGAGCTCAAATATCAAGGTCACAACACACTTGAAAGGATATGTGACACTCCAAAATGATAGGAAGTACGCATACATCAACTGTTGTATTCCTAAGTGACTTGACATACTGCCATTATATATATAAGCTCGTACTCTGGACCGAAAAGTAACAAACATTAGGTCAAGTTCTGAGGTCAAGGACTTACAGATTTAAATGTATGACACTCTGCTATGTACACCAACTTAGACATTACTAATGGACAAAGCATACGTCACATGTCTCAAGCAACTTTTAACCCATAGTGAGCAGAAACGGGCGTTAATTAACACAAACACACAAAACTTTTTAACCGACATCAAATGTCTAGGTCAAGGGCACATTGGAGTACATTGCTGTCAATGGCTGGATTGTGATAAAGGTCAGATTAGGTAACGCCGGGGTCAATGCGCTCTACTATTGGGGACCAGGGTGATTACCCCGCCTCTCCCGCCGAAATTTAACACCCCTTTAGATGGACTCTCTTGAACTAACATTGTAAAATCTATGAAGCGTGTGATAAACGTAGTAACTCTATGGAGTGTAAAAATGAGATTTAAGTCTCTTTCGCCGAAAGGGTGAGACTTTTTAGGCACGCATTTCTCCATTGGACTAAAGTGAATATGCGTGCATATCTGCCGCGATATCAAAAGCAATGAGTAATTCAGCTTCTGATAAGGATTCAAACTGTGTCTCTAAGTATGGAAGTGGCGAAAGAACGCAGAACTTAAAGCAGACGAAATACTTGAAGCATTGAAGGGGTTAACTAAAATAATATAGGTACACGTTTCCTTTGGTGTTTCGGTGATACGAACTCGGACAGTTTGAAATTCTGCATCGTCTTAGCTGCATTCTGATGTATGTGAGGCATAAATTCACTGCAATTGACGTGTTCACACACGTTTGTTTTCAAGGGAACCCGGGACATGCCCTTGAAACAGTTTTAATTTCTATATCACCGCAGCTGCATACTAAAAGAGAGAAAGAGAGAGAGAGAGAGAGAGAGAGAGAGAGATGAACAGGTGCGCCATGTGTCTGCAGGATAAACAAGGAAAAAAAATTGCGCCATTAATAGCTTTATTCATTATAAAGACGGAAATGGTAAAAGACCACGTAGTGGCAGTTCTACTTTTTTTTAGTTCTACTTTTAATAAAAACGATGTCCACATGTGGAAAAAAAGTTTAGAATTTAATGGACAGTAGCACCTGTCATAAGCAGCTTTTCATATATGGAATTACATGAGTCTTACAACGCAGGTAGTTGCTTAATGCAGCGCAAATGTAATTCAGAACATTCCTATATGAGCATTCTGCATTGCGTTTGACCTGCATTAACGTACCACTTGCCATACAGACCAGAATTAGACTTATTTAATGGCTTTACTGTAATATTTGCAGATAGCAAATATAGGGTAAATCCTACTGTAATTTGAAATTTGCGACGGTATATAAGGTTTTGAACGATCGCAAATTATTTTAATGTCGACGCCGAAGGCCTATTCTAACGCAATCTTAACACGAATAATACCAAATTGCTGAATCCGATTTTAATGTCATTTGTGCCCGAGTTTTCTCTATCCCACACGCGCCGATGATTAAATGAGTGATGAGGCAAGAAATGGTGCACCAGTTTATCTCAGATTTCTTAACTGGAACTTTTCACCCTGGTTCATACAAATATAAAACACCGGACCAGTTGTAATTTGTTATTTCATTAGTCATGAATAATTATGCAATAGCTATTTCACATGTTCAATTAATTCAATACACATGTTGGGAAAATAAAACGTTATCCTAGTCTTTAGCGCCACACCCCAAAACGTCGTCTGTAACAATGACGTCACGTTATAACGTTATGCTTGAAATTTAAAATAAATATGGACAAATCTGGAACACAGCGCTAAGAGTATCTCAATAATTCTCAACATGACACATGTGCATAAAAGAGACCGGTCAAGTCGTGACAAAGTAAACAATGGAAATAACATAAAACACTGGAAATATATGTCAATGTAGGAGGATTGCTTACAAGGAACATCACAGTAGATTTAAGTGTGAGATAAACAACGCGCATTGATATATTTACATTCGGTCGTTTTCGATTGGTTGAATTTTCGACATATAAAACACTTTTTATATGCCGCAAATTTGGTCACATGAGCCAATCAGATTGCAGGAAATTGTCAGATTGCGTTAGAATTTTTGTTTTAGGTCATGTACACACGGACGAACATTCTGACAAGAATGTTACTGAACTCAAACTGTAGAGAAGGCCTAACCCTAAAATATTGCGACAGGATGCATTGACAATAATTTTATATCTGCTATTTCAACAATGGTAAAATGTGTGTGTGTGTGTGTGTGTGTGTGTGTGTGTGTGTGTGTGTGTGTGTGTGTGTGTGTGTGTGTGTGTGTGTGTGTGTGTGTGTGTGTGTGTGTGTGTGTGTGTGTGTGTGTGTGTGTGTGTGTGTGTGTGTGTGTGTGTGTGTGTGTGTGTGTGTGTGTGTGTGTGTGTGTGTGTGTGTGTGTGTGTGTGTGTGTGTGTGTGTGTGTGTGTGTGTGTGTGTGTGTGTGTGTGTGTGTGTGTGTGTGTGTGCGCGCGTGCGCGTGCGCGTGCGCGTGCGCGTGCGCGTGCGCGTGCGTGTGTGTGTGTGCGTGTGTGTATTGCATACGTCCTGAGGACTTAAGCATTGATGCACACCAACGATCTGAGGACCATTTGCATATAGAGGACTTGCATTCGGGCCCTCGGAAAGTTGTTTTCATAAATGCTGTCAAAACGAGATCTATGCTAAGAATAGCCTGAAATGTATAGGTCCTAATGAAGTCGGTAAGTTGTTGCAAGTGTACCCACCTGATGCACAATTTACTTCCCCTTCAGAAAATGTGTGTATGATGAGCCGGTCAGATTTCCGGTAGACTAAAGAAAGCAGCCAGGCGAAGCGTTCATCCCAAGTCCTCACACTATCGATTAAATATTTAAATCCTCGTAAATCCAAAAGTTCATGACAATAAATATCTGTGTGTAGCCGAGTCCTCGCAATATCGTTTTATCTTAAAGATGTGTGTTTAAGACCTCGTAGATCATTAATACGGGTGATGACACGTCGAATGAAAACAGTCCCATAAAACTTTTTTAATGAATATAGCATATGATAACAAACATTTTAAGTCAAACACATTGGGGTCTCTGATCTCGTTTTAGTTATCTGCCATTGAATTTAATTTTTGTCATACCAAGAGCAGGGCTGCTAGGTTTGAAATGGCGGTGTCATTCTCTGTCAGATCTTCAAGTTCGATATACAGTTTAACAATGTCCCAATGAAAACCATAATCTTGCTCCAGGGATCGTTGTATTAATTGATGCGCATAAACACTTTTGCCATATCTTGGATTCGGACATTTGAATTCAATTTTATAACTGACAAAGCAATTAGAGTCGATATATTTATTATTCACAATCTGTATGGAAATTGATTTAGCGTATATCATCCTATATCAAGGCATGCGAATGTAAAGTAATTAATGTACTGTATACCAGTAGCTGGTTTTTGTTATCCTCTAAATATTTGGAGTATAACATATAGACATACATGATAATACAAGACGGTGTTCAAGAAAAGTAATAAAAGTAACTGTTATTTACACTAAATAACACCTTTTTCTGATTTCATCTAAACGTCTAGCCCTTTACCTAATGTTATTTATGAATATATATTAGCTGGATTTTACAATGGCATATTACAACCGGATAGTTTGGCCATGACATACAAACAGTAAATGTAAATGCACATGGAAAGACACAGAGACGCACAAAAACATAACAAACAGCAGTAGGGTGTGGAAATACCGCATTGGAACGGTCAGTGACAATAGTCACAAGGAAGTAGAGTCAGATTTATATACATTTATATACCATTAGCAAACAGAGAAAACCCTGTAGCCATACTTATAAAACTTCTTAAATCCAGAAACGGAAGGAGAACGTCGGATATCTGTACTATTTCGTTTTTGTCGTACCCTTTATTAATTTTCTACAGTTACTCTGTTTGCAGCTCAATCATTGAGTACACTAGCGGTAGGTGGATACAGCTTGTTCACTTAAATGTTTTCGTTATACATGAACTTTACCACTGTATTTGCCATCGCGGTTGTTGTAGATTAGTCGGAGAGGGGATACGTTTATTTACACTGTTTGTCTTTTAGGGTGAGGATGGAATAAGTGTGAGGTTGGGCGCCCATAAACCGGTTTATCCCCCAGTGATTTTGTCACTGACCGTTCCGAGGCGGTACTTCCATCTTCCCCTTACTGTATGTTTGTTTGTCTTTGTGCGTCTCTTGATGTTTTTATAGTTATGTACATTTGCTGTTTCCTTGTGTTGCTGTTCGGGCGATTGTTTGTTCTGTATGTGGTGTTTCCTGCTTGACTCATTTTTGTACTTTTAGTTGAGTCTGAGTTCGTTTGGTCTTTGGTTCAAATCTGACCAATCAAAAGCTTGAGAACTCAAATCTGACCAATCAAAAGCTTGAGAACGAATTCTGACTCAACTGAAAAGTTTTATAAGCATGGACCCAGCTCTGATCCTGTCTATTCTGATTTCTGTTTGCAAAGGCGTGACACGGTGCGTCTTTCAAATAAAGGAGTCAAGCAAGGGTCTAAATAAATTGGAATGGGTACCAGTCAACCTTTACCTACACATCGAAAATAGGAAAGGGAGATAGGCACCAGATAATCGACTTCTACTCATTCTACATAAACCATATGAATTATTTGCATGCTTAACAACAGTTTCTGTCACATGTGACAGTCTTTACATATTACAATCGCTCAAATCAGCATTTATTTCCAATTCTCTGAACATATGATCTAACTATCAAACAGAGTAACAAACAGTTCGGATCCAGTATCTATACCGCCATTCATATATGTTTACAACGATCGCCTCGAACCATGTAGACCCAAAATCCAAACTATTGGCGCAGGTAACCGCAAGTTCCCTTTATTTATGCAAACGTTAAACACAATCAAAGTATACGAAATACCAGAAGTTCCCTTGGAGTGTTATCATACAGTTTGCACTCAAATCATAATTTGAGCATTATAAGTCACTGTTACTAACAGTCACCCTCTCCAACATATCACGATTTCGCTATGTCCAGTTATATATATCTATGTAATAAACTTTGGTGACCCAGTGAGGGTACTCAAGAATGTCTTATGATTGAACTTTCGGAACATACACGCCAAAATGTGACAATGCTATTCAAAAATACTTAGAATCGATGTCTGCTTAAGTATTTATGTCTATGCAAACCCCATAATATTACAATGATGTGATGGACATGAAATGAAAAGTAGTGGACAGTAAATCGATTATAGGTCGTTGTATAACCGCCGTTAAATACACCATCGGAAAATGTAAAGCGCAATGATGTAAAGCATATTGTGCACTCACTAGACCCGAATGACGATGAACTGAGAAAAGCACATCATCTTAAAAGACGTATTTACGGTGCAATATGGCCAAACTATATTTGACATCTAGACGGTTATGAAAACTCATAGCCCATTGGATTTTGTATATATGAGGCAATAGATGGTTTCGGAATAAAATTAATCTCATGTATCATACACAAACAAAGACCCAGAATTGATCGCAAGGGCACACCTGCTGGTGGAATTCTTTAAAGAATATTGAGAAAATAGCTCATGTCCTGCGTTGTGAACACTAATGTTAGTCATTAACAGCAGCTGTGTCGTCGTGCTGCAACTATTGCATCGACGTTGATGCATTTGATCTAAACGAAGTAAAGTTCTGAAAAGGCATGTATTCGATTACAAAGCAAAACATGGTATATTCCAAGTACTGGCACAGCTTCTGAAACCCGAGCTTCAAATGCCGTTAGACGCTGACGCAGGTCTTAACTAGCAATTAATTTCCATTCTAAAGCTTCCTACTCTTTATTATGTATGTCTTTTCAGAAAATTCGTTTTAGCTTATTTATATTTCATGACAAGGAAAGAACTCAAAAACTAAACAAAATATAACTTGTAACCCGGAAAACAGTGCAGACTCAGACCAGTTGCCGCGTTTGAAACCCTGCATCTGATCAGGGTCTACACTGCTGGTCAATCTCTCATAATCATCAAATTACATCCACTACAGTAACTTTAGTTACCGACCTCTATAAACTAGATCATCATATTTTATTAAGATACATTATTTAAAAATTGTTAACAGATGTAAAAATAACATTTCAACAATGACAGAAATGTTCGTTTACAAAGGAATCGAGACGAATATTGCAAACAGTGAGACTGTAGACCCATATCAGCAGTCCAGTTTTAGACGTGAATGCTTATGTATGGAGCTTACATATTTAACCCTACTCTTGCTGAATTTTAAAATGCATTGCTCCTTCTTTACCCATGCCCTGTTGTATAATTACATATATATTCACTGTGTACAAGTATTTCGCTGTGCAATCACTGCTGTGGAGTGCACTGGTTGCACAATCAACTTGTAAATAGTGCAGACCCTGATGAGACAGCTCCTGCAGGAGCTGTCTCATATGGGTATTCACTATTTACAGGTAGGTATATTGACGTGAATAGCAAGCGAAGGGTTAATTGTTGATCATTGACCTGGTTGTACCAAAACATCTAATACTCATGTACCATTTACCTTGCATGTATGAACATTTGGAGAGTTATAGTCCGATTTTGACCCGTGAGCTGTGACCTTTAGGACCAGTCTATTCGTAGAGGTAAAATGCCTCACAAACCATGTATTTGTTCCGGAGTTATAGGTAAACAACGAGCAGTGAGCCGTGAATGTACTTTACATTTTGGTACTTCCACGATTTACGGTGTCGGCATTGCTGCAGTCCATCTAACTAAGATATGTACTTTACATGCGACAGTCAATCATGATTGTCTCATGCAGGGGTGTGTTTTATTTCCTAAACCATGATTTTGATCATACACACAATCTTAATCACGACTGCTATGGTATTAAAACAGTTTGATATGACATGTTGTATTAAACATGGCCGCTGAAACGTTCATCTCACAAAAGAAAATACTCATTGGGTGTGCCTAGATCTAATAAAATAAAAATATGTTAAGAACATATTTTACTTCGAGAACAAATAGAAAAATACCTCCAATAACTATTTCTAGAATGGTGTGCCTCCTCTGCTGTTAGTGTGAATTCCGCCATTTTGATTATGATTAGATTTTAATCGAGGTCAGAGCTTTATTAGCCTGTTTAGAGAACATGTTCGTGATTCGATAAAAAGAACGACCGAATCACAATCATGATCTGTAATCCTGATTCAGATTGGCGATAATAACCCCCCCCCCCCCCCCCAGTTTTTTTGCTGATTCCCCCAAAAAGTGGACTGCGCTGATTTTTATGGCTCACTGCTCGTTGTTTACCTTTACCTGTGGTTATACAGACAAGTACCAAGTACAAGTACCCATACATTAGAATTGTTGCAACTTCTATAAATAGAAAAGTGCAGTCACGGCTCAAATCGCTCGAAATTGAACTATACAGATAATGATGTGAACCCAAATACTAAATACAGCAACTTCCCTTTTAAAATCGTTTATTCGAGACGATTCTAAACATTGTTCACAGTATAATATTTGGTGTAGAATTAACCCTTCGCTTGCTATTCGCGTCAATATACCTACCTGTAAATAGTGAAGACCCAGATGAGACAGCTCCTGCAGGAGCTGTCTCATCAGGGTCTGCACTATTTACAAATTGATTGTGCAACCAATGCACTCCACAGCAGTGATTGCACATCGAAATACTTGTACACAGTGAAGATATATGTAATTATACAACAGGGCATTGGCAAAGAAGGAGAAATGTATTTTAAAATTCAGCAAGAGAAGGGCTAAGGAGCTACTCTAGAAAATGATTCAATTCACACATCTTATCTGGACCTCTGATTTGACTTATATGATCAACTAGTACAAAGCGGGCATGCCATTTTATCTAACTGCCAGTCAAGCTAGTTTGCTTATATCTATGCAATATATTATCCAACATCACATGTTTGAAGCTCCGCCTAGCACGGCCTGTACAGACGTTACTAGCACGAAACATTCCAAGTACATTTACACGTAGTTTAATACAGGAGGAACTACCATAGTTGATAATGAGGTTGAAAATAAAAAATATATTAGTTGCCTGTTCGGGATTGGTGTTAATTTCAATTGTCTGTTACGAAATTTGTTTGGATTATATCAAAGTTGAACCATTACGTAGGCATGTAAGTTTATTCTTTTATTCACTGTTTGACCAAATAGTATATATTCTTTTTTAAACCCATTTGCGCCCAGTGGATTGTTCCATGTTTATATATTGGATTAGTCCATTGTTAATTTAAGGGGTGCCTGGCCAAACGTTTCAATTTCGTTTTGTTTTATATTGAAATTCCTATCCGCAAACAGTGTAGACTCTGATCAGACGCCGCATAATGCGGCGTCTGATCATTGTCTACACTGTTTGCCTACGTCCCATTAAATATTATGTATTCCGTTTTAGTTACCTGGGTTATACTGATGAATGACTAGTGGCACAGAACATGTCAAACTAATGATCAGATAATTATAGAATAATTAAAAGAAAACTACTTATCAACACATTCTCTTAATGCAGGACAAAAGAAATGCAGAAAACTCCTCTAGGTGCTTTCTGCATTACGTTTGTCCTGCATTAAGCTACCACCAGCATCCAGAATTAGACCTCTTTCAGGTGGTCGCATTAGAGGGGTTCTACTGTAATTCTAAAATGTTCCTTTTCTCTAGTAAAAGCTCCATTTTCGGCTGATTTATTCAAAGAGGTTGGGTCTAAAACTAGTCTGGGAGGGAATCGGTTAAACTAAGCTCATTCGCCAGACCTTGTAGTCATTTGTTTCAGTCAGCATCTGTATATAACCAAACAATGTATTTTTTGTCAATGTGCCGTTATAACCCTTTCGCTGCCACTGCCGGATCTGTGAGTACATATGCAAACCGTTTGGATTCAGATGAGACGCCGAGTAACTCGGCGTCTCATCAGGATCCAAACTGTTTGTTACTACGTTTTTGAAACAAAAATGAAGGGGAAAAAATGAAATTTTGTAGCAGACGAAAAAGTTAGCAGACGACCGAATTTGGCAGCGAAAGGATTTGTGCTGAAACAATAGTCAGTGTCTGATTTGCTGAAATTTTGATTGGTTGTGAGACCTATTGATAGACTATTAACCCTCCGCTTGCTATTCACGTCAATATACTTACCTGTGAATAGTGAAGACCCAGATGAGACAGCTCCTGCAGGAGATGTCTCATTTGGGTCTGCACTATTTATAAGTTGATTGAGCAACCAGTGCACTCCATAGCTGTGATTTCACAGCGAAATACTTGTACTCAGTGAAGATATATAGAGGATCTTACATGAGTGTTCTTGATTATTGGATTTATTAAATGAGTCTTTTTAAAATGATAAAAAACGAGCTTTAGCGAGTTTTTTTATCGTTTTAAAAAGACGAATTTAATAAATCTAATAATCATGAACACGAATGCAAGATCCGATTTATAACATAACACACACAAATGTTATTTGCAGCCAATATTTCAGCAGTAACGTGGATTGTTATCAATTCTCCTTACATATAGAAATGATGAATGAAAGGTGTTATTAGGTTCGCTAGGTAACTGGGACAAAGTAGGTCCAAATTTTCCAACTTTTTTTTTACTTACTGTCATATCAACCAGGATCTAATTCAGACCTCTTTGGTATTCAATTTAACTGTGATAATTTATGATACAAAAACATACAGAAACACGTCAAAATAAGTTTTGAGTTACAGTTTTGACATACATAGTTACAAACACGTCACATTATGACGTCATTGTACACAACATGTGTCTATGTAAAGCGCGCCATTTACATGAAGACCTCCATACAGTCGCCAACACGTCCGACACTCACTGGCAATGGAATTCGAAATGCGCCTTCGTTTTGGTATATGAAGCCCTTCATTAGTGTTGTATGTATACACATGGACATGGACATTTCCACCGAGAAAAAAATCTCGATTCAAGTTCAGTGAAAATGTTTGAAATGGACAAAAGATTCAGTACGAACTGCTGCATAAAATGTGTTTGAACAGGAGGAAGATTTTCGCGATCAGCTGAGTATAACATATTTGAAATATGTCTGTGCTGTGCTGGATTCAGATGACTATAGTTGTTGATTGACGAGATATTTTTATGAGTAGAAATCTGCATAAACAAAAGGACATGCGGTGAAGAAAATGCAAAGTTGTGGAGGCATTTTCTATGTAGAATGGATTGTATGGGTCAGAGTAGCTGGTAGGTCTTTTTTGGCATACACTTTGTATATAATTACTGACAGCGATTACAATTTGTATCATTTTATCGAAATTAAGGCGCAAGTGCCAACAGTCCTTTGCCATCTATTGTGACTCAATCGTTGACAGGTAGGTCACCGTCCGTCAGTTTGTTTGTTTTGACAGCGCGTATGAATACAGTTCGGTCGTTCGAATGTTATTCACTAGTGAATATAGGCCCGTGAATATCAAAAAATAAATGATAGTGTTACGTCACGCTGAAGCCACGAGTTATGTTATAAATGTAATTATACAACATGACATGGGTAAAGAAGGAGAAATGTATTTTAAGATTCAGCAAGGGAATGTTTAAACGAGCGTCTAACAACTGTATCCTGATTAGATGCCCAGCTACTAGACCATTGTCTGACAGTGGGAGATCCTTCAAATTTGACAATTTGGACATCCGGATTTAAGCTTTGCCAAACGGTCGAACTCAGGAGTTTTAAAAGTTTCTCGTGTTTTAATAATTTCGGCCCAATCTGTTCTGATACTTTCTGTAAGTTAGTATTAACCCTTCGCTTGCTATTCACGTCAATATACCTACCTGTAAATAGTGAAGACCTTATTAGGGTCTACACTATTTACAAGTTGATTGTGCAACTAGTGCACTCCACAGCAGTGATTGCACAGCGGCATACTTGTACACAGTGAAGATATATGTAATTTTACAACAGGGCATGGGTAATGAAGGAAAAATGTATTTTAAAATTCAGCAAGAGAAGGGTTTAGAAAGGAGAATGTAAAATGACCATGTCAACAACACGGCAGCATAATTAATAATAAATCTTAACCCTTATATCAATTTATCCCTTTACATCAGGAATATTCATGCAAGAAATAATGACATTCTGAATATTAATTAAATCAATTGTTATTATTGTCCATGTCACAATCTGTAGACATATATCTATGTAATATCATAATGAACCAAAGAGAACAGACCCTTTTCGGACGGCTCCTAAACGAGCCGGCTGATCTAGGAATACTATACTACAGTAGAACCACTAAAATACGACCACTTAATGAATAAACATAGGTGTCCTTATAAGCAGGTGGTTGGTTAATGCAGGACAAAAGTAAAGCAGAAAGCTTTCTGCATTACTTTTGTCCTGCATTAAGCTACCACCTGCATCTGGCACCCAGAATTATACCTCTGTTAGGTGGTCGCATTATCGGGATTTTAAAGCATTTCATAAGTAAACAAGAGGAGACTGTATTAACCACATGGTATGTTTACAAAGGTGTGAACATGCGTATTTATTGAGTAAAATGTTCACATATTAAGATTATGCTGCTATGTTTATTGTTCTTCAGTTTCTTATGATAAACTAGCATATTATAAGCTGTGACGCAGAGCTATTTTCGGATGGCAGGTGTTACCTGAAATATTCTGTCCATATATAACGCATTTTAACCCTATTAAATATTCAGGTAAGATAAAATGGCATTATTACCTTTAATTCGATTTATACGAACACGTGACAATTTGACCACCTAACTGTACACTCAGATCTTTATCATATTATAAGCAAACGGAACAGACCCCGATCACTTTGTTCCAATAGGAACCGCTTTGGATCTGCTTTGTTTATTAGAGGGTTAAAAGACGTTTACATGACGGAAGAGGTTAACGATATAATAACCATTGATATAATACTGTTTGGGCCATCTCCGTGACAATTAAGTAAGACATGTAGCAGACACCAATATTCGTAAACCGCTAATTAGGTTTCAGACTGTTTGAACAGTATGTACATTGCATACAAATACTGTACTGCCTATTAACCCTTGCTTGCTATTCACGTCAATATACATACCTGTAAATAGTAAAGACCCAGATGAGACAGGAGCTGTCTCATCAGGGTCTGCACTATTTACAAATTGATTGCGCAACCAGTGCACACCACAGTAGTAATTGCACAGCGAAATACTTGTACACAGTGAGGATATATGTAATTATACCTTAGGACATGGGTAAAAAAGGAGAAATGTATTTTAAAATTCAGCAAGAGAAGGGTTAACCCTTTCCCTGATCTATGTTTAGCCCTAATTTCAGTACCTACTGAATATTCATAGACACAATAGTTATAATGATAATGAAATATGGAACGTGGAATATTGAAGTCATTTTAGAAACTAAACAAACCGACCTATCAATTTCCATCAGCAAATAGAGCAGACAGCTCCTAGAGGAGCCGTCTGACCCCGGTCCTCTCTGTTTGCAAATGCGTGAAACACGTGTATATGAAGGATAGTGTTAAATTAAATCGTAAAACACATCGGCGCTCGGATGCTTTTATTTAACATGTATGCACTAATACATTTTGCACACATTATGATTACATCAGCAGTATTACATGATAAGCATTAATATCTGGAGCATCTCGTGGCTATTTTTGGACTCATTTATTGGTTGAACAGTCTGATACATGTACGAAGTAAGATTAAACCATTACCTGATAGGCCATTTTTAGATACAACCTCTTTGTATAAAGCTGCCATCCAGGAGCATTAACTAGAGAAAAGGAACATTTTAGAATTTTGTAGTTTGAAACCATTGTAATAAATAGAGCATTTGCTCCTATAGGAGCAAATGCTCTATTTATCACAATGGTTTCACAAAGTGACTTTTACAGATTCGTCAAAAGTCGTCAATATGAGGGAATGGGTCAAAAGTCGTCAATATGGGGGAATGTGTCAAAAGTCGTCAATATGAGAGAATGGGTTAATGTGGTAAAGGGGAACCATACACATGAATATTTTCAAACGATACAATTCAGTCACTACATTGACAGCACCGATAATGGTCAGTAGGCCGACTTTAACCCTTTATTCCATGAATATTTATTTAAGCAATAACGACATCGCGAATATTAATTAGAGTTTATAATAGCCCGTGAATACAGGACCGTTTGACCGTGGCAGAAACTGTCAACATCATATCTATACTATATCTTAAGTAAACAGAACATACTCTGATTATACGGCCGTTTGATCTGGATCTACTCTGTTTGTAAAGACATAGAAAGGAATACTGATGGAGTAAAGGGTTAAGACGAGTTTTGCAGCCCAAACACACACACGTATTAAAATCATAATTTTGTGAAGATTGCACTTTCGGCATCTTACTTTTCTTTTCCATCTTTCAACATGGCTTATAGTAGGCTATGTCCCTAATGATGGTCACACACACTGGTTTTGCAAGTGGGGCAGGTGCATGACCACCAACTGTTTCCAATCATGATTGTCACACATATTTCTGTTACAGGTAGTAATGCCGCATAACAGTCATCCGTTGCCAGGCGGTGACAACCGCACAATCTTACCCAACGCATCCCAACTGTCGGATGAGATAACAGTGGTATCAGCTTACTGGAACCTTGGTCGGTTTAAAAAAGGGGGAGGGTCTACTATGTTTGACACTGATCTGTACCACAAATGGGCAAATGTGTTTCGATTCATTCTAAATCCATTCGTGATATACACTGATTCTAAGGAGTTTTATGATATGGTTCGAAAGTTCCGAAATAATACAACACATCGGACGAGTATATTCCTGGTTGACAGGAATTCGTCATGGGCATTTCAACGCCAGGACAAGATAAAGGAAATATATTCTCGTCCCGGATATCCTAGACACCACCCGAATACTGTGATTCCAGAATATTCATGTGCACAACATGCGAAGTATGACGTCGTGAAAAGGGCAGCAGTTCAGAACTATTTTAAGACGAAATATTTCACTTGGCTAGATGTTGGTTTATTCCGTGGTCGTCGTTCTACAAACATGTTTCATCTGGTCAAACCAGAAGGACATAATGATTCTTTAGTTGCCATGACGGAAGTATATATAAAAAATGAGAATGCTACCGTCGAGTATATATTCTTACACAATAAGGTGTGGGTATGTGGCTGTTTATTTTTTGGCAGATTTGACGTCATGATTTTGCATGCGGATGAATACAAACGAGCAGTGGACTACTTCCTTTCCCGAGGCTTGATGAATACGGATCAACAGATTCTGTACGGGATGTATTCGAAAGAGGCATCGGGAATAATCAAACCAAAAATTGGTATACAGGCATACAGAGCGTTACACAACTGGTTTTATCTTGGATACAAAATGGCCCGAGACGACAACTGAGTGAATAGTACCTTACTCTAAGAGAACACTATCACCATTTTTTTTATAGATACCATCAACATTATTAGGAAAAGTGTAATGTGCAATTTACTGCTACGATGTTTATACTACAGGGTGGAATGCCAGATATGTATGTCACTTTCTGCTTTTTGAGGGATGTTTTGTCAGAAGTACTTAGGATGTTGGAAAACATGTCGACCCCACTTTAAGAAAGGCCCATGCCGGACGGATCCTTCCAATTAAAACTTTTACCAAACAATCAGACTAAAATAATATTACACAGTTTTGGTCAGTGTTATGCATTTATTATTAATTGTCATAATTATCAAATCGCGTGGTAGGTATTCTGGACGTTGATGCTGTCAGACACATTTGTTGGATGAAATCCTAATGATTAATTCTTACATAGAATGCTTCTATTTGAAACTGAAAATAGTTTGCAATACAAATGTGACACAAACGGTCCTATGGGGAGCAACACACACAAAAGTTTGGTTTGGTTTGATTTGTATAGGGATTAACGTCGTTGTAACAGTATTTCAGTCATATAAGAATGTCGAGATACATGTAATTACAGGTGGATGAAGAACCAGAGGTACTTCTGTGCACGGAACAAATTGCATTTTTCATGCAACATCAGGATAGAACCACCGACCTATCGTAAGCCAGCCAGCTGACGGCTTCTTCTCATGAAAAGAACAAAACCCACACCGAGTTTCGGGCCAACGCACAAATGGACAGGACTCCAAAACATCACCAAACAAGGGACAATACAAAAGCAAGACAAAACGCACAAAGACATAAAACATTTAAAATTCAGAAACGAAGTAGATCATATGATGAAAGCAGGAGTACCAAATTGCAACGATCAGTATTCATGCTTATAAAACTTTTAGTTGAGTCTGAGTTTGTTCTCAAGTTTTTGATTGGTCAAATCTGACCAATCAAAGAGGCATTTTTGCGCTTATTCCACTTTAAATAGTTAAAATGTCAAAAAGCATAACAACACAATACAACTATTCAACATAATTACATTAAAAATTCTGAAGGGAGGTGATCCCCCGAAAGCAAAAATTGCAACACAAAAAGAGAAAATTGCAGACTCGGTTTAAGTCTAATAATAAATAAGTATGGCAGACGTTAGCTTATTCAGGACAAAAATAAAATAGAATGACCCTAAGTTTTCTGTATGAATTTTGTATAAAACAACCGGCTTCTTTTTAAAATTCTTTTATTTAATAACCTACATGTTATACTGTATATGTCGATTCTTCTAATAGAGTGACAGAAATACCTGCATACATTATCACGTCCGTAACATTTTTAGTTATTTCCCTTTACATATTGATTTTGTTATAGTTTGTCTGTCTGTCTGTCAGTCTGTCACAAAGCTCGTCCGGTCGAGTTCTCATATACAGAAATGTGACAATATGTCGCAGTATGTATGTGTGGAAGCGAGGGGTAGGGGGCAGACATCCGTTTTTTGTGACAAAAACTCTAGTTAGTTAATGTTAAATACCTGATAATGTTTTTACTTGACATTATCATTTGACGATTAAATTATATCGATTTCTTGAAGCAGGAGAGTATTTATACTAAATCATACATTTCAGTTAGTACAGACGAAAGGACCATTGTTTCGGACCATGTCAAAAATTGTGAACAATTTTGAGCAGATACTGAGATTACACAAAATAAACTTCCGACAATGTATTGGTTACCTAAACTAAATAAAAACATATAAAGCGCACTTCATTGATAATTCTAGCTCGTGTACAACTACAACATTATCTATGATTTGGACCTCTTTCTAATTAAGATAAAAGAACATGTTAAATTCTATTGTGATGAAACATATGGAAATTCTGTTAAAAACTCTCCAGATGAAAAAGTAGTTAATCAAGCAGGAACATACAAAACGCAACCGACACCAAAACACCAACAGAAAGCAAAACATGCACACAATAAAACACAACAACAAGTACACGCACAAACACACGAGACAAAAAAAATCAAACACGAATAAAAGCACAATCAAACAGGCAAGAGTGACAAAGTGAGTAACGCATTGGAACGGTCAGTGCTAACCCATCACCGGGGGATTTAAACCGGTTGACGGACGTCGTAACCTCACACATATCTCAAAGTCACTCTAGCTTACCACATATTGTAAATAAAGGTAACCCGGCCAGACAACCCCCCCACACACACACACACACAATATAGAAGACGGTACACACAGGACACTATGTATAAAAAAGCATTACGAAAACTGAAAGTACTCAATGACTTTGCTGCAGTCAGAACAACTACAGGGACGCCAATAATGGCAATACATAAAAATGCAATACATGAGTCTGGTAAGCTTATCCCGTTTCTGTGTTTAAGAGTATACCATCATACAGTACTAACCTCGGTCTGTCATCGTGCAAGCAAAGATGAAAGCGTAGCTATCGACTGTAAAGTGGTCTATAACCAAACATGCAGTTCTTGAAAGTGTTCATCTGGTTAGTAACCAACCAGATTAACACTTTCAATGATATTAGAGAATTGTTCGGTCAGAAGACGCAAAGTTACTCGAAGTTTTATAAGGATCCAAATGCGTGTCCTTGAAGAATATATCTACAAATTGAAGCAGACAACAATTTTTAATTATACAGACCCAACATTACTTAGCGAGTTGAACAAACAAAATCGGTAATTTAAGAACGAAGAAAGACGGGAACGAAAAAGTTGTATTGCAAGCGTTGCCTAGCAACGCTAGTGAACAAGTGCTCTCCCTTGTAGCGAAGTTTCGCGAGAGAGATTTTAACGAGACAAAATGGCGACATGTGGAGAAAATAAACAAACTGATTAGCAAGAAGAAGGATAGCGACGTGGATCTCTCGGGTCAGCAATTAAAAAAATGGGTAAAGAACATTTCTGATATAGAACTGTCCCTCCAGCAAAAGAAGGTATTCGCGAAGGGTCTGAATTTCGCTTAAGTATCGCTTAACACGGTCCCAGTGGATGATTTTGTCATTGCAACGGATAAGACGTGTTGGTTGCTCCCTGAGAATGAAGCAGACAATTTGCGCGGAGAGGTCTATGGAATTCAAAATGCCAAAACACCCCCTTCCTTCTAACCTCACAGAGGAAAGACAATTCCTGAGCGAACTGTCCAAAGATGACCAAACCATCATCCTCCCGGCGGACAAGGGCAAGGCCACGGTGGTAATGGACAAACAGGTCTATGAGAAGAAAGTAAGTGCCATGTTGTCGGATGAAAAGACCTATGAGAAATTGAATAAAGACCCCACTGCAACATATAAAAGATAGCTTGTTAGCACATTGACCAGGCTAAAGCGAGAGAACAAGATTTACGAGAAACAGTACCGGTACCTGTACCCTACCTCGGAAGTGATACCCAAAATTTACTGCACACCCGAAATCCACAAACAAGATAATCCCTTGAGACCGATAGTAGATTATTGTGGATCTATTGCATACAATACGTCTCGTTCACTGGCAGATGCATTGGGCCCACTAGTCGGGAACACAGAAAACCATGTAAAGAACTAAAAACATCTGACAGAGTCACTCCCGACAGTATTAATGCCATGACGCTGTGTCAGTGTTCACAAACACACCTATCGATAAGACATTATCAGTAATCACGGATAGATTGTAGAAAGACAAAACTTATAATGGGGTCATAAATTTTCTTCCTAAAAGTTTTAATGCCTTGAATAAACAAATCCTGAAAATCCTGTCTTAAAGAGGAAGACACTACAATGAACGCATTTTTTCAATAATGTCATCAAACTATTTTAATTAAGGATAAGCTTACTAACTTGATCCAAAAAGTATTTGTCCGAGAAAAAACATCATTCTTGGCATGTAATGCTGAAAAAGCTTTCTTTACTGACGAGCAAATGAAATATTACACCAATTGGACTTGCTCAGAAGTTTGCGAAGCACTAACCTTTCTTTTGGATAACATATTTGTACGTTATGGGAATGCTATATACCGTCAGGTAATTGGTATTCCCATGGGTACGAATTGTGCACCACTTGTCGCAGATTTGTTTTTGTACTGCTATGAGAGAGATTTCATGTTGAGTTTGAATCCTCAATCACAAGAAGATGTTATAAAAGCCTTCAATGAAACTTGTCGATATTTGGATGATATTTTTAACTTAGATAACCCTTTCTTTGATGCTCTGATTCCTACAATTTATCCTAAAGAACTCAAATTGAATAAAGCTAACCCGTCCGACAATTATGCAGCGTTTCTTGACCTAGACCTTAAAATTAATAATGGAATGATTTCTTCTAAAATATATGACAAAAGAGATGATTTTAATATTGTAAATTTTCCTCATCTTGACGGGGATGTTCCCCGTGCTCCATCTTACGGGGTTTATATATCTCAACTTATTCGTTTTGCTAGAGCTTGTTCATCTATTGACGATTTTAACAGTCGAAATCTCATTTTAACTGAAAAACTGCTTAAACAAGGATATAGATACCATAAACTAAGACAACTTTCTCTAAATTTTACTATCGAAATCTCTCGCTTATTGGCAAGTACAAATGTAATCTCAAGGTACTTTTGCGACACGGTATTTCACATCCTGAATTTTATGGTGATGTGATTTACAAACTTCGTAAAATTATTGGACATACCCATTTTCTCACTTTGTTCATCAAATATATAAAACAATTCATTAAAAAGGGATATGATCCTGTATTACTACAACATACTGCATGTTTGGTTGTGAACCCTTTTACAGTTGGCAATCACGCTGGCCTCTTTGCATGTACGCCGACAAGAAAGGTTTAGTACTCTATGAAGGCGACCTCTTAAATCCAGAAATGGAAGGAGAACGTCGGATATCTGTACTATTTCATTTTTGTCGTACCCTTTATTACTTTTCTACAGTTACTCTGTTTGCAGCTCAATCATTGAGTACACTAGCGATAGGTGGATACAGTATGTTCAATTAAATGTTTTTTTGTTATACATGTACTTTACCACTGTATTTGCTGTCGCGGTTGTTGTAGATTAGTCGGAGAGGGGATACGTTTATTTACACTGTTTGTCTTTTAGGATGGGGATGGAATAAGGGTGAGGTTGGGCGCCCATAAACCGGTTTAAACCCCGGTGACTTTTGTCACTGACCGTTCCAAGGCGGTACTTCTATCTTTCTCCTATTGTATGTTTGTTTTGTCTTTGTGCGTCTCTTGTTGTTTTTTCTACCTATGTACATTTGCTGTTTCCTTGTGTTGCTGTTCGGGCGAGTGTTTGTTCTGTATGTGGTGTTTCCTGCATGACTCATTTTTGTACTTTTAATATATGTTACGTATAGTTATTATTATGAAGATTGTAAATTTAACTTATATCGAAAAATGTCCCTGTGGTACAAACAAACCGTTTTCATTGACTCTTATAATGTTTGTTCGACAACAAAATGTTATCGATTTTGGTCGAATAGTTACCGCAACTGAAACATGAGCCGAATAAATGCTAATGCATTGCCGAGTAACATGTCAAACATATGAAAGTTGAGACTTCTGTGTTTATTCGGTTGGTTTTCTTACGTCATACTTCTTTTCAGCATATAAACAGTTTTTTATTTTAGGCACTTTTGAAACGTGTCGAATGTAGACACTTCCCCTTTAAAGAGGAAGCCCTTACAATGAACGCATATTTTCAATAATATCATAAAACTTAGTATTTGTCATGCTGAATAATGATTATAAAGATTGTCAATTTTTAACTGATATAGAAAAATGCCCATGTGATACAAAAACAGCGATTTCACCAATACTTATGATTTTTGTTCTACAACAGAGTATTATCGGCCTTTTCCGCTCAAATTGTCTGCGTTTTGCCGATGGTCACCCGATCCCTCCATTGTTTGCGTAACAACGTTTCCCGGAAGTGGTCGGAGATACGCGAATAGCGCGCGAACAGGTACGAAACTAAAACCCAACCCGAATAAAACTGAAACATCGGGGAATCAAATCGGAATCGTCGATATCAAAACGCATGGGTGTTTTGTCATTCTCATAGTTTATTGGAAAGGCGATATACTACTTTTCAGCATATAAACAAATGAGTTTTGTATATTTTAGGTATTTTTCAAAGGCGTCGAATGTAGGGACATCTCATTTAAACTTAAGAGCAAACGGTTCCTTGTATCTACTGTCAGCACATACGATTTTTTCTACTTTTGGCACGCAATACTGAAACAGGATTTGTTTTCTGATGACCCATATACCGTCAGGTAATCGGTATTCCTATGGGAAAGTATTATACACCACTTGTCGCAGATGTGTCGACCCTTTTACAGTTGGCAATCATACTGCCATATTTGCATGTATGCCGACAAGAAAGGTTTCATATTCTATGAAGCGACCTTTTAAATCCGGAAACGGAATGAGGACGTCGGATATCTGTACTATTTCGTTTTTGTCGTACCCTTAATTACTTTTCTACAGTTACTCTGTTTGCAGCTCAATCATTCGGTACACTAGCGATAGGTGGATACAGTTTGTTTCACTTAAATTGTTTTACAGGCACTTTACCACCGTATTTGCAATCGCCTTTTTTGTAAATTAGTCGAAGAGGGGATACTTTTATTTACACTGTCTTTTAGGGTGAGGATGGAATAAGTGTGAGGTTGGGCGCCCATATACCTGTTTACCTCTCATTGACTTCATCTCTCCTATTGTATGTTTGTTTTGTCGTACCTCTCTTTATGTTTTTGATAGTTTTGTACATTTGCTGTTTTCTTGTGTTGCTATTCGGGCGTCTGTTTGTTCTGTATTTGGTGATTCCTGCATGACTCATATTTGTACTTTTAGTACTCTATGAAAGGAATCTCTTAAATTTAAACGGAAGGAGTACGTCGGATATGTGTACTTATTTCTTTTGGTCGTACCCTTTATTACTTTTGTACTGCTATTAGAGAGATTTCATGTTGAACCTGAACCCGCAGTATCATGCAGATGTCATAAAACCTTAAATGAAATCGATACTTGGGGGATATTTTCAATATAAATATACCTTTCTTTATTAGTATGAATAATTCTGCTATTTACAAAATCTTCTCTTTTTCATTTCTACGTTTGCTTTCGAAGAATCACCAACTTTCAGAATATGTTCTCTCTTCTTGACGGAGATATATTCATTTCGCTAGGTCTTTGTTGATGACTTTAACAGTCGAAATATCATTTTAACTGGAAAGCTGCTTAAGCAAGAATATAGAAATCTTAAATAGAGAAAAACATTATCTTAATTTTACCATAGAAATATCTCAACTTTTGGTAAGTATACGTGCAATCTTAAAGCGCTCTTGCGACACGGTATATCGCATCCGGAATTTTATGGCGGTTTGATTTACAAACTTCAGACCATGTCAAAAAGTGCGAACAATTTGGAACTGATATTAAAATTACACAACATAAACTTCCTACAATGTACTGGCTACCGAAACTACATACAAATCTATACAAATGCGTTTCATTGCAAATTCTAGCTCTTGTACAACTACCAAATTATCTGTACGTTTGACTTCTTGTTTAACGAAGATAAAAGAATATGCGAAATTCTATTGTGATAAGACTTCTGGAATAAATATCTTCTGGTCTATTAAGATCTCTTCAGAAGTATTAAACAAACTTAAGAAGAAAAGGTTTCTTGCATCCAGCGTAAGAAAATATGAATTTTCTACTTTGTACACAAACCTTCCTCATGATTTGATTAAAGATAACCTTACAGACTTAATCCAAAAAGTATTTGCCCCAGAAAAAAACATCATTTCTGGCTTGTAATGCTGATAAAGCTTTCTTTACAGACGAGCAAATGAAATATTACACCAATTGGACTTGCTCCGAAGTTTGCGATTCACTAACCTTTCTTCTGGATAACATATTTGTACATTATGGGAATACTCTATACCCTCAGGTGAATGGTATTCCTATGGGTACGAATTGTGCACCACTGGTCGCCGATTTATTTTCGTACTGCTATGTGAGAGATTTCATGTAACGTTTGAATCCATTATCACAAGAAGATGTTATAAAAGCCTGCAATGAAACTTCTCGATATTTTGATGATAGTTTTAACTTAGATAACCCTTTCTTTGATGATTTGATTCCAAGAATTTACCCAAAAAAACTCAAATTGAGTAAAAATTCTGAAAGGAGGTGATCCACCGAGAGCAACAATTGCAACACAAAAAGAGAAAATTGCAGACTCGGTTTTATTGAGTCTGTTCATGAACAGTAATTGAAAGTGCAACACTGCTCACACCCTAGCACCGGCTTAAGCGGTATTCATTTTTCAGAACAAGAAGTACTGAAATTCATGACCTCTAAGCCAACCCTTCTGACATTTATACAGCTTTTCTTGATATAGATCTCAAAATTGACAATGGAATGATTTCTTCTAAATATATGACAAAAGAGATGATTTTGATTTTAATATTGTACATTTCCCCCTTCTTGATGGAGATGTTCCTTGTGTCACATCTAACGGTGTTTATATATCGTTCCAATCTTCCATCTTCCATCTTCCCCTGCTGTGTGTTTGTTTTGTCTTTGTGCGTCTCTTGTTGTTATTGTAGTTATGTACATTTGCTGTTTCCTTGTGTTGCTATTCGGGCGACTGTTTGTTCTGTATGTGGTGTTTCCTGCATGACTCATTTTTGTACTTTTATTTGTTTCGCTAGAGCTTGTTCTTCTGTTGACGAGTTTAATTGTCGAAATCTCTTTTATTTGAAAAGCTGCTTAAACCAGGATATAGATATCATAAACTAAGAAATACATTCCCTAAATTTTATTAACGAAATCCATCACTTATTGGCAAGTACAAATGTACTCTCAGGGCGCTCCTGCGACACGGTGTTTCACATCCAGAATTTTATGGTGATATGATTTACAAACTTCCTAAAATTATTGGACATACCCATTTTCTCACTTTGTTCACTAAATACATTAAAACATTCATTAAAAAGATATATGATCCTATGGTACTACAATATATTGCATGACTGGTTGTCAACCCTTTTACAGTTGGCAATCACGCTTGCCTCTTTGCATGTACGCCGAAAAGAATTATAGAGTACTCTATGAAGGCGACCTCTTAAAACCGGAGGCGTATTTGTATTATCTCGTTTTTGTCGTACCCTGTACTGCTTTTCTACAGTTACTCTGTTTGCAGCTCAATCGTTTTACATGCACTTTTCCAGTATATTTGCCATCGCGGTTGTTGTAGATTAGTTGGTGAGGGGATACGTTTATTTACACTGTTTGTCTGTTAGGGTGGAGACAGAATAAGTGTGAGGTTGGGTTCCCAAAAACCGGTTAACCCCGCCCCGAGTGATTTTGTCACTGACCGTTCCAAAGCGGTACTTCCATCTTCCCCCTATTGTATGTTTGTTTTGTCTTTGTGCGTCTCTTGATGTTTTTTATAGTTATGTACATTTGCTGTTTCCTTGTGTTGCTGTTCGGGCGGATGTTTGTTCTGTATGTGGTGTTTTCTGTATGACTCATTTTTGTACTTTTCGAAACATTCTTGGTTGTGATTTTGTCACTGATCGTACGAAGGCGGTACTCTCTTTGTCACCCTTTCTGCCCCGTACTTCGTTCTCAGTGTTGTTATATTTTCTGGTCCTTTGGGATAATTAGTTTTGATGTTTTTAGTTTTCATAATTGAATACTGCTTAAGCCGATGCTAGGGGCGTGAGTAGTGTTGCACTTTTAATTACTACTCATGAACAGACTCAATAAAACCGAGTCTACAATTTTCTCTGTTTGCATTGCTACGTTTGCATTCGAAGAATCACCCATTCTCAGAATATTTTAATTTTTGTTTGCCTTGCATCTTTGTACTTGTACCTTTGGTCATGTTTGGAATGTTTACATCTAGTACCCGTGTGTTTGTTAATGTTTTCTGTGTTCATCTCGTGTATGTGCTTGTGTTTTGGTGTTTATTTGCATGTGTAACATAATTTCCATCTATGTTTTGGTGGTGGTTGCGTCTTGTATGTGGCTTTGCCTGCTTGACTTTACTACTTTTTCTATACATATTTACTCAATTTGTTCACCAAATATGTTAACACTTTCATTAAAACGGGATATGATTCTATAATACTACAACATACTGCATGCTTGGTTGTCAACCCTTTTACAATTGGCATTCCTGCTGCTCACTTTTCATGAACGCCGACAGGAAAGGCTTAGTACTCTTTTAAGCCGCACTCCGAAATCTTGAAACGGTTCAATCATTGAGTACACTAGCGATAGGTGGACCCAGTTTATTTCACTTAAATATGTTTCCGTTCGTCTTGCAATTTATCACTCTGTTGGCCATCGCGGTTGTTGTAGATAAGTCGGAGATGGGATATATCCATTTACAATGTTTGTCTGTTAGTGTAGAGCTTGAATAAGATTGAGATTGGGCGCCCCTTAAAACCCAAGTACCTATTGTCACTGACCTTTCTCACGCGGTACTTCCATCTTCCCCCTCTTGTTTGTTTTGTCTTTTGCGTCTCTGTGTGTTTTGATAGAGATATGTAGAGATATGAAGATTTGCTGTGATTCCTTGTTGTGGTACTATTCGGGTTGCTGTGTTTTGTATGTTGTGTTTCCTGCACGATTCATACTTGTACTTTTCTCTTTTGTCTGATTCATTTACACACCTACATTAATTCGATGTGTAGAGAAATTGCCTCAATGGGTTATCAAACAAATCTAACCTATGACATATTTGGAAACGTTATCATATAACATTTAAGTTTACAAACTGGCTGCAATGCTTGTCCATACAGTGTTTTACGAGTTCCATTAAAAGAACCCCAATGTTGTGAAATAACTCCGATGGTTAATGTTTCTTTTTTATAAGTATGTTGTATACCATGCTTAACTCTAACCACTTTCCTAATTATATCACTACCTTGATTTTTCCTATGTTAACTTGGAGCTTCTACTTGTGACAGTATTCTTGTTCAAAACATGTTGCAAATAATTTGAAAATGGGTGATCCTTCGAACGCAAAAGTAGAAATGCAAAAAGAGAAAATTGCAGACTCGGTTTTATTGAGTCTGTTCATGAGTAATAATTAAAAGTGCAACACTACTCACGCCCCCTAGCACCGGCTTAAGCGGTATTCAATTTTCAAAACTAATAACATGAAAACTTATGATCCCGAAGGACCAGAAAATATAACAACACTGAGAATGAAGTACGGGCGACTTTTTACGGCCGCCACACAAGCACTTAACACCTGCTGTTGTGAAGTACATATAATCTGAAAATGGGTGATCCTTCGAAAGCAAAAGTAGAAATGCAAAAAGAGAAAATTGCAGACTCGGTTTTATTGAGTCTGTTCATGAGTAATAATTAAAAGTGCAACACTACTCACACCCCCTAGCACCGGCTTAAGCAGTGTTCAATTTTCAAAACTAATAACATGAAAACTTATGATCCCGAAGGACCAGATAATATAACAACACTGAGAATGAAGTACGGGCGACTTTTTACGGCCGCCACACAAGCACTTAACACGTGCTGTTGTGAAGTACATATAATCTGAAAATGGGTGATCCTTCGAAAGCAAAAGTAGAAATGCAAAAAGAGAAAATTGCAGACTCGGTTTTATTGAGTCTGTTCATGAGTAATAATTAAAAGTGCAACACTACTCACGCCCCCTAGCACCGGCTTAAGCAGTATTCAATTTTCAAAACTAATAACATGAAAACTTATGATCCCGAAGGACCAGAAAATATAACAACACTGAGAATGAAGTACGGGGCGACTTTTTACGGCCGCCACACAAGCACTTAACACCTGCTGTTGTGAAGTGCATATAATCTGAAAATGTGTGATCTTTTGAAAGCAAAAGTAGAAATGCAAAAAGAGAAACTTTGCAAGTCATTTTTATTTTCAGAAATTAAGACTATATCATCAGTATATAATAGTATGAATAGCTTAAGCATACCAACATAAACACATTCAATGAATTTGTTATAATACAATTTTTCAATATCATTTAGATGCATGGAAAAATAAATGGAGAGATACTGTCTCCTTGTCTGACACACATCGTGCTATTGACACTACCATGACCTTGCAAGAGATTTTAACATGTTCTGTGTGAATCATGCAGGACACACCACATTCAAAACACAACGTCGCCCGAACAAGTCTACAACGTAAAGAACAGCAAATGTACATGCATATCAAAATGAAAACTTAGTATTAATGAAAACTGTTCTGTATTCATTTAAGACAGTGAAACCATGAAGAATGTGTATTAGCTCAGTTTTTAAAATATAAGTTAAGGGAATATTGTTTGCTTAGACAAAAACTATAAAATCAGATCTATATTATTTCAAAAACACGTAGAAAGCAGTGTAGATCAGTGTAGACCCTGATAAAAAAAGTTCCTATAGAAGCTCTCAGATGTTGGGCTGATCTATTTGCAATGCATGAAATGGTGTTTATATGAGGGAATGAGTAAACAAATGGTTGTGTACCCTTTAAAAGTAGTCTACTTGCAAAATAGTGGCGACACTGATTAAGGGTTCCTGTTTTAAACCCAAAGCAGGGTCAATATGGTTTAATTTTTTGCACGAACAGCTGCAATTAATGTACATTTGTGTGTTTCAATCAAAGTTTAAAAATGAGTTATGCAGGAAACACCACATTCAGAACAAACATCATTGGGTGCTCCTAAACCTGTTAAAGCACTCAGTGACTTTTGCCACTGACTGGTCCATGGCGGTACCTCCATCTTCACCCTTGTGTTTGTTTGTTTTGTTTTTGTGTGCCTCTTTATGGTTTTGGTAGTTATGTAAATTTGATTTGTGTCCCTGTGTTGATGTTCGGGCGGCTGTTTGTCCTGTATGTAGTGTTTCCTGCATGACTCATATTTGTACTTTTCCTTTAAATTCCCCAGTTTCTGCTAGTTTGATATTGAATGTACTTATTGTGTGCCTGACGGGTTTTATTTTGTTTGTGTTTGTTTGTATTGATTTACATCCGTTTTTGTTCTCTCTGGGCTGACGGGTTTATATATTATTGTTCTCTATTCTGCAATCATGGTGGTGAGTTTTCCCTGGGTCTGTTTAGTCCTATACCGGAATCGCCGTAGGGGACAACTTGTTTACACTAAGTCCGACCGTACGTCCGTTTGTCAGTCAGTCCGTCAATGTGTCACACTTTGGCTTTCCGGACTTTTTTGTCTAAAACTTTGATGTGGTATTTGGTGTGTGGCTTTATTATAATGAGTTACAGATCACGTTTTCGTTACGCTTCAATGTTTTTACGGAAATACAGTGGTTTAATTTAATGAGTTACAGGTCAAGTATGAATTCGCCTTACGCCAGGAATTTGGATTGATAGCTAATAATCCAATCAGTAAGCGATAACTGATAACTCCAAGCTGCCTTGTTGCTGATGTAGGCCATTTTGTCCGACAAACTATACATGTCAAACACACAGCGGACTATATTGTTTTCTACTCAAATTGGTTAAACCAGAGACATATACATACATGATGTATGTATATGTCTCTGATCAAACGTTACTGTTACGGAACATGTAATACTGAGTCACATCAAAAGGAACGAATGTTCGGTGATATCAAGTTTTATCCCTTTCCGAAAACAAAATCAAACTAAAAAACAAAATGTCACATGCAATTGCATTGGGAACGCACCCGCGTCACATATGTACACATAACACTGCCTGAATTTGATAAACCTTTCTTTTACGTGTCTAGTTTACAACTGCTTTTTCAGAACTTAAAATGGTCATATTTGTTCAAATATTGCATCAACAGCATCCATAAACTTTTTACAGGGCATTGGGCATTAAAAACCACAAGGTGTTTATATAAATGTTTCCTTTAAATAGCCGCTCATGATGAATGGAGTTTCCTAGACTTTGTCAGATCGAGACCTCTATTTGCTCTATAAAAATCTTATTACTTAAATGATATCATTTAACCAGTCACGTGACATCACACGTGACCTTTTACTTATTAAAACAAATTGCCACCATCTTTACTGTGTTAAACCAGCGTGGACTTCTTCACACTTATTCATTGGAGTAAAAGAGCTTGATTCATGGTCTAACGGCCATACATCTTTCCCCTTACACAATACATGAAAAATTACGAATTTCGGCGATTTGATATGCCAGACACAACATTATTTACACACGAATAAAACAAGATCGGGGGGGGGGTATATACATTTTGCAATTTGAAAATAAACAAATGACCGATTTAACAACTAAAAGGTACTTAGCATAATTTATATCTACAGTATAACTGTAAGCAATTGTTTCAAAACTATCTGTTTTAAGCACGAGTTTTAATAAACCTGGTCGGAAGTTCTTTTGGGGTTTGGAGATGCGAGGCACACAATTTGTGTGGTCTGAAACATCCATTTTTGTCTTGATTAAAGGCCCTGATATCAAACTGTAGGTCCTGGTCTGACAGTGTAGACCCTGATAAAACCTGACAAAAGTATACCCTCATTAAAAGTACAACAATGAGTCATACAGAAAACACCACATACAGAACAAACAGTTGCCCACACAGCAACACAAGGAAACAGCAAATGTACAAAACTATAAAACATCAAGAGACGCGCAAAGACAAAACAAACATACAATAGGGGGAAGATGGAAGTACCGCCTTGGAACGGTCAGTGACAAAGGTCACGGGGGTTAAACCAGTTTATGGGCGCCCAACCTCATACTTATTCCATCCCCATCCAAAAACACAAACAGTGTAAATAAACGTATCCCCTCTCCGACTAATCTACAACAACCGCGATGACCAATACAGTGGTAAAGAGCATATATGACGAAAACGTTTAAGTGAACAAACTGTATCCACCTATCGCTAGTGTACTCAATGATTGAGCTGCAAACAGGGTAACTGTAGAAAAGTAATAAAGGGTACGACAAAAACGAAAAGTACAGATATCCGACGTTCTCCTTCCATTTCTGGATTTAAGAGGTCGCCTTTATAGAGTACTAGACCTTGTCGGCGTACATGCAAAAGGGCCAGCGTGATTGCCAACTGTAAAAATTAACAACCAAACATGCAGTATGTTGTAGTACTACAGGATCATATCCCTTTTTAATGATTGTTTTTAACATATTTGATGAACAAAGTGAGAAAATGGGTAGGTTTAATAATTTTACGAAATTTGTAAATCACATCACCATAAAATTCAGGATGTGAAATACCGTGTCGCAGAAGCGCCTTGAGATGAAATTACATTGGTGCTTGCCAATAAGCGAGATATTTCGATAGTAAAATTTAGAGAAAGTTTTTCTTAGTTTATGGTATCTATATTCTTGCTTAAGCAGTGTTTTTCAGTTAAAATGAGATTTCGACGGTTAAGATCGTCAATAGATTAAAAAGCTCTCGCAAAACGAATAGGTTGAGATATATAAACCCCGTAAGATGGAGCATGGGGAACATCCCCGTCAAGATGAGGAAAATTTACAATATAAAATCAAAATCATCTCTTTTGTCATATATTTTAGAAGAAATCATTCCATTATCAATTTTAAGGTCTAGATCAAGAAACGCTGCATAATTGTCGGACGGGTTAGCTGTATTCAATTTGAGTTCTTTAGGATCAATTGTAGGAATCAGAGTATCAACGAAAGGGTTATCTAAGTTAAAAATATCATCCAAATATCGACAAGTTTCATTGAAGGCTTTTAAAGTTTAGATATTTTAGTAGTGGTACAACAGCTAGAAGTAGCAATAAAACGCGCCTTCTAAGGGTTTTTATGTAGTTTCGGAATCCAGTAAACAGTAAAGTAACAAGTAAATTCGCTGAATTGATATCCTCCTCCAAACAAGTGCTGACCTCAGTATTTGACTGAGTTATTGACCAAAGGGACCAAGGGCATTTCGCAAACAAAGTCTATAACTATGCTTTTCACGGTAAATGAATACAAAACAATCATTAAAAAGGGATATGATCTTGTAGTACTACAACATACTGCATGTTTGGTTGTAAGTCCTTTTACAGCTGGCAATCACGCTGGCCTCTTTGCATGTACGTCGACAAGAAAGGTTTAGCACTATATGAAGGCGACCTCTTAAATCCATAAAAATGAATATAATTTGCAAGGCCGCATTTCCTGTTAGTACTAAATATTTACACAAAGTTTCATAGTATAACTCCAAATAGTTAGTGAGATATGACTCCGGACAGATAACAATGTTACATTTTTGGAAACAATGGGCCATAACTCTAGTGTTCCAATGTCAATATAAATGATAACGTGCAGTGTCTTGTTTCCTTATGCTACTAAACATTTTCACAAAGCTTCGTAGAAACATTTGAATAATTTCTGAGATATGGCTCCGGACAGACAAAATTGTTACATTTCTTCCAAAATCAAAGGCTAATAACTTTAGTGTTCCAATGTCAATATTAATGTTTCTTGCAGTGCCATATTTCCTTATGCTATTAAACATTTTCACAAAGCTTCGTGGTATAATTCCAAATAGTTCTGAGATGTGACTCCAAACAGACACAATAATACATGTTTCGCAAAGGGCTATTACTCGTGTTCCAATGTCAATAAATTTACTTGCTGAGCCACGTGGTGTCCTTATTCTACTAAATATTTTCACAAAGTTTCATACAAAAACATCCAATCGGTTTCTGAGAAATGGCTCAAGACAGACAGAATTGTTTCATTTTTCGCAAACAAATGGCCAAAATTCTAGTGTTCATGGATCAATATGGATGGTACTTGGCCTTATGCTCTGTAACATTGACACAAAAGTTCATAGAAAAACTCCATACAGTTTTGAGAAACTGTTACGGACACGCAGAATCGATACACTTTTGGCGAGTTATGCTTTGGTCCCAACCCCTTCCGATTAGGCTTAGGATGTACTCCCGGCATGATTTTTAGTCACTTTGTGACCATAGCACTTTGGGTCATAACAACGGTGTTCCGATGGTCAGTGTTAGTGACACTTGCAGGCCCATTGTGTTATGGTATGAAACATTGACACACAGGTTCAAAGGAAAACTCCAAACCGTGTCTAGGATATAACTCCGGGATGGACAAACTGACGCACGGACGGATGGACAAAGTCGAAACAGTATCCCTGTGCCTTTGGCTTAGGGACTTTTGTTCATAGTGTCATATTATTAGACGAGTTTTGGTCATAATGTTATTGATTATGTTTCCGTCGATAATGCGGATAATGTTTGCAGCAGCGATATAGACTTCTACTGTTATATGATATATTGACGAATAATTGTTGAGATTGTCAGGTAATTAAGCGTTTACGTTGTGGTCATTATCAACCTTGTTTTATTCCCTATAAGGTTGGTAACGTATCATATGTTGCCTACATTCAAATATCGCACTTTGCTTGAACATTAACAGTAGTTAAATGCCCATTACAGTGTAGTATTGTTTCAGCATGATGTTCTAAATTATCCATACTCACTAAACCGCACCAACGAAGATTCTAATTTTGTGTGATAATATTTATTATAATGCACATAGTTATGACAATTAAATTTCGCTTTAGCCGATACAAGGAATCGTGTGAAGTGTTGCCTTAAAAGGCTAAATAAAACAAGAGTCTGCAACACTTTTTCTGTTTACATTGTTGCTTTTGCTTTCAAAGGATCTAATGCTTTTAGAAGTACAGGTATGAGTCATGCTGTAGACACATACAAAACACACAACCGCCCGAACAGCACCACGACAGGTAAGAATAATGAATGTACATGTCTATCAAAACAAAAAAAAACGAGACACACAAAGACAAAACAACAAACAATATGTGACACATAGAAGTGCCGCCTTTATACGGTCAGTGTAAATAGTTTTAAATATGGGTTTTAACGTGTACATTGTTAACTTTAAATTAAACAACGGCTCCTCGGATAGCAAATATTTTGAAAATGGGTGATCCTTCGAAAGCAAAAGTAGAAATGCAAAAATTGAAGACTCGTTTTTATTGAGTATGTTCATATGAAGCAATTAAAAGTGCAACACTATTCACGCCCCTAGCACCGGCTTACGCAGTATTCAATGTTCAAAACCAAAAACATGAAAACTAATGATCTCGAAGGACCAGAAATCCGAGATCGAAGAAGCAGAGCTCGAATAACCAGTCGGGCAGCAGGCTTTACCGAGAAAGTACCAATGCTTGATCTGGCGTCGGCAGTGCACACTAGCCGGGGCATATTTATTCCAGCAGTGCAGAGAATACGGTGAATTCTTCTACAACCAATGACCTAATGCGATGTCGTGTGTGCGAGAACACGGCATCAAGTGGTAACATTATTTCAGACAGTGTTTGCTCCGCAGCTAATGACGACACCAGCGTTTTTACGACCTCGGAGAAAAGGGTAACTACTAGTTGTGAGACGTGCATCGACCGAGGTAAGTATGGTTCCGACTGGAGCGTTAACAACATAGACGCAACATCCGAGAGGTTGACATCTACTTCGATAGGTTGGTCCAGTTTGTTTCACTGACATATGTTTTCGTGTTGCATGCAATTTACCACTGCATTTGCCATCGCAGTTGTTGTAGATTAGCCGGATAGCGTATACGTTTGTTTACAACATTTTTCTTTATTGGGTGGAATTGGAAAAAGACGAAAGTCTGATGGAGCGAGATCAGGCAAATAAAGCCACGATCGGTAATGGCATCCGTGGCAATGACAGACTTGTGAACACGAACATTGTCACGTTTACTGAGTTTCCGCGACGCTTCAGTTTAATATTTTCTCTTAACTAACCGAGAAGTGATGCATAATATGTTCCATTGGTCTCTATTGCAGATAATCAACGATCGGAATACCATCAGCGTCACTAAATTAACCGAAGTCATAACCTCTCCAGCTGGTGGAACATTCTTTGGCGGGGGTGCACCAGTGTGTTTCCATTGTTTAGACTGTTGTTTGGCCTCTGGGGTAAACTGATTGACACACGTATCATCGAAAGTCACAAATCTCTGCAGAAAGGTAGCAGGGTCTGCATCTAAAAGGTTCCGATTAGCACGCGACAAAGTGCGTCTGGTGTCAGGTTTCTTGGTACCCAACGGGTGAGATTTTTCCCATTGCAGGATCTTCCGTAAGAATGGAATGCACTTTTTCATGAGAAACTCCAACTCGCCTGTCAGCAAAAACAATATCGAGGACTTTATCGACCATTGCTGGGGTTGCAACATTGAAAAGCTATGTCTGCCACGCTTAAACTCCACCACCACCTTTTCACTAGAGCACTTGAAGGGGTAGCATTCCCTAGAATGTCTGAATTATCAGCATGAATATCATAAGACCCAAGAAGACGTTTCTTATGCAATTATTTATCACTGTTTGACTCCTTGTTGCACAATCAATTTATAAATAGTGCAGACCCTGATGAGACAGATCCTGCAGGAGCTGTCTCATCTGGGTCTTCACTATTAACAGGTAGGTATATTGACGTGAATAGCAAGCGAAGGGTTAAATATTAAAATCGTCATTTCCCCGTCAAGTTCTATATTGTACCACTCTTGAGAATCGTCTCTAAAAGACAACTCTAAAGAGTGGTAACAACATAGGGTTGCGTGGAGAAAATTATGTTTGAAACTGTTTTAATTTACGCATCCTATCTGGAGCTCTACACATGATATTATTTTTCTTAATCTCCCTCTACCCCCCCCCCCCCCCACCAATACCAGGCCCAAAGCCTATTCCCATCAGAATAATGTTCTAAATATGTGCAACAATGTACAATACAAGACAGAAATCATAACAGCATGGAAACAATGGCCTTTACCGTGCAGTCATATATAGTTTCTGTTCAAGTTTAACTTGTTCATTCTTTTCTACTTCCAGTTTAATCAAGCATTTCAGAAAATATTGACCAAATGTGATGAAACTAAACCACTTGGATACTTTGAGACGCCAAGTTACTCGGAGTTTCAACTGTATCCAAGTTGTTTGCAAATAAGTTAACATTGGTAACACTTATGTGATTTATTTACAATAGTCACTTAAAACTACATATATATGATTGATGATGCTGAAACTGTCTCTTGTCTCCCAATCAGCATCTTATCCTGTAATAAAAAATAATAAATGACAAAAATTGTTCAATTATAGAAAAACTACAATAATACGATTTAAGACTTTACGATGACTATGTATATACAGAAAAATGTCAGGTGTGCTAAACTTAAAATATTTACAATTGAAATCTTCCACTCATTTGCAAATATTAATTTATATATTTTAACGTTGCTCCTTCTATATATGTAATGTTATCTTATGCCAAAGACTCGCTTGATAAGAATCAGTTTTGCTGGACTCATTTAACTCGTTCTATACTAAAAATTATCTAGACTCAACCTCTTTGAATAAATCTACTGCAAAGTAGCATTAACTATAGAAAATGAGAATTTTAGAATTGTTTAGTTTTGAAACCAATGAAAAATAGAGTATTTGTTCCAATGGAGCAAATCCTCTATCTATCACAGTGATATTTACAGAGGCGCCACAATGCGTCATTAGGAGGGAATGTGTTAATTAAGAAACGCTTATCTCAAATGATACATACATACATACATACATACATACCATACGAAACCATACACTACCATACAATACAAAACCATATCAAACATACTAAAAATATACATTGAGCGGACAAGATGTTTTAGTTGAGGGCCATTGTGACCTTGACCCTTTATCGACTGACATCAAGGTCGATAAGGATTATCTACTAGCCATGACCAATGTTCCTAGTAAGTATGAGAACAGCGCACCTAATTTTATCAAGTTATTGAGCGGATATGATTTTTTAGTTTAAGATCACTGTGACCTTGACCATTGACCGACTGGCCTCAAAATCAATAGGGGTCATGTACTAACCATGACCAACTTTCCTACTAAGTATGAACACTACACATAGTTGTCAATTTATTGAGCGGACACATGTTTTAGTTGAAGGTCACTGTAACCTTGACCTTTGATTTACTGACCTCAAATTCAATAGGGGACATATATTGGACATGACCAATTTTCTTATTAAGTATAAAGTTATTTAGCGGACAAGATTTTTGAGTTGAAGGTTACTGTGACCTCGACCTTTGACCGGCAGATTTCAAAATCAATAGTGGTCATCTACTAGCCATGACCGACCTTGCTAATACGTATGAAGACTGCACATCCAATAGTTGTGGAGTTATTGAGCGCACAAAGAAGTGGCTAACGGACGGACAGACGGACGGACGGACGACCGCCATACCATAACACGACATGAAGTTACCTTAGGAGGTATCTGCTTTTGAATTTAATTTTTGTCGTACCAAGAGCAGGGCTGCTAGGTTTCAAATGGCGGTGTCATTCTCTGTCAGATCTTCAAGTTCGATATACAGTTTAACACTGTCACAATGAAAACCATAATCGTGCTCCAGAGATAGTTGTATTAATTGCTGCGCATAAATACTTTTGCTATATCTTGGATTCGAATATTTGAATTCAATTTTATAACTGACAAAGCAATTAGGGTCGATGTATTCATTATTAATATTCTGTATGGAAATTGATTTAGCGTATATCATCGTATATCATGGCATGCGAATGTAAGGTAACTTATGTACTGTATACCATTAGCTGGTTTTTGTTATCCTCTAAATATTTGGAGTATAACATATAGACATACCTTTTAATACAAGACGGTGTTCAAGAAAAGTAATAAACGTAACTGTTATTTACACTAAAAAACACCTTTTTCTGATTTCATCTAAACGTCTAGCCCTTTACCTAATGCTATTTATGAATATATATTAGCTGGATTTTACAATGACATATATCAACCGGATAGTTTGGCCATGACATACAAAAAGTAAATGTGAATGCATATGGAAAGACACAGAGACGCACAAAAAACATAACAAACAACAGTAGGGTGGGGAAATACCGCATTGGAACGGTCAGTGACAATAGTCACAAGGAAGTAGAGTCAGATTTATATACATTTATATACCATCAGCAAACAGAGAAACCCATGTAGCCATCCCTATAAAACTTCTTAAATCCAGAAACGGAAGGAGAACGTCGGATATCTGTACTATTTCGTTTTTGTCGTACCCTTTATTAATTTTCTACAGTTACTCTGTTTGCAGCTCAATCATTGAGTACACTAGCGATAGGTGGATACAGATTGTTATACCCCCCTTTTGAAAAAATGGGGGTATATTGCTTTGCACATGTCGGTCGGTAGGTCGGTCGGTCGGTCGGTCGGTCGGTCTGTCGGTCGGTAGATCGATCGTTTCCGAACGATAACTAATAAACGACTTGGCATAGAATCTTCAAACTTGCTGTGGTGGTTGGTCATGACAAGTAGATGACCCCTATTGTTTTTTAGGTCACTAGGTCAAAGGTCAAGGTCACCATGACCTAAAATGGTGAAATAGTTTTCGATCAATAACTGCTCAAGGGTTCAGCTTAGAATCTTCAAACTTGCTGTGGTGGTTGGTCATGACCACTACATGACCCCTATTGATTTTGAGGTCACTAGGTCAAAGGTCAAGGTCACCATGACCTTAACTGGTAAAATGGTTTCTGATCAATAACTGCTCAAGGGTTTGGCCTAGGATTTTCAAATTTGCTTAGGTGGTTGGTCATGACAACTAGATTAGTCCTATAGTTTTTTAGGTCACTAGGTCAAAGGTCAAGGTCATCATGACCTTAAAGGGTGAAATGGTTTGCGATCGATAACTGCTCAAGGGTTTGGCCTAGGATCTTCAAATTTGCTGTGGTGGTTGGTAATGACCACTAGATGACCCCTATTGCTTTTTAGGTCACTAGATCAAAGGTCAAGGTCACCATGCTCTTAAATGGTCAAATGGTTTCCGATCAATAACTGCTAAAGGGTTTGTCTTAGAATCTTCAAACTTGCTGCTGTAGTTGGTCATGACAACTGGATGGCCCCTATTGTATTTGAGGTCACTAGGTCAAAGGTCAAGGTCACCATGACCTTAACTTGTAAAATGGTTTCTGATCAATAACTGCTCAAGGGTTTGGCTTAGGATCTTCAAATTTGCTTAGGTGGTTGGTCATGACAACTAGATGAGCCCTATTGTTTTTTAGGGCACTAGGTCAAAGGTCAAGGTCACCATGACCTTAACTGGTGAAATGGTTTGCGGTCAATAACTGCTCAAGGGTTTGGCTTAGGATCTTCAAACTTGCTGTGGTGGTTGGTTGTGACCCCTTGATGACCCCTAAAGTTGTTGAGGTCACTAGGTCAAAGGTCAAGGTCACCATGACCTTAACTGGTGAAATGGTTTGCGATTAATAACTGCTCAAGGGTTTGGCCTAGGATCTTCAAACTTGCTGAGGTGGTTGGCCATGACAACTAGATGACCCCTATTGATTTTGAGGTCACTAGGTTAAAGATCAAGGTCATCATGACCTTAACTGATGAAATGGTTTCCAATTAATAACTGCTCAATGGTTTGGTTCGGGATCTTCAAACTTGCTGTGGTAGTTGGTTGTGACCACTTGATGACCCTTAAAGTTGTTGAGGTCACTAGGTCAAAGTCACCATGACCTTAATATGTGAAATGTTTTCAGATCAATAGATGATCAGTGGTTTGGCTTAGGATATTCAAAGTTGCTGTGGTGATTAGTCATGACCGCTAGATGACCTCTATAGTTGAGGTCACTAGATCAAAGGTCAGGGGGTCGGGGGTATACATGTTTTACAAACATCTCTTGTTCACTTAAATGTTTTCGTTATACATGAACATCGCGGTTGTTGTAGATTAGTCGGAGAGGGAAACGTTTATTTACACTGTTTGTCTTTTAGGGTGAGGATGTAATAAGTGTGAGGTTGGGCGCCCATAAACCGGTTTAACACCCAGTGATTTTGTCGCTGACCGTTCCGATGCGGTACTTCCATCTTCCCCCTACTGTATGTTTGTTTTGTCTTTGTGGGTCTCTTGATGTTTTTATAGTTATGTACATTTTTGCTGTTTCCTTGTGTTGCTGTTCGGGCGACTATTTGTTCTGTATGTGGTGTTTCCTGCTTGACTCATTTTTGTACTTTTAGTTGAGTCTGAATTCGTTTGGCCTTTTGTTCAAATCTGACCAATCAAAAGCTTGAGAACTCAAATCTGACCAATCAAAAGCTTGAGAACGAATTCAGACTCAACTAAAGCATGGACCCAGCTCTGATCCTTACTATTCTGATTTCTGTATGCAAAGTCGTGACACGGTGCGTCTTTTAAATAACGGAGTCAAGCAAGGGTCTAAATAAATTGGAATGGGTACTAGTCAACCTTTACCTACACATCGAAAATAGGAAAGAGAGATAGGCACCAGATAATCGACTTCTACTCATTCTACATAAACCATATGAATTATTTGCATGCTAAACAACAGTTTCTGTCACATGTGACAGTCTTTACATATTACAATCGCTCAAATCAGCATTTCCAATTCTCTGAACATATGATCTAACTATCAAACAGAGTAACAAACAATTCGGATCCAGTATCTATACCGCCATTCATATATGTTTACAACGATCGCCTCGAACCATGTAGACCCAAAATCCAAACTATTGGCGCAGGTAACCGCAAGTTCCCTTTATTTATGCAAAGGTTAAACACAATCAAAGTATACGAAATACCAGAAGTTCCCTTGGAGTTTTATCATACAGTTTGCACTCAAATCATAATTTGAGCATTATAAGTCACTGTTACTAACAGTCACCCTCTTCAAAATATCACGATTTCGCTATGTCCAGTTATATATCTATGTAATAAACTTTGGTGACCCAGTGAGGGTACTCAAGAATGTCTTATGATTGAACTTTCTGAACATACACGCCAACATGTTACAATGCCAATCAAAAATACTTATAATCGATGTCTGCTTAAGTATTTATGTCTATGCAAACCCCATAATATTACAATGATGTGATGGACATGAAATGAAAAGTAGTGGACAGTAAATCGATTATAGGTCGTTGTATAACCGCCGTTAAATACACCATCGGAAAATGTTAAGCGCAATGATGTAAAGCATATTGTGCACTCACTAGACCCGAATGACGATGAACTGAGAAAAGCACATCATCTTAAAAGACGTATTTACGGTGCAATATGGCCAAACAATATTTGACATCTAGACGGTTATGAAGAATCATAGCCCATTGGATTTTGTATAGATGAGGCAATAGATGGTTTCGGAAGAAAACTAATCTCATGTATCATACACAAAGACCCATAATTGATCGCAAGGGCACACCTGCTTGTGGAATTCTTTGAAGAATATTGAGAAAATAGCTCATGTCCTGCGTTGTGAACACTAATGTTATTCATTTACAGTAGCTGTGTCGTCGTGCTGCAACTATTGCATCGACGTTGATGCTTTTGATTTAAACGAAGTGAAGTTCTGAAAAAGGCTTGTATTCGATTACATATCAAAACATGGTATATTCCAAGTACTGGCACATCTTCTGAAACCCGAGCTTCAAATGTCGTTAGACGCTCACGCAGGTCTTAACTAGTAATTAATTTACATTCTAAAGCTTCCTACTCTTTATTATGTATGTCTTTTCAGAAAATTCGTTTTAGCTTATTTATATTTCATGACAAGGAAATAACTCAAAAACTAACAAAATATAACTTACCCGGAAAACAGTGCAGACTGCATCTGATCAGGCTCTACACTGCTGGTCAATCTCTCATAATCATCAAATTACATCCACTACAGTAACTTTAGTTACTGACCTCTGTAAACTAGATCATCATATTTTATTAAGATACATTATTTAAAAATTGTTAACAGATGTAAAAATAACATTTCAACAATGAGAGAAATGTTCGTTTACAAAGGAATCGAGACGAATATTGCAAACAGTGAGACTGTAGACCCATATCAGCAGTCCAGTTTTATGAAGGGAGATAACTATTGGCTAGATCCTTCTGGAAATATTGAGTTATCTCACTCATGTTAGGAACTCTGTGTCTGATCAGGATTAGCACCGTATGTCACTTGTCCCAACCGTTAGTTTTTTTATAAACTTACTGTGCAAAGGGAACGATAACATTACCGAGGTAGAAAATATTAACAATTAAAATAAATGTTTCTATACAAAGAGCTTAATTTCAAGAAACAATACAATAGAATTCCTCTTGTAACAATGACAAGGTACTCAGATAAGTCTGACTCTGAATCTGTTGGCAGAATCCTTTTCCACCGTTTATGGGACGGTTCAGGTGAGGTTTGTTCAATCGTGGGCTACAAATTGAGCTTTGTGTCATATATTTGTGGGGCCCGTCAAAATTGAATGTTACAGGGCCATGGAATGTATTGCCTGTAAATCCTGAGTCCCAATCTGACATAAATATCAAATGTTGGACTCCTTCCGTTACATATTTTGAACTTATTTAATCAAATTAAAATCAAAATAACCTTTAAAACAAAATAAAAAAGTAAATTATTAAAAATATGCACAATTCCCTTTAATTAAATTATTTTTCGCAACTAGTATACATTATATAAGTTGTCATTATTGAGGTGAGGTGAAATAAAACTAATATGTTTGACTGAAATTAGTACATGTACCTGTAAGGGGTAATTCTCTTATCTGTCTGTAACCCAGCATCTTTAATCATAGTTTTCATCATATTGTATAATTTGTTTATACCCAATGCCTGTCTTTTGAACCACACTTCATCCTGTCTAGGTTTTTTGTTGGCAATGGACAGGAAGAAGGGACTCTCGGGTGTTAACATGTCAGATCACAGGGGACCATTTCGTGGGTCTTCATGGTCTAAAAAGTAAAAAAAAATTGATTGAGTCGATTGAGTGTTATATTATATACAAGGGGTCTAACTACCCATTCGCAGATTTCACGACCGATTCGAAATAACGCCCGGTTTAGGGCTATCAAGATAAAAAAAAAACCACTAATGTTTGGTACGAACGTGAAGCTGGGACCATGTACTTTTCAAATAATATAACTTTTGATACATTTCGACTAAGCCGTAGCCAGTGCCGACGTGAAATTCCTACAAAATACGCTGATTTAGCTTACTCGAACGAGAAGTCGCAACAACGATCTGCCGCTAGACCCCCCGTAAAACGGCTATAATCGCGATGCCTCGGAACAAATCGATTGTGCAATAAATATATATGACAAAAAGCTATCGTTTACCTCTCAAACTATCTGCAGACACTGATGCAGATCCGAAATGCAGGCGAATTTTCGTGCAATTAGCAGATTTAAATCTCTGTCAGGCTACTACGAGTCACGTGACCCGCTTCCTTTACAATAACAACATCCGCGTGTCTGTTACCTTGCTTACCCAATAAGCGTTATAGAGAACGCAGGGCACCATCCCTAGGTCAATCAAGTGCCCTGTTACTGGCCAACTAGAAACTAGGTCAAGTTGTTGCGACTTCTCGTCCGAGTTAGAAAAATCAGCGTATTTTGTTGGAATTTCACGTCGGCACTGGCTACGGCTTAGTCGAAATGTATCAAAATTTATATTATTTGAAAAGTACATGGTCCCAGCTTCACGTTCGTACCAAACATTAGTGGGTCTTTTATCTTGATAGCCCATAACCGGGCGTTATTTCGAATCGGTCGTGAAACCTGCGAATGGGTAGTTAGACTCCTTGCATATAATATAACACTCAATCGACCCAATCAATTTTTTTGACTTTTTAGACCATGTAGACCAACGAAATGGCCCCCTGTGTATCAGATGGCCTTTTGCTTTTGTACACCTGGTACAGATGCACAGGATCTTTCAGGCTATCGGTTACATGGTATGCTCTTGCCTTACATGTCCTGAAGGTTGAAAATAGATTATAATGGTTTCGTAATTTAAAACACGTACATGCTTTCCAAATAATCATTATGGAAAATCTAATATCGAAATCTTGTTCAAAATGTTAACTAAGGTTTAGTAGTATTAAAATACAAGTTCTTTTTTATCATCCACTACCAGAAATGATTCCAATCAGACATTCATATTCTTTACCTTGTATCCCGTGTGTTTGCCCGTTTTAGTTTTGGTTTGTCTCTCTGTGCAGTGAACAAGGTATTTTCCATTTTCGCCCTCTCTCATATCTATATCTCCCCACTTTAAAGAATGTATTACTTGTCCTATTCTCATTCCGAAATGCACAGTGCATATAAACCAAATTGAATGAATTAAGGCTTGGGGACTAATGTCCCCTAAAGTTCCACAGGTGTAGAATTTGTCCAAAATATCTTCATCAATGGGATCAGCGGCATAAGGCTTGTTCCCTTTTCAGTTGCTTTTGATTACACTTTAGCACATCCCTGGTCTTTGCAAATTCAAGACTGTTAATTATGCTATAGGGATACATTTTGGATCTTAAGTGTCTGTCAAATGAAGAAACAAAGCTCCTTAATGTGCATGGCTCATATTCCCCTCCTCTCTTTTTTGCACAGAAATCAGAAACTGACAAAGGTAGACATTCAGCTCAACCGGCGTTATAAATTCAATATTTCTGTGAAGAAATGCATTGAGCACATCCATATCATTTGAAGAGGCCAGTGCAAGATGGTATCCAATTCCATTTTTGAAAAGTGGAGAAAATCGCATTTTTGTGAAATTTTGGGTTCAGTGTGACAAAATTGTAAAAACTTCAACGCTTGACGATTTACCATTTATATGTGAAACTACTGAACTTGTGAGAATGTTGAAGTGTTAATAAACGATTAATTGTAAAAATACTGTTTTTTTTAAAAATTCTGTTTAGGCAAAATTGGACATAAGTCCAATTATATTTAGGCAAAACTTGTATTTTCTGTTCTTTTCATGCATTTATTGAGGTTAATTCTTCAATTTTGCAATATAATATTAATTTCTGTAACTGAAATCCATACATTTAGTAATAAATACCACCGGAATATCTAAAACGTTCAAAATTCAGGCAGCTAGTTTTAGTATGTCCAATCTACTATGTTTTTCATGTATTTACGTGCATATGCATATTAGCTGTATTTGCATTTTCATTGTCTATCAAACATTTTTCTATTTCATCTGGAGATATTGTTTTGAATCTACCTGTATTTGCTTCTTTTGCACCTGCTTCTTTTTCCTCTTCTTTGTCTTCTTCTTCATCTTCATCATCATACAATTACTTTAGATTAAAATTTGGCTCTTGTCTTCTAAGTCATCCTCAAATAATTGTGTAAGTAATTCTTCATCAAAAATTTCATTCGTTTCCATTGTGCTTTGATTCAGAAGGTTGGGAACAAATATATTCTAAAACGTTTAGAACAGCTGATGGGTTGCTATTGGTGTCAAGGGAGATAACCCACAATAACATAAAACTATAACTAAGGGAGGTAATAAAAAGTAGTTCCGTCAAACAAAGCAGAGTGAAATATAGAGTTATATCTCAATCAATAAACAGGCTTTTCATCGATTGTCATATAATAAAAAGGCGAAATAGTGGAGGAAATAGTTAAATTATCTGTCTGTATATATCAGTGTGGTCTTTACTGCTAATATGGTGTTGTTTATAAGACGTGAATGCTTATGTATGGAGCTTACATATTTAACCCTACTCTTGCAATGCATTGCTCCTTCTTTACTCATGCCCTGTTGTATAATTACATATATCTTCACTGTGTACAAGTATTTCGCTATGCAATCACTGCTGTGGAGTGCACTGGTTGCACAATCAACTTGTAAATAGTGCAGACCCTGATGAGACAGCTCCTGAAGGAGCTGTCTCATATGGGTCTTCACTATTTACAGGTAGGTATATTGACGTGAATAGCAAGCGAGGGTTAATTGTTAATCATTGACCTGATTGTACCAAAACATGTAATACTCATGTACCATTTAACTTGCATGTATGAACATTAGGACAGTTATAGTCCGATTTTGACCCGTGAGCTGTGACCTTTAGGACCAGTCTATTCGTAGAGGTAAAATGCCTCACAAACCATGTATTTGTTCCGGAGTTATAGGTAAACAACGAGCAGTGAGCCGTGAATGTACTTTACATTTTGGTACTTCCACGATTTACGGTGTCGGCATTGCTGCAGTCCATCTAACTAAGATATGTACTTTACATGCGACAGTCAATCATGATTGTCTCATGCAGGGGTGTGTTCTATTTCCTAAACCATAATTTTGATTATACACACAATCTTAATTACGACTGCTATGGTATTTAAACAGTTTGATATGACATGTTGTATTAAACATGGCCACTGAAACGTTCATCTCGCAAAAGAAAATACTATTGAGTGTGCCTAGATCTAATAAAATAAAAATATGTTAAGACCATATTTTACTTCGAGAACAAATAGAAAATACCTCCAATAACCATTTCTAGAATGGTGTGCTCCTCTGCTGTTAGTGTACATTCCGCCATTTTGATTATGATTAGATTTTAATCGAGGTCAGAGCTTGATTAGTCTGATTAGAGAACATGTTCGTGATTCGATAAAAAGAACGACCGAATCACATTCATGATCTGGACTCCCGATTCAGATTGGCGATAATAAAACACACCCCATTTTTTTGCTGATTTCCCCAAAACGTGGACTGCGCTGATTTTTATGGCTCACTGCTCGTTGTTTACATTTACCTGTGGTTATACAGACAAGTACCAAGTACAAGTATTGTCCTGTTTTATTAACCTGTCAAATTATACGCTTGCTGAACACGCCACATATTGCTTCGGTTGATATCGATTGTTTCCGCTAATAAAAGCTTTCCTACTTGGCTTATTCAAGTACCTGTATATGTATTGTGAATCTCGTGAAAAACGTTTGAAACACAGGTTTACCCAAGCTAAATATATCCTTTCAGTGACGTAGGAATATTTAAATTTGACAAGTTAATAAAACAGGATAATACCCATTGTTATACAGACAAGTACCAGGTACAAGTACCCATAAATTAGAATTGTTGCAACTTCTATAGATAGAAAAGTGCAGTCACAGCTCATATCGCTCAAAATCGAACTATACAGATAATGATGTGAACCCAAATACTAAATACAGCAACCTCCCTTTAAACTCGATTATTCGAGACGATTCTAAACATTGTTCACAGTATAATATTTGGTGGAGAATTAACCCTTCGCTTGCTATTCGCGTCAATATACCTACCTGTAAATAGTGAAGACCCAGATGAGACAGCGCCTGCAGGAGCTGTCTCATCAGGGTCTGCACTATTTACAAATTGATTGTTCAACCAATGCACTCCACAGCAGTGATTGCACAGCGAAATACTTGTAAGTACACAGTGACGATATATGTAATTATACAACAGGGCATGGGCAAAGGAGAAATTTATTTTAAAATTCAGCAAGCGAATGGTTAAGGCGCTACTCTTGAAAATGGTTCAATTCACGCATCTTATCTGGACCTCTGATTTGACTTATATGATCAACAGGCACAAGCGGGCATGCCATTTTATCTAACTGCCAGTCAAGCTAGTTTGCTTATATCTATGCAATATATTATCCAACAGTACATGTTTGAAGCTCCGCCTTGCAGGGCCTGTAAAGACTTTACTAGCACGAAACATTCCTAGTACATTTACACGTAGTTTAATACAGGAGGAACTATCATAGTTGATAATGAGGTTGAAAATAACAAATATATTAGTTGCCTTTTCGGGATTGGTGTTAATTTCAATTGCCTTTTACGAAATTTACTTGGATTATATCAAAGTTGAACCATTACGTAGGCATGTAAGTTTATTCTTTTATATACTGTTTGACCAAATAGTAGATATTCTTTTTTTAAACCCATTAGAGCCCAGTGGATTGTTCCATGTTTATATATTGAATTAGTCCATTTTTAATTTATTGGGTGCCTGGCAAACCTTTTCAATTTAATTTTGTTTTATATTGAAATTCCTATCCGCAAACAATGTAGACTCTGATATGACGCCTGATAATGCGGCGTCTGATCAGTGTCTACACTGTTTGCCTACATCCCATTAAATATTATGTATTCCGTTTTATTTACCTGGGTTATACAAATAAATAACTAGTGGCAGAGCACATGTCAAACTAATGATCAGATAATTATAGAATAATTAAAAGAAAACTACTTATAAACACATTCTCTTAATGCAGGACAAAAGAAATGCAGAAAACTCCTCTAGGTGCTTTCTGCATTACGTTTGACCTGCATTAAGCTACCACCCGCATCTAGAACCCAGAATTAGACCTCTTTCAGGTGGTCGCATTAGAGGGATTTTACTGTAATTCTAAAATGTTCCTCTAGTAAATGCTCCATTTTCGGCTGATTTTTTCAAAGAGGTTGGGTCTAAAACTAGTCTGGGAGGGAATCGGTTAAACTAAGCTCATTCGCCAGACCTTGTAGGCATTTGTTTCAGTCAGCATCTGTATATAACCAAACAATGTAATTTTTGTCAATGTGCCGTTATAACCCTTTCGCTGCAACTACCGGATCTGTGATTACATATGCAAACAGTTTGGATCCAGATGAGACGCCGAATAACTCGGCGTCTCATCAGGATCTAAACTGTTTGTTACTATGTTTTTGAAACAAAAATGGAGAAAATAAAAAAATGAAATTTTGTAGCAGACGACAAAGATAGCAGACCACCGAATTTGGCAGCGAAAGGGTTTGTGCTGAAACAATAGTCAGTGTCTGATTTGCTGAAATTTCGATTTGTTGTGAGACCTATTGATAGACTATTTAACCCTTCGCTTGCTATTCACGTCAATATACCTACCTATGAATAGTGAAGACCCAGATGAGACAGCTCCTGCAGGAGATGTTTCATTTGGGTCTGCACTATTTTCAAGCTGATTGAGCAACCAGTGCACTCCATAGCAGTGATTTCACAGCGAAATACTTGTACACAGTGAAGATATATGTAATTATACAACAGGGCATGGGTAAAGATTGAAAAATGTATTTTAAAATTCAGCAAGAGAAGGGTTAAGAAAGGAGAATGTAAATTGACCATGTCAACAACACGGCGTCATAATTTATAATAAATCTTAACCCTTTGCTCCATGACTATTGAATTATCCCTTTACATCAGGAATATTCATGCAAGAAATAATGACATTCTGAATATTACTTAAATCAATTGTTATTATTGTCCATGTCACAATATGTAGACATATATCTATGTAATACAAGTACAAAAGTTGCTGCAGAGGCAGCAACAGAGAGCGCGGGTAAACGAAATGCTGGGAAGATTGTGTAATAGAGTTATAAATTGTCAATTGTATGAATTTAATATGGATGTAAATGTCTTTGTTGATATTTTCAAAATGCAGACGATCTATTTGAAGTAGGGAGTTTTGGACACACCTAATGGCATAATTGCGAAAGTGTTGACATCGTGTATGGCTCATAAATATCAAAGTAATTATTGCAGAGTGAAATGCTAGTAAACATTGAAATAAGACTTATAAATGTAAAGTTAGCTGAAATAAACTGACTATTTTTTGTTGTCAAGCCTTTTGCTACTATGACATTGAAGGTAAGGAGGAATAGTTTGAAAAGACAAACTTAAGTGTTTTTGTTGTGAGGTTTGAAATGAATAAACTGATAATATAGCAGAACATAAAGGCCGAGGTGGGTCTGAAACAAATGACACAATGTTGGTAAATAAGTACAATAATACAAAGCTGTAAAAGCAGGATCTATATTGTAGCTATGTTTCATTTTCTGAAATAATTGTAACAATCAAACAGATAAAAGGGTTCTAAAGCAATTATGTTGAGGAAATGGTCATTTTTTTTTTAAATATGTTCAACTGTAAGGCAAATGCGAATAATTGACTAGGTGTTTATCACAAGGAAAAACAAGCATATTTTAATTGATGACTAGTGTATTACAAAATATCTGCAAACATGATGTTGTATTGTGAGACGGAACTAAATAGAGACAAGTTAATCTTTGGCAAACTATAATTATGTTCTCAGTAACGCTATGTGCATAATGAGAGATATGACGTTGATGTACAATGAAACCTGTGTAAACGAAACAGAAAATGAGCATTATTTTAAGAACAGAACAGAACATATATTTATTCAACTTGTACAAACATGTACATTATTGTTATAAATACATATACATAGACTATGTCACATAGGTCAAATGATCTTTCAGCTTGACAGTATATTACAATTACAATCGATTTAATTACGTTGTGCATTAAGTGCTGTCTATTCAGATTTGAGATGACTTACATGTAAGCGTTAACAAGTGCGTTTCTCATGCAAAAGGAATACTTTATATATAGAGTCAGTTTAACTAATTCCTTACGGTTTTGACGTTGTAGTAGTGTAGAAACTTTACAAAACTTGGTCTAGCATAATAACACTTATTTATATATTTCTTACGCAGATCTGTGTATGAACTACATAAATAACAAAATGAAACTCGTCTTCAATATCACGAGTTTCACAGCAACTACAATATTTCATTTGTTGGTATGCTAATTTTGCCGTATCTCCCTGTTTCGTTTCTATTTTAATGAATGTGAAAGACGTAGCCTAGCAAGATAAAATCTAAGTTTATATGCCAATGTATCTAAATATGCTTCAAATCCGAAACAGCTTTTAAAATGCCTGTATGTTGCTAGAGTACCGCTACTTTTGATATTCTCATCTCAACCTTGTATAAAACCATCTACTAATCTTTGTTTAAATATTTTGTGAAATGATTTCGGGTTTACAATTATTGGATCCATCCAAACATCCACAAAACCATTATTTATTAGTAATGCCTAAATGCTTGTGACCAAAGTACAAAAATGAGTCATGCAGGAATCAACACATACGGAACAAACAGCTGCACGAACAGCAACACAGGGAAACATCAAGTGTACATAATTATAAAAACATCAGGAGACACACAAAGAGAAAACAGACACGCGATATGGGGGATGGAAGTACCGCCTTGGAACGGTCAGTGGCAAAAGTCATTGTGGGTTAAACCGTTTTTTGGGCGCCCAACCTCATATGTATTCAATCCCCACCCAAGTTTGATTAACTATTTCTATAATCGACTAATAAATTATTGTATACAGTAGATAATATTACATTCTGTGTTGAAACTACTAATTCTAACGATTCATATACAAGGGATATCGACCCATTTTACCATATATATTGTATTTCAATATACACCTCTTCGCGTGTAGAAACATCTTAAAACTTAAAACAAATTGGGTGTACCCGTTCTATTTGTTTAGATTAAGTATAACCCCATACTTCACAGCTATAATTCAAAATAGAACTAACAAATGCATCAAATAACTGACATATAACACTAAATTTTAGGTTCAAACCGTTAATAGTGGCCATGAGTGCATTCAATGATCTCATTCCTTTACCTACTATAAACTTTTGATTTAAAACAAAGCTCCCAGTGTAGTTGAAAACCGTCCCAAGGTAGTTAAAGTCACTTTCTGTTTCTAAAATCTCACCTTATACGACCAATTTACATTTTCATTTAAACCACCCTTTTCCTAAACACCCTACTTTCGAGCAATTCACTGCTAATCCCCAAGTTTCGCAGTATTCATTTAATTTATCTAATTTATATTGCAAGTCATGTAGTGAGCTACCAAAGACAACGATGTCATCGGCAAAAAGTAAAATTGCGAGCATAATATAATCTATAATTATTCCTATAAGATCTGGATCTTGAATATTTAACTCTAAATCCTCAAAAAAGGACAAACATTATGGGCGAGATTATCTCCCATTGCATGAGTCCAGTATAATTATTATAGATCTCAGAATAAGTATTTCCTTTTCTAATACATGTCTTGACTTTATCGTACATATACTTTAAAACACGTAACATTTTACCGTTAAGACCAAACTTATACAACTTGAACCACAAATAATTTCTATTTATATTATCGAATGCCCTCTTTAAATCGACTAAAGCGCAGTACAAACGTTTATTAGACGCTATCGTCTTCAGTACAATAGCGTGAAGAATAAACACCGCGTCTACATTTGACCGACCCGATCTCAAGCCGAACTGTGCATCTGATGATATTATTTTCCTCACACCATGCTGAAACTCTGTTTTATCACATAGTGTACCTTGTTGGAGTGCCGTAACTGAGTGCCATAAATCTCGGAAATGTACTAGTACATATTTTATGCAAATTTGCAATCGTAAGTCAATCGTAGCGCTCATGTAAGCGTCAGCCAATTATAGCGCTCCATGTGGGCCGTCCGTTGTATTACTGTGCTGTTTGTAAGGAATGGCCGAAACAGCCGTCAGCTATAAAGCCTGTTTCAGTTTCTTTGGCATTTTAAGGCTTTCAGGTTTATGTGATAAAGAGAATATTGCATTTGTGTTTTTTACACATTGTTTTCATAACATTCGTTTACTATTATGAATATGACACTCGCTAAGGATCGTGTCATATCATTTTAGTAAACTCGTTTCATAAAAACAATGTGTAATGAGCATTCATGTAAGATCCTCTATATTTAATATCACTGCAACTATTTCAGCAAAGCAGCTCATCAATGTAATACTCCTGTATTTGGAAGGGTTTTCACGATCACTCTTTTAATATAATGGAATAACTATGCCAGGGGTCCATGAGTCTGGATAAAATCCAGAATTCAAAATGGCATTGAATAAATCGCACAATTCAGAGGCGTAGCTTGGCTGAAACAAATGTGTATGCACGAGTTTATATAGGGGGGTTCGGGGGCATGCTTCCCCGGAATATTTTGAAAATCTACAACGATGGAGGCACATTTAAGGGGGTTCTGGGAAGACTTTTATATGAAGTGTAAATGATATAAATGCTTCAAATGTCAGGGTGTGCCTGGTCCTATTTATTGGATTCGCACCAATGCTAGGAAAGGTTTAAGGCATAGACTCCTTCCTCTCCAAGGAATAATTGTTTCTAGAATCGTTGAGGTACAATCGTGAAGGTATTTCGGCAAAGATACTGGCTAGATCTTCAATTTTAAACACATACTATCTAACGTGTATATAATGTCCACAGTTTGTGTTAGTAACAGAAGAATATTGAGATAACAAAACATGACAGAAACCAGGGCCTTGATATTTCAATATATTTAGCTCAAATATGCGTATATATACAAACATTAAAACAGTAATTCAACTATCCAAAGGCCGACAACGGTTTAATTACAACTAATCTAACATCAACAAAACAGACGTATTAGACGGGAAAGTAATTGAACGGAAGAGAATCAATACATGTTATGATGTATACATTAGGATCTTAATTAAATGCATGTCTTTGCTCTAGATCAAATTTGTAGATCTTAAATGGTGCAAAGTATAACGACGACTCTAAATAAGGGCATGTGCATTGCGCAAACGACTGGTATATAGAGAATTGCTTTCAAAGTACCACCAGTATTGACATGGTTCTATATCAGGGCTTGAACACAAACATTTTATTTTGATCTTTAGCCTTTGTGTACCGTTTAACCTACTCAAAACTTGACCAACGTCGTATTTAAAACGTACGTTAAAGTGTCTTTCTACGACCATTTAATTCGAATGCTAATCACTGAAAATGCCGAAAGAGCTACCCATGTTGCATATCATTTATTTCAACTGCTTTAGCTAAAATAGGCACTCAGTGTGAACTATTTTGATAGTGTTTTATATATCCGTTGGCATGTATTGTCCTTCATAAACAATAAACTTAAACGACACTACTTCTAAAATACCTGGGCCAATAGTGACAAACGTTCATAGAATCAGCCATTGTGAGGAATCTTTCAGTTTTTGTTCAAAACATAGAAATGTGTGCAGAACTCATTTTGCACTGACAACCAGCAGAAAAACTGTTCGCTTGGCCGATTTCACTGTAATTCACTAATTTGACAGAATTATCTTTAGTCCACCCGCTACCAACGTTGTTCAAAATATCTTATTTGTTAAAAGTGTGGCCACCAGGGGTAGACTTACTTTCTTTGAATGGCAACAGTAGAGTGTTTTAAAGGCTACCCTTTACCAACATTTCCAAAACCGTTGGGATTCGTTCACAAATGTTGATGCCAGGGGCATAGGTAATTGCCTTTATAAATATGGCTACTAATGTAGTGCAATGTTACAGAACATTCTATATATACTCTGAAACCAGTGGTCAGATTTTTGAATGAGTGACCCTCTATCTTTCGTTTTCGGACCATTGTTATACGTTTTACATACTTTGCCGCTACTGGCATGGCTAATTTCCATGACTGAAGTGGAAGTTTCAAAATATTCTCCTGTGAATTCACTGAGCACTAAGACTTCAATATAATTATCCTGGAGTGTCGCTTTGGTAGCCCTTATTTGACCTGTTAATTGAAAACAACATGGCCATCAGGAAGGGTGCAAATTTTCAAAAGATACCAATAAGCCATGTTGGACTACTTTAAGCAATGATGGAATATTTATTAAAGGATTAGACTTCTGCTGTTCGTGTTGAACTGGTAAACTTAACGAACAGCGTTATATATTTATCCTTTATCTATACTTCAAAGCTTTTGAAATCACATAACTGTAAATTCTGGACATTTGAATGAAAGTCTCGGAGACCTTACCAAAGAGAGGTATCAACATTTTAAGACCGTTTCAGCATTGTTTAAGTTTCTATTTGTTCAAGCACTTGTACGCACGTGCGTAAGTGCATAAGCCCAGGCGGGTCCCTGAATGTGAGAGAATTTACATTTTGGGACGGAAAGATGTTGGATAATTTTGTCAGATTATTTTTAGATTTATAGATTTCTTTCTTATTCCGACATGCGTGTTTCTACTCAAACTGGTAACACAACACTCTGATGCACATTAAAAAGTATGTGTTGTACATAACGTGCAAGCCTAGCTGATCATATACCATGTCGAAGGCATGGCAGAAGATCTGGTTTGATTTTTGAATGTTTAATAGTTAGAGCTCCTGCAACACAGCCTTGTCTCATATAGAATTATTGTAAAGATATATAGATTTGTGAATTTAAATAAATTCTGTGTCAATTGCATAACCCGTGGAACCAGCAAACTGCAAACTGCGTACAACCGGCGGAACGAGGATTGATCGCAGTTTGCTGGTCCGTTGAAATGTAAGTCTTTCTCTACCATGTTGCTAGTCTACATGTTGCAGCCTGCTGCCTCTTTATGCAAAAGTGATCTGCTCTTAAAACCGATCATCAGAAAATGAAAGCGTGTATCCTAAATGATTGCCGGCGGTATTTTACTTGTTACACATTTAATTATAATAATAATAATGTCACGAGGTGAAGTTTACCTGTACCAACACTTGCACAGCCTTGTTGTGCAATAAGGCTATATACGGCGATGTGATAGAGTGCTTGACTACGAGTATCGAGGTCTCTAGTTCGATTCCCACACCCGTTGGATATATATTTCTCTCTGAGAAACCCCGGTTACATTTGGCGCAAAACGTGGGACCGAGACCGTTTGTGCTACGAAGACATTGCGAATTGCTCTCCGTATCCATAGAAATTCGAGAAGAATTCAACTTGGTGGGGGAATATGACACGGGATGTAGTTTACCTGTACCAACACTTGTACAACTATATTAAACTCAAAATTTAAAACATCGAGTATGAGTATTACTAGTTTATCTCATTATTGTTTTCATTTCTATTTTAAATACATATAAACATATCTATTTGGCACTTTCTTAATCTATTTGTACATTGTATTCTTTGTTCCAAACAATACATGTAAAAGCTGAAGCCTTTTTTTCTTGCTTATCTCACATTGTGCAGTCAATATTTTTTTATATACAGAACGGCCTTCTTACCTGATTGGAAATTGATACAAAAAAGAGACACGAGTCCCGTGCCTCATTAAGGATGCCAAAGTTTGTATTTTCATCTGTAATGCTGAAGTTCGAAATTCCAATACCAGGGTACGGGGTCCGCGATCGCCAATGCTTACGTGTTTTAAATATAGATATGTAGATCTAAACGCGCCTAGAAAACTTGTCAGAACCGGGATACAAAAGATTAAGGAGGCGACATTGTGTGATTCGCTGATAATTTCTTTGGCCCATTGATTATGACTAAAACGTACTGGTAGCCTATGTTATACATCTATAACCTGAAATAGAAGATCTAGAAACATTTACGAGTTTTTATAAATATTTCTTAAATATAATTTATCTTGAAGTTCAAAACTTGATCTTGCCATCAATCCGATATATGGGGTTTACTCCTAACCCCACTTAGTCGTCATTTTTATTGCATTTTCGGCAGTTTTAGCCTTTTTATTTTTCGACTTCTGAAAATAAAGTTTAGGCACGTGCCTTTGTGCCTAATAGGAAGATACGCCACTGCAAGTGTTAAGCTTTCATATCAATGGATTCAATGAAGTATGAATTCAGTAAAATATCAACCCCTGCTGCTTAATCTGAATTGCGTTTCTTAACAACTGCTAAAATTTCTTTAACAGTAATATCACAATAAAGTTCATCAAAATTGCAATTATGATTGTCAAAATCATGGTTAGAGCAAAACAACTCTGCGTCCTCATTTACAGTTTGTATAGAAGAACCCATCATTGTTTAAAATAGTTAAAGTAAACTCGTCTACGCTTATTTCGTTAGTAGCATGCGTAAACGTACATGTTATTAAAATTATTACGCTTACGAGAAATTAATTTATTGTATGCTATTTTGCTTTCGCATAATACTATTCTATTTTCAAGCGATGGCTTACTGTTGTAACTGTGTAAAGCACGGAGATAGACTTTTCTAGCGTGTCTGCATTCAGCATCAAACCATTCACTATCACCATCCTTCACTATCTTTTTTTCAAATCATCGTTTTTAAAGCGTACATGTTTTGAAAAAGAGAATCAGCAACCAAGCGCATAGTTGCAACAATAATTTTTATAATACTTTTTTAGGAAGTGACGGTGCAATGCTAATTGCAGGATAGCTGATTGAAGGAGTTCCTGCAGGGGTTGTTTTTTGGCATAAAGAAGTCATCTGTTATGAAAGCGTAACTTTTCTCCCCGTACTTCATTCTCAGTGTTGTTATACCTTCCGATCCTTCGAGATCATGAATTTCAGTACTTCTTGTTCTGAAAATTGAATACCGCTTAAGCTGGTGATAGGGGGCGTGAGCAGTGTTGCACTTTCAATTACTGTTCATGAACAGACTCAATAAAACCGAGCAAGTTTCTCTTTTTGTGTTGCAATATTTGCTTTCAGGGGATCACCACCCTTCAGAATTTACTGTTAAATATCTGTCCGGTTAGAGATAGTGTATTTTAATGTAAGAAAGTGCAATAACCTTAAAACTTCATACAGTATGGCAATACTGGCTATTCCCAAAGTAAGGTGACACAATAATAAGAGGAATGGGAAAGATAAGAAGTGTGTGAATGAAACCATTGTTAAAATGAACATTTGCCTCTTAAGTATTTAGCACAAGTATATCAAACGTGTCTCCTACATAGGCGGAGGTGATTCAGAAAGTAATGTCACATAATAATAAGTTGTCTTAGTTTATTTTTGTCATACACTAAAATAAGATATATTTACATGTGTACATGATATACATTGTAAAAGGAAAGCCATACAATAAAACCTGTATCGAGTGATCATAACTTGGCAGCTGGGCATTAAGTACAGTTTGAAATCAAGGAAAATCTTGTGGATGTTTTTGTCTGACTTTCAACTTGTGTTTATCAGTAACTGGTATGAAAGTTCAACGAGTTTACTGTTTACATGGTGTTTATTGTTTAACCTTTTCCCCGTTCTATGTTTTTTTCTGAATTTCAATACCTACTCAATATTCATGGACAAAACATTTATAATGAAGTATGGAAGATGGAACATCACAGCTATTTTAGAAACTAAAGAAATAGATCTATCAAACTCTTTTAGCAAACAGAGTAGACCCTGATCAGACGGCTCCTCTATGGGCCGTCTGATCTGGGTCTCCTCTGTTTGCAAATGCGTGAAAACACGTCTATAGGAGGGAATTACCTCAAAGGCTATTTTTTACATCTTCCTCTTTGCATAAAAAATCTGGAAAGTAGTATTTAATAGGGAAATGGAAAAAATAAGAAATGTGAGGTTTTGAAACGATTGGTATAAATGTAGCATAGACATCGGCGAGTTGGACAGGGGCGAGTTGGTCCTGGACCGAATGGAATTTGGCGCTGTTGGAAGTCGGTAAAGTTTACCTCTGCTTCGCTTTTACGGTGGTGCACGTGTCAAAATGCATCTGCCCAAATTGCAAGTTGTAAATACAGTAATACTCTATGTACTTTCTGCATTATTTTTGTCCTGCATTAAGCTACCACCTGCATCTAGCACCCATAATTATACCTTTTATAGGCGGTCGCATTAGCGGGGGTTTACTGTAGTTGGTACGAATCAGAGGCATTGTTTCGTGTTGCTAAAAATATTTTAGTTTGTGTACCGAACACGACCATCTTGTTCCGGATGGTAAAATGTGGATGGTGGTGATGTTGCGATTTATATAACGTTAAAAACAAAAACATTCCGGCTCCAGTACCAAAGCAAATTTCCCCATCACTAATTGCGCAATCATAATGAACCAAAGAGAACATGTACTTTTCGGAGGGCTCCTAAACGAGCCAGCTGATCTGGGAATGCTATACTACAGTAGAACCTCTTTAATACGACCACATAATGCATAAACATAGTTGTCCTTATAAGCAGGCGGTTGGTTAATGCAGGACAAAAGTAAAGCAGAAAGTTTTTTGTATTACTGTTTTCCTGCATAAAGCCACCACCTGCATCTGGCACCCAGAATTATACCTCTGTTAGGTGGTCGCATTATCGGGATTTTACAGCATTTCATAAGTAAACAAGAGGAGACTGTATTAACCTAACCGCCTGGTATGTTTGAAAAGGTGTGAACATGCGTATTTATTGAGTAAAGTGTTCACATATTAAGATTATGCTGCTATGTTTATTGTTCTTCAGTTTCTTATGATAAACTAGCATATTATAAGCTGTGACGCAGAGCTATTTTCGGATGGCAGGTGTTACCTGAAATATTCTGTCCATATATAACGCTTTTTAACCCTATTAAATATTCAGGTAAGATAAAATGGCATTATTACCTTTAATTCGATTTATACGAACACGTGACAATTTGACCACCTAACTGTACACTCAGATCTTTATCATATTATAAGCAAACGGAACAGACCCCGATCACTTTGTTCCAATAGGAACCGCTTTGGATCTGCTTTGTTTATTAGAGGGTTAAAAGACGTTTACATGACGGAAGAGGTTAACGATATAATAACCATTGATATAATACTGTTTGGGCCATCTCCGTGACAATTAAGTAAGACATGTAGCAGACACCAATATTCGTAAACCGCTAATTAGGTTTCAGACTGTTTGAACAGTATGTACATTGCATACAAATACTGTACTGGCCTTCGCTTGCTATTCACGTCAGTATACCTACCTGTAAGTAGTAAAGACCCAGATGAGACAGGAGCTGTCTCATCAGGGTCTGCACTATTTACAAATTGATTGTGCATCCAGTGCACTCCACAGCAGTGATTGCACAGCGAAATACTTGTACACAGTGAAGATAGTTGTAATTATACCACAGGACATGGGTAAAAAAGGAGAAATGTATTTTAAAATTCAGCAAGAGAAGGGTTAACTCTTTCCCTGTTCTATATTTAGTCCTAATTTCACTACCTATTGAATATTCATAGACAAAATAGTTTTAATGATAATGAAATAAGGAAAGTGGAATAGTGTAGTCATTTTAGAAACTAAACAAACCGACCTATCAATTTCCATCAGCAAATAGAGCAGACAGCTCCTAGAGGAGCCGTCTGACCCCGGTCCTCTCTGTTTGCAAATGCGTGAAACACGTTTATATGAAGGATAGTGTTAGATTAAATCGTAAAACACATCGGCGCTCGGATGCTTTTCATTTAACATGTATGCACTAATACATTTTGTACACATTATAATTACATCAGCAGTATTACATGATAAGCATTTCTATCTGGAGCATCACGTGGCTATTTTTGGGACTCATTTATTGGTTGAACAGTCCGATACATGTACGAAGTAAGATTAAACCATTACCTCATAGGCTATTTTCAGATACAACCTCTTTGTATAAATCTGCCATCCAGGAGCATTAACCAGAGAAAAGGAACATTTTAGAATTTTGTAGTTTAAAACCATTGTAATAAATAGGGCATTTACTCCTATAGGAGCAAATGCTCTATTTATCACAATGGTTTCACAAAGTGACTTTTACAGATTCGTCAAAAGTCGTCAATATGAGGGAATGGGTTAAAGGTCGTAAATATGGGGGAATGTGTCAAAAGTCGTCAATATGAGGGAACGGGTTAATGTGGTAAAGGGGAACCATACACATGAATACTTTCAAACGATCCAATTCAGTCACTACATTGACAGCACCGGTAATGGTCAGTAGGCCGACTTTAACCCTTTATTCCATGAATATTCATTTAAGCAATAATGACATCGTGAATAATATTTAGATTTTATAATAGCCCGTGAATACAGGACCGTTTGACCGTGGCAGAAACTGTCAAAATCATATCTATACTATATCTTCAGCAAACTGAACATACTCTGATTATACGACCGTTTGATCTGGATCTACTCTGTTTGTAAATAAATAGAAAGGAATACTGATGGAGTAAAGGGTTAAGACGAGTTTTGCAGCCCAAACACACACAATTATTAAAATTATAAGTTTGTGAAGATTACACTTTCGGCATTTTACTTTTCTTTTCCATCTTTCAACATGGCCTATAGGAAGATATGTCCCTAATGATGGTCACAAGCACTGGTTTTGCAAAGGGGACAGCTGCATGACCACCAACTAAGTTTCCAATCATGATTGTCACACATATTTCTGTTACAGGTGGTAATGCCGCATAACAGTCACCTTTTGCCAGTCGGTGACAACCGCACAATCTTACCCAACGCATCCCAACTGTCGGATGAGATAACAGTGGTATCAGCGTACTGGAACCTTGGCCAGTTCCAAAAAGGGGAAGGTTCTACTATGTATGACAGTGATCTGTACCACGAATGGGCAAATGTGTTTCGGTTCATTCTAAATCCAGTCGTGATATACACTGATTCTAAGGAGTTTTATGATATGGTTAGAAAGTTCCGAAATGATACAACACATCGGACGCGTATATTCCTGGTTGACAGGAATTCGTCATGGGCATTTCAACGCCAGGACAAGATAAAGGAAATATATTCCCGTCCCGGATATCCTAGACACCACCCAAATACTGTGCTTCCAGAATATTCATGTGCACAACATGCGAAATATGACGTCGTGAAAAGGGCAGCAGTTCAGAACTATTTTAAGACGAAATATTTCACTTGGCTAGATGTTGGTTTATTCCGTAGTCGTCGTTCTACAAACATGTTTCATCTGGTCAAACCAGAAGGAAATAATGATTCTTTAGTTGCCATGACGGAAGTATATATAAAAAATGAGAATGCTACCGTCGAGTATATATTCTTACACAATCAGGTGTGGGTATGTGGCTGTTTATTTTTTGGCAGATTTGACGTCATGATTTTGCATGCGGATGAATACAAACGAGCAGTGGACTACTTCCTTTCCCATGGGTTGATGAATACGGATCAACAGATTCTGTACGGGATGTATTCGAAAGAGGCATCGGGAATAATCAAACCAAAACTTGGTATACAGACATACAGAGCGTTAAACGACTGGTTTTATCTTGGATACAAAATGGCCCGAGACGACAACAGAGTGAATAGTACCTTACTCTAAGAGAACACTATCACCATTTTAATATATCATCAACATTATTAGGAAAAGTGTAATGTGCAATGTACTGCTACTATGTTCATGTTACAGGATGGAATGCCCCGACATATATGTCACTTTCTGCTTTTTGAGGGATGTTTTGTCAGAAGTACTTAGGATATTGGAAAACATGTCGACCCCACTTTAACAAAGGCCCATGCCGGACGGATCCTTCCAATTAAAACTTTTATCAAACAATCAGACTAAAATAATATTACACAGCTGTGGTCAGTGTTATGCATTTATTATTAATTGTCATAATTCTCAAATCGCGTGGTAGGTATTCTGGACGTTGATGCTGTCAGACACATTTGTTGGATGAAATCCTAATGATTAATTCTTACATAGAATACTTCTATTTGAAACTGAAAATAGTTTGCATTACAAATGTGACACAAACGATCCTATAGGGAGCAACACACACAAAAGTTTGGTTTGGTTTGATTTGTATATGGATTAACGTCGGTTTAACAGTATTTCAGTCATATAACAATGTCCAGATAATTACAGGCGGATGAAGAACCGACCTATCGTAAGCCAGCCAGCTGAAAGGCTTCTTCTCATGAAAAGAACAAAAACCCAGACCGAGATTCGGGCCAACACACAGATGGACAGGACTCCAAAACATCACCAAACAAGGGACAATACAAAAGCAAGACAAAACGCACAAAGACATAAAACATTTAAAATTTAGAAACAAAGTAGAATATATGATGAAAGCAGGAGTACCAAATTGCAACGATCAGTATTCATACTTATAAAACTTTTAGTTGAATCTGAGTTTGTTCTCAAGTTTTTGATTGGTCAGATTAGAGCCTCTGGCTCAAATATGGCCAATCAAAAGCTTGGGAACTCAAATCTGACCAATCCAAGAGGCATACTTGCGCTTATTCCACTTTCAATAAGTCAAAATGTCAAAAAGCATAACAACACAATACAACTGTTCAACATAATTATATTAAGTCTAATAATCAATATGTATGGCAGATGTTAGCTTATTCAGGACAAAAATAAAATAGAATGACCCTAAGTTTTCTGCATGAATTTTGAAATAACCAACCGGCTTCTTCTTAAAATTATTTTATTTAATAACCTACATGTTAAATTGTATCTGTCGATTCTCCTAATAGAGTGATAGAAATACCTGCATACATAATCACGTCCGTAACATTTTTAGTTATTTCCCTTTACATATTGATTTTGTTATAGTTGTTTGTCTGTCTGTCTGTCTGTCTGTCACAAAGCTCGTCCGATCGAGTTCTCATATACAGCAATGTGACAATATGTCGCAGTACGTATATGTGGAAGCGAGGGGTAGGGGACAGACATCCGTTTTTGTGACAAAAACTCTAGTTAGTTAATGTTAAATACCTGATAATCTTTTTTACATGACATTATTATTTGACGATTACATTATATCGATGTCTTGAAGCAGGAGAGTATTTATACTAAATCATACATTGCATAGTACTGACGAAAAGACCATTGTTCAGGACCATGTCAAAAAGTGTGAACAATTTGGAGCAGATATTGAGATAACACAAAATAAACTTCCGACAATGTTTTGGTTACCTAAACTAAATAAAAGCATATAACGCGCACTCCATTGATAATTCTAGCTCGTGTACACCTACAAAATTATCTATGATTTGGACCTCTTTTTTAATGAAGATAAAAGAACATGTTAAATTTTACTGCAATGAAACATATGGAAATTCTGTTAAAAACTCCCCAGATGAAAAAGTAGTTAAGTCAAGCAGGAACATACAAAACGCATCCAACACCAAAACACCAACAGAAAGCAACACATGCACACAATAAAACACACCACAAACGCACGAGACAAAAAAATCAAACACGAACTAGAGGTTTTTGTCACACAATAGATGTCATCCCTCTAATAAAAACAATATGTAAAGGGAAATCACTAAAAATGTTATGGAATTGATGATTGATACTTCCCCTCATTATGACCTTTCTACATCATATTTTTCAAGAAGAAACTGATAACAGCTAATAACTTCAAAAATATTGATACCAGAGTTATGGCCCTTGTGCATGACGCTTACTTTCATCATGCTCTTTCCATAAATGAAATGTCATTCCAGCAGCAGTCGAACAGGAGTTATTGATCGGACAAAAATGTAAAAAAGGGCAAACTCCAAAAGTATTGAAGCCAGAGTTATGGCCTTTGTTCATGACACGTTCTCTCATCATGCTCTTTCTATGTATAAAGTTTCAAAACAATGGCAAGAGCCATGTAGGAGTTATCGTCCGGACAAGAAAGCGCTAAACAAATGTATAAGGGGCAATAACTCAATTTATTGAAGCCAGAGGTTTCACTCCAATGGCATTTGCCATATAGAAGTTATGATCCTGACCAAAATTTGTTTTTCTTTACAAGGGGCAATAACTCCAGTATTAGTGAAGCCAGAGTTATGGACCTTGGGCATGACACTTTCTCTTATCATAATCTTTCCATGTATGAAGTTTCATATCAAGGGCATGAGCCATATAGGAGTTATCGCCCGGACGAAAAAAAAATGTTGAAAACATTACAAGGGCAATTACTCCATTATTAATTAAGCCAGAGTTATGAACCTTGTGTATGACACTCCCTCTTTCAATCCAATAGCATAAGCCATATAGGAGTTATCGTCCGGATAAAAAATGTGCATTTTTACAAGGGGCAATAACTCCGATATTAGTGAAGCCAGAGTTATGGACTTTGTGCATGCCACTTCATCTGATTATGCTCTTTCTATATATGAAGTTTCAAGCAACTGGCATCAGGCATATTGAAGTTATCGTCCGGACAAAAAAGTGTGATTTTTTACAGGGGAAATAAGTCCTATATTAGTGAAGCCAGAGTTATGGACCTTGTGCTTGACACTTCCTCTTATTATGCTCTTTCCATATATGAAGTTTCAATCAACTGGCATCAAGCATATTGAAGTTATCGTCCGGACAAAAAGTGTGACGGACAGACGGACGGACGGACAGACGGACAGACAATTCTCACGAAAACAATATGTCTCCCTCATATAAATATGGGGGCATAATTAAAGCACAGTCAAACAGGCACAAAGACACAAAACAAACACAATGGCAAGAATGACAAAGTGAGTAACGTATTGGAACGGTCAGTGCAAACCCACCACCGGGGGATTTAAACCGGTTGACGGACGTCGTAACCTCACACATATCTCAAAGTCACTCTAACTTAAAACATATTGTAAATAAAGGTAACCCGGCATTACGAAAACTGAAAGTACTCAATGACTTTGCTGCAGTCAGAACAACTACAGGGAAGCCGATAAGGATACTACATATAAATGCAATACATGAGTCTGGTAAGCTTATCCCGTTTCTGTGTTTAAGGGTATATCATCACAGAGTACTACCCTCGGTCTGTCATCGTGCAAGCAAAGATGAAAGCGTAGCTATCGACTGTAAAGTGGTCTATAACCAATCATGCAGTTCTTGAAAGTGTTCATCTGGTTAGTAACCAACCAGATTAACACTTTCAATGATATTAGAGAATTGTTCGGTCGGAAGACGCCAAGTTACTCGAAGTTTAATAAGGATCCAAATGCGTGTCCTTGAAGAATATATCTACAAATTGAAGCAGAAAACAATTTTTAATTATACAGACCCAACCTTACTTAGCGAGCAATGAGTTTGTTTCTGAACATTGATTTATTGTGCGTATATATATCTGTGTTTTTACTGTTTTGTATTTTGTATAAAATGCTTTTGTTTGAGGGCCTCAAGGTAGATTAGTCATTATGACTAATTGAGTCACCCTCATTAAATAAAGTCTTTCATTCATTCATTCATTCAGGAGACCTTAAAGAAGTGTCGCGATCTGGAAAAAATGTAAAAACAGGTACCGAATTCACTTGGTGTTCACACTCCGGTGCGAAGACGAACAGATTGCCCCTCCCAGTCTAAGGTTGAAATGTCCTGTCAACAATGCGAAAGCTCATAATATCGTCGAATGTGCGCAAAAGGTGTTGATTCGAGTGCGAATGACAACAAACAAAATCGGTGAGTTAAGGACGAAGAAAAACGGGAACGAAAAAGTTGTATTGCAAGCGTTATCTGGCAACGCTAGTGAACAAGTGCTCCCTCTTGTAGCGAAGTTTCGCGAGATAGTTTTTAACGAGACAAAATGGCGACATGTGGAGGGGATACGTTTATTTACACTGTCTTTTAGTGTGAGATTGGGCGCCCATATAGCTGTTTACCCCCACCCCGTCCCTCTCATTGACTTCATCTCCTCCATTGTATGTTTGTTCTGTCGTGCCTCTCTTTATATTTTTGATAGTTTTGTACATTTGCTGTTTTCTTGTGTTGCTATTCGGGCGTCTGTTTGTTCTGTATTTAGTGATTCCTGCATGACTCATATTTGTACTTTTAGTACTATATGAAAGCAACCTCTTCAGTTTAAACGGAAGGAGGACGTCGGATATATGTACCATTTTCTTTTGGTCGTACCTTTTATTACTTTTGTACTACTATGAGAGAGATTTCATGTTGAACCTAAACCCGCAGTATCATGCAGATGTCATAAAGCCTTCAATGAAATCGATACTTGGGGGATATTTTCAATAAAGATACCCCTTTCTTCATTAGTATGAATAATTCTGCTGTTTACAAAATCTTCTCTTTTTCATTTCTATTTTTGCTTTCGAAGAATCACCCACTTTCAGAATATATTCTATCTTCTTGACGGAGATATATTCATTTCGCTAGGTCTTGTTCTTCTGTTGATGACTTAAACAGTCGAAATATCATTTTAACTGAAAAGCTGCTTAAGCAAGAATATAGAAATCTTGAATAGAGAAAGACATTATCTTAATTTTACCATAGAAATATCTCACGTTTTAGTAAGTATAAGTGCAATCTTAAGGCGCTCTTGCGACACGGTATCTCGCATCCGGAATTTTATGGCGGTGTGATTTACAAACTTCAGATCATGTCAAAAAGTGCGAACAATTTGGAACTGATATTAAAATTACACAACATAAACTTCCTACAATGTATTGGCTACCAAAACTACATACAAATCCATACAAACGCGTTTCATTGCAAATTCTAGCTCTTGTACAACTACCAAATTATCTGTACGTTTGACTTCTTGTTTAACGAAGATAAAAGAACATGCAAAATTCTATTGTGATAAGACTTATGAAACTTCTGGAATAAATATCTTCTTGTCTATTAAGATATCTTCAGAAGTATTAAACAAACTTAAGAAGAAAAATTTTCTTGCATCCAGCGTAAGCAAATATGATTTTTCTACTTTGTACACAACCCTTCCTCATGATTTGATTAAAGATAACCTTACTGACTTAATCAAAAAAGTATTTACCCGAGAAAAAACATCATTTCTGGCTTGTAATGCTGATAAAGCTTTCTTTACTGACGAACAAATGAAATATTACACCAAATGGACTTGCTCCGAAGTTTGCGATTCACTAACCTTTCTTCTGGATAACATATTTGTACATTAAGGGAATACTATATACCCTCAGGTGATTGGTATTCCTATGGGTACGAATTGTGCACCACTGGTCGCCGATTTGTTTTCGTACTGCTATGAGAGAGATTTCATGTAACGTTTAAATCCATTATCACAAGAAGATGTTATAAAAGCCTTCAATAAAACTTCTCGATATTTGGATGATAGTTTTAACTTAGATAACCCTTTCTTCGATGATTTGATTCCAATAATTTACCCAGATGAACTCAAATTGAATAAAGCCAACCGTTCCGACACGTATACAGCTTTTCTTGATCTAGATCTCAAAATTGATAATGGAATTATTTCTTCTAAATATATGACAAAATAGATGATTTTGATTTTAATATTGTAAATTTCCTCCATCTAAATGGAGATGTTCCTAGTGCCACATCTAACGGTGTTTATATATCTCAACTTATTCGTTTCGCTAGAGCTGGAAATCACTTTTATTTGAAAGGCTGCTTAAGCAAGTTTATTAACGAAATCCATCACTTATTGGCAAGTACAAATGTAATCTCAGGGCGCTCCTGCGACACGGTGTTTCACATCCTGAATTTTATGGTGATATAATTTACAAACTTCGTAAAATTAGTGGACATACCCATTTTCTCACTTTGTTCACTAAATACATTAAAACATTCATTAAAAAGGGATATGATCCTATGGTACTGTAGTATTGTATTGCATGTCTGGTTGTCAACCCTTTTACAGTTGGCAATCACACTTGCCTCTTTGCATGTACGCCGAAAAGAAAATTTTAGTACTCTATGAAAGCGACCTCTTAAACCCGGAGGCGTATTTGTATTACAGTAAAACCTCTCTATAACGCCCACTAAATTATGTTAATTAGTTGGTGTTTAGGGCAGGTGGCAGCTTAAAACAATGTGAAAGTAAAACAGAACGCTCCTATGCGAGCGTTCTGTTTTACTGTCACTTTGCTTTATGTAGTCACCTGCCTTTAACACGAAATACTTGGTGAAATTTAGTGGCCGTTATAGAGAGGTTTTACAGTATCTCGTTTTTGTCGTACCCTGTATAACTTTTAAACAGTTACTCTGTTTGCAGCTCAATCATTGAGTACACTAGGGATAGGTGGATGCAGTTATATCACTTAATTGTGTTTTCGTTTTACATGCAATTTACCAGTATATTTGCCATCGCGGTTGTTGTAGATTAGTCGGTGAGGGGATACGTTTATTTACACTGTTTGTCTGTTAGGGTGGAGATAGAATAAGTGTGAGGTTGGGCTCCGAAAAACCGTTTAATCCCGCCCCCAGTGATTTTGTCACTGACCGTTCCAAAGCGGTACTTCCACCTCCCCCCTATTGTATGTTTGTTTTGTTTTTGTGCGTCTCTTGATGTTTTGTTAGTTATGTACATTTGCTGCTTCCTTGTGTTGTTGTTCGGGCGGATGTTTGTTCTGTATGTGGTGTTTTCTGTATGACTCATTTTTGTACTTTTCGAAAAATTATTGGTGGTGATTTTGTCACTGTTCGTACGAAGGTGGTACTCTCTTTGTCACCCTTACTGCCCCGTACTTCGTTCTCAGTGTTGGTATATTTTCTGGTCCTTTGGGATAATTAGTTTTGATGTTTTTAGTTTTTATAATTAAATACTGCTTAAACCGATGCTAGGGGCGTGAGTATTTTTGCCCTTTTAATTACTACTCACGAACAGACTCAATAAAACCGAGTCTGCAATTTTTTCTTTTTGCATTGCTACTTTTGCATTCGAAGAATCACCCATTCTCAGAATATATTAATTTTTGTTTGCCTTGCATCTTTGTACTTGTACCTTTGGTCATGTTTGGAATGTTTACATCTAGTACCCGTGTGTTTGTTAATGTTTTCTGTGTTCATCTCGTGTATGTGCGTGTGTTTTGGTGTTTATTTGCACGTGTAACATGCTATCCTTTTAGTTTTAGTGGTGGTTGCGTCTTGTATGTGGCTTTTCCTGCTTTGCTTTACTACCTTTTCTGTACATATTTACTCCATTTATTCACCAAATATGTTAACACTTTCATTCAAAAAGGGATATGATCCTACAATACTACAACATACTGCATGCTTGGTTGTCAACCTTTTACAATTGGCAATCCTGCTGCTTACTTTTCATGTACGCGGAAAGGCTTAGTACTCTTTTAAGCTGCTCTCCGAAATCTGGAAACGGTTCAATCATTGAGTACACTAGCGATAGGTGGATCCAGTTTATTTCACTTAAATATGTTTCCGTACTTTGTGCAATTTATCACTCTGTTGGCCATCGCGGTTGTTGTTGATAAGTCGGAGATGGGATATATCTATTTACACTGTTTGTCTGTTAGTGTAGAGCTGGAATAAGTTTGAGATTGGGCGCCCCTTTAAACCACAGTACCTATTGTCACTGACCTTTCTAAGGCGGTACTTCAATCTTCCCCCTATTGTTTGTTTTGTCTTTTGCGTCTCTGTGTGTTTTGATAGAGATATGTAGAGAATCTCTACTAGAGATATGAAGATTTGCTGTGATTCCTTGTTGTGGTACTATTCGGGTTGCTGTGTTTTGTATGTTGTGTTTCCTGCACGATTCATACTTGTACTTTTCTCTTTTGTCTGATTCATTTACACCTCAATATTAATTCGATGTGTAGAGAAATTGGCTCAATGGGTTATCAAACAAATTGAACATATGCCATATTTGGAAACTTTATCATATAACATTTAAGTTTACAAGCTGCCTGCAATGCTTGTCCATATAGTGCTGTATGAGCTCCATTAAAAGAACCCCAATGTTGTGAAATAACTCGTTTCTTTTTTATAAGTATGTTGTATACCATGCTTAACTCTAACCCATTTTCTAATTACATCCTTACCTTGATTTTCTTATGTGAACTTGGAGCTTCTACAGTATTCTTGAGAGTTCAAAACATATTACAAGTCATTTTTATGTTCAGAAATTAAGACTATATCATCAGTATATAATAGTATGAATAGTTTAAGCATACCAACATCAACACATTCAATGAATTTGTTATAATACAATTCTTCAATATCATTTAGATGCATGGAAAAATAAATGGAGAAATACTTTCTCCTTGTCTGACACACATCGTGCTATTGACACTACCATGACCTTACAAGAAATTTTAACATATTCTGTGTGAATCATGCAGGGCAAAGCACATTCAAAACACAAGGTCGCCCGAACAAGTCCACAACGTAAAGAACAGCAAATGTACATGCATATCAAAATGAAAACTTAATATTCATGAAAACTGTTTTGTATTCATTTAAGACAATGAAAACATGAAGAATGTGTATTAGCTCAGTTTTTAAAATATAAGTTAAGCGAATATTGTTTGCTTTGACAAAAAACTCTAAAATCATCAGATCTATATTATTTCCAAAGCACGTAGAAAGCAGTGTAGATCAGTGTATACCCTTATAAAAAAAAGTTCATATAGAAGCTCTCAGATGTTGGTCTAATCTATTTGCAATGCATGAAAATGTGTTTATATGAGGGAATGAGTAAACATATGGTTGTGTACCCTTTAAAAGTAGTCTACTTGCAAAGAGTGTACTTAATTTTGCAAACAATGGCGACCCTTATTACGGGTTCCTGTTTTAGACCCCCAATCAGGGTCAATATGGTTTAAAATTTTGCACAAACAGCTGCAATTAATTTACATTTGTGTGTTTCAATCAAAGTATAAATATGAGTTATGCAGGAAAGACCACATTCAGAACAAATATCACTGGGCGCCCCTAAACCTGTTAAAACACCCAGTGACTTTTGCCACTGACCGGTCCATGGCGGTACCTCCATCTTCACCCTATTGTTTGTTTGTTTTGTCTTTGTGCGCCTCTTTATGGTTTTGGTAGTTATGTAAATTTGCTTTGTGTCCCTGTGTTGTTGTTCGGGCGGCTGTTTGTCCTGTATGTAGTGTTTCCTGCATGATTCATATTTGTACTTTTCCTATAAATTCCCCCAGTTTCTGCTAGTTTGATATTGAATGCACTTATTGTGTGCCTGACGGGTTTATTTTGTTTGTGTTTGTTTGGGTTGATTTACGTCCGTTTTTGTTCTATATGGGCTGACGGGTTTATATATTGTTTTCTCTATTCTGCAATCATGGGGGTGAGTTTTCCCTGGGTCTGTTTAGTCCTATACCGAAATCGCCATAGGGGACAACTTGTTTACACTACATCCGACCGTACGTCCGTCTGTCAGTCAGTCCGTCAATGTGTCACACTTTGGCTTTCTGGACGTTTTTGTATAAAACTTTGATCTGGTATTTGGTCATTTTCAGTGTTGTTATACCTTCTGATCCTTCGAGATCATGAATTTCAGTACTTCTTGTTCTGAAAAATTGAATACCACTTAAGCCGGTGCTAGTGGGCGTGAGCAGTGTTGCACTTTCAATTACTGCTCATGAAAAGACTCAATAAAACCGAGTCTGCAATTTTCTCTTTTTGTGTTGCAATTTTTGCTTTCGGGGGATCACCACCCTTCAGAATTTATTATAATGAGTTACAGATCACGTTTGAATTTCGTTACGCTTCACTGTTTTTTACGGAAATACAGTGGTTTAATTTAATGAGTTACAGGTCAAGTATGAATTGACCTTACGCCAGGAATTTGGATTGACAGCTAATCATCCAATCAGTAAGCGATAACTGATAAGTCCAAGCTGCCTTGTTGCTGTAGGCCGTTTTGTTCGACAAACTATACATGTCAAACACACAGCGAACTATATTGTTTTCTACTCAAAGTGTTTAAACCAGAGACATATACATACATGATGTATGTATATGTCTCTGGTCAAACGTTGCTGGTACGAAACATGTAATACTGAGTCACATTGTAAGGAACGAATGTTCGGTGATATTAAGTTTTATCCCTTTCCGAAACAAAAATTAAACTAAAAAACAAAATGTCACATGCAATTGCATTGGGAACGCACCCGCGTCACATATGTACACATAACACTGCCTGACCTTGATAAACCTTTCTTTTACGTGTCTAGATTATAACTGCTGTTTCAGAACTTAAAATGAACATATTTGTTCAAATTTTGCATTAACACCATCCATAATCTTTTTACAGGACATTGGGCATTAAACACCACAAGGTGTTTATATAAATATTTCCTTTAAATAGACACTCATGATGAATGGAGTTTCCTAGACTTTTTCCAGCTCGAGGCTTCTATTTGCTCTATAAAAATCTTATTACTTAAATGATATCATTTTACCAGTCACGTGACATCACACGTGACCTTTCACTTATTAAAACAAACTGCCACCATCTTTGCTGTGTTAACCCAGCGTGGACTTTTTCACATTTTTCATGAGATTAAAAGAGCTTGATACATGGTCTAACGGCCATACATCTCTACCCTTTCATAATACATGGAAAATATGTGTTTGAAAAATACGAATTTCGTCGATTTGATATGCCAGACACAACACTTTTTACACACAAATAAAACAAGATCGGGGGGTAATATACATTTTTATTTTTGCAATTTGAAAATAAACAAATGACCGATTTAACAACTAAAATGTACTTTGTGGGAGTGGTGGTCCAGTGGTAGGACGTTGGACTTTGGATCGAAGGGTCCCTGGTTCGAAATCTGCCTTCGGACTATTAGAATTTTTCTGAGCAAAAAATGCATCCCACGTTTGCTCCTCTCTACCCAGGTGTATAAATGGGTACCTGTGATGGAAATAAGCCGATGTGTCATGGCTGCCTTGGGCGCCGAGTGTTAATGGCCGACTTATAACCCAGTGATCAGGGGGTCAATTGTGAAGTCGGGAGAACATGTACACTGTATATAGTTCCAGACTATATACCTCACCTTTACCTTTTACCTTTACCTAGCATAATTTATACCTACAGTATAACTGTAAGCAATTATTTCAAAAATATATGTTTTAAGCACAAGTTTTAATAAACCTGGTTGGAAGTTCTTCTGGGTTTTGGAGATGTGAGGCACACACATTGTGTGGTCTGAAACATCCATTTTATTCTTGATTAAAAGCCCTGATATCAAACTGTAGGTCCTGATCTGACAGTGCAGACCCTGATAAAAGTACAAAAATGAGTCATGCAGGCAATACCACATACAGAACAAACACTCGCCCGAACAGCAACACAAGGAAACAGCAAATGTACATGGGTAGAAAAAACAACAAGAGACGCACAAAGACAAAACAAACATACAATAGGAGGAAGATGGAATTACCGCCTTGGAACGGTCAGTGAAAAAAGTCACCGGGGGTTTAAACCGGTTTATGGGCGCCCAACCTCACCCTTATTCCATCCCCATCCTAAAAGACAAACAGATATAAAAGATAAACGTATCCCCTCTCCGACTAATCTACAACAACCGCGACAGCAAATACAGTGGTAAAGTGCATGTATAACAAAAAAACATTTAATTGAACATACTGTATCCACCTATCGCTAGTGTACTCAATGATTGAGCTGCAAACAGAGTAACTGTAGAAAAGTGATATAGGGTACGACAAAAATGAAATAGTACAGATATCCGACGTTCTCCTTCCATTTCTGGATTTAAGAGGTCGCCTTCATAGAGTACTAAACCTTTCTTGTCGGCGTACATGCAAAGAGGCCAGCGTGATTGCCAACTGTAAAAGGGTTCACAACCAAACATGCAGTATGTTGTAATAATACAGGATCATATCCCTTTTTAATGAATTGTTTTATATATTTGATGAACAAAGTGAGAAAATGGGTATGTCCAATAATTTTACGAAGTTTGTAAATCACATCACCATAAAATTCAGGATGTGAAATACCGTGTCGCAAAAGTACCTTGAGATTACATTTGTACTTGCCAATAAGCGAGAGATTTCGATAGTAAAATTTAGAGAAAGTTTTTCTTAGTTTATGGTATCTATATCCTTGCTTAAGCAGTTTTTCAGTTAAAATGAGATTTCGACTGTTAAAATCGTCAATAGATGAACAAGCTCTAGCAAAACGAATAAGTTGAGATATATAAACCCCGTAAGATGGAGCACGGGGAACATCCCCGTCAAGATGAGGAAAATTTACAATATTAAAATCAAAATCATCTCTTTTGTCATATATTTTAGAAGAAATCATTCCATTATTAATTTTAAGGTCTAGGTCAAGAAACGCTGCATAATTGTCGGACGGGTTAGCTTTATTCAATTTGAGTTCTTTAGGATAAATTGTAGGAATCAGAGCATTAAAGAAAGGGTTATCTAAGTTAAAAATATCATCCAAATATCGACAAGTATCATTGAAGGCTTTTATAACATCTTCTTGTGATTGAGGATTCAAACTCAACATGAAATCTCTCTCATAGCAGTACAAAAACAAATCTGCGACAAGTTTTGCACAATTCGTACCCATGGGAATACCAATTACCTGACGGTATATAGCATTCCCATAACGTACAAATATGTTATCCAAAAGAAAGGTTAGTGCTTCGCAAACTTCTGAGCAAGTCCAATTGGTGTAATATTTCATTTGCTCGTCAGTAAAGAAAGCTTTTTCAGCATTACATGCCAAGAACGATGTCTTTTCTCGGGCAAATACTTTCTTGATCAAGCTAGTAAGCTTATCCTTAATTAAAATATGAGGAAGAGTTGTGTACAGAGTAGAAAAATCGTACGTGCTTACAGTGGATGCAAGATACCTTTTGTTCTTAAGTTTGTTTAAGACTTCTGAAGAGTTCTTAATAGACCAGAAGAGATTTATTCCAGAATTTTCATAAGTCTTATCACAGTAAAACTTTATATGTTCCTTTACCTTCGTTAAACAAGAAGTTAAAAGTATAGACAATTTAGTAGTTGTACATGAACTAGAATTTGCAATGAAACGCGCTTTATATGGTTTTTTATGTAGTTTTGGTAACCAATACATAGTAGGAAGTTTATGTTGTGTAATTTTAATATCGGTTCCAAATTGTTCACACTTTTGACATGGTCTGAAATGATGGTCTTTTCGTCAGTGGTAACTGAAATGTATGACTTGGTATTAGTAATTTCCTGCTTCAAGACATCGATATAATGTAATCGTCAAATAATAATCACATTATTTGATGCCTTATCATCAGGAACAAAAACGTATTTTGAATGGAAATCCTGTAAACCCTTTTTAAGATGTCTAAATGAAGTTCTAGGTTTAGGTGGAAGGTGTTTATTAGAGCTGTAAAAGGAAATGCGTTTATCAATTATATCAAAAATTAGTTTTTTCCAACAAGAAAGGGCAGTAGACTCAACATGTTCTCTTCGACACCATTTAATACTAAAATTTTGTAAAGCCTCTGCAATCTGAACTCGACAAGAGTTAAAATCTATCAAGGATGGTATTCTATATTTGGGAACTTTATTCAAAAGAGATCGTAGACGTTTATCTTTAATTATCTCAAAATTACCAGTAATCACATGACCAGCCGGAGAATAGCAAAATTTTGAGGTGGCGCAATCTCAATTATCAGGAATATTATCATTAATATTAAGGTCGGCCACAATTTTATTATAGTTGAAAATTGTATTTCTGATGGGTTTGTTATATTTGTAGCAGATGATAGGTGGTTCTGTATTTTTAAAGTATTTAGGAATAGTGTCAATTACATTTTTGTCTCTAAAAATACTTTGGAGGTCAATAAAATCAATACCTTTATTAATAAAAGGAATTTTCAAGAAGAATCTTTGGTGTTCAGATAATTTGTCGATGTGCGGTCTGATAACATGTAGAGTAAAGCTTTGTATCAAACTAGCCGTTCCTATGAGAGGATCTGATCGAAAAATAATTTTATCGGCTTGCTCGTCAATTTCTTTTAATGAACATATAGATAAGGAGGAAAGTCTAGAAAACCTGACAAACAGTATACCCTGACTAAAAGTACAACAATGAGTCATACAGAAAACACAGACAACAGTTGCCCGAACAGCAACGCAAGGAAACAGCAAATATACATAACTATAAAAACATCAAGAGCCGCGCAAAGACAAAACAAACATACTATAGGGGAGGATGGAAATACCGCCTTGGAACGGTCAGTTACAAAAGTCACTGGGGGTTAAACCAGTTTATGGGCGCCCAACCTCACACTTATTCCATCCCCATCCAAAAACACAAACAGTGTAGATAAACGCATCCCATCTCCGACTAACCTACAACAACCGCGATGGCAAATTCAATGGTAAAGAGCATATGTAACGGACACATTTAAGTGAACATACTGTATCCACCTATCGCTAGTGTACTCAATTATTGAGCTGCAAACAGGGTAACTGTAGAAAAGTAATGAAGGGTACGACAAAAACGAAATAGTACAGATATCCGACGTTCTCCTTCCATTTCTGGATTTAAGAGGTCACCTTCATAGAGTACTAAACCTTGTCGGCGTACATGCAAAGAAGCCAGCGTGATTGCCAACTGTAAAAGGGTTCACAACCAAACATGCAGTATGTTGTAGTACTACAGAATCATATCCCTTTTTAATGAATTTTTTAACATATTTGATGAACAAAGTGCGAAATGGGTATGTCCAATAATTTTACGAAGTTTGTAAATCACATCACCATAAAATTCAGGATGTGAAATACCGTGTCGCAGAAGCGCCTTGAGATGAGATTACACTGGTACTTGCCAATAAGCGAGATATTTCGATAGTAAACTTTAGAAAAAGTTTATGGTATCTATATCTTTGTTTAAGCAGTTTTTCAGTTAAAATGAGATTTCGACTTTTAAGATCGTCAATAGATGAACAAGCTCTAGCAAAACGAATAAGTTGAGATATATAAACTCCGCAAGATGGAGCACGGGGAACATCCCCCTCAAGATGAGGAAAACTTACAATATTAAAATCAAAATCATCTCTTTTGTCATATATTTTAGAAGAAATCATTCCATTATCAATTTCAGGTCTAGATCAAGAAACGCTGCATAATTGTCGGACGGGTTAGTTTTATTCAATTTGAGTTCTTTAGGATAAATTGTAGGAATCAGAGCATCAAAGAAAGGGTTATCTAAGTTAAAAATATCATCCAAATATCGACAAGTTTTATTGAAGGCTTTTACAAAGTTTAGATATTTTAGTAGTGGTACAACATCTAGAGTTGGTAATAAAACGCGCCTTATAAGGGTTTTTATGTAGTTTCGGAATCCAGTAAACAGTTAAGTTTCAAGTAAATTCGCTGAATTGATATCCTCCTCCAAACAAGTGCTGACCTCAGTATTTGACTGAGATATTGACCAACGGGACCAAGGGATTTTCGCAAACAAATTCTATAACTATGGTGTTCATGGTAAATGAATATAAAAAATTCATTAAACAGGGATATGATCCTGTAGTACTATAACATACTGCATGTTTGGTTGTGAACCCTTTTACAGTTGGCAATCAAGCTGGCCTCTTTGCATGTGCGCCGAAACGAAAGGTTTAGCACTCTATGAAGGCGACCTCTTAAATCCATAAAAATCAATATAATTTGCAGGGCCGCATTTCCTATTAGTACTTAATAGGTACACAAAATACCGTAGTATAACTCCAAATAGTTAGTGAGATAAAACTCCGGACAGATAACAATGTTACATTTTTGGAAGCAATGGGCCATTACTCTAGTGTTCCAATATCAATATAAATGATAACGTGCAGTGTCTTGTTTCCTAATGCTACTAAATATTTTCACAAAGCTTCGTAGAACCATTTGAATAATTTCTCCGGACAGACAAAATTGTTACATTTCTTCCAAAATCAAAGACTAATAACTTTAGTGTTCTAATGTCAATACATGTATTAATATTTCTTGCCGTGCCATATTTCCTTATGCTATTAAATATTTTCACAAAGGTTCGTGGTATAATTCCAAATAGTTCTGAGATGTGGCTCCAAACAGACGCAATATTACATGTTTCGCAAAGGGCTATTACTCGTGTTCCAATGTCAATATATGTACTTGATGAGCCACGTGGTGTCCTTATTCTACTAAATATTTTCACAAAGTTTCATACAAAAACATCCAATCGGTTTCTGAGGAATGGCTCAAGACAGACAAAAGTGTTACATTTTTCGCAAACAAATGGCCAAAATTCTAGTGTTCATGGATCAATATGGATGGTACTTGGCCTTATGCTCTGTAACATTGACACACAAGTTCATAGAAAAACTCCATACAATTTCTGAGAAATTGTTACGGACACGCAGAACCGATACATTTTTGGCGAGGTATCCTTTGGTCACAAGTTCACAACCCCTTCCGATTAGGCTTAGGAAGTACTCCCGGCATGACTTTTAGCCACTTTGTGACCAAAGCACTTGGGGTCATAACAACGGTGTTCCGATGGTCAGTGTGAGTGACACTTGCAGGCCCATTGTGTTATGGTATGAAACATTGACACACAGTTTCAATGAAAAACTCCAAACCGTGTCTAGGATATCACTCCGGGATGGACACACAGACGCACGGACGGATAGACAAAGTCGAAACAGTATCCCTGTGCCTTTGGCTTAGGGACTTTTGTTCATAGTGTCATATTATAAGACGAGTTTTGGTCATAATGTTATTATGTTTCCGTCGATAATGCGAATAATGTTTGCAGCAGCGATATAGACTTCTACTGTATATGATATATTGACGAATAATTGTTGAGATTGTCAGGTAATTAAGTGTGTACGTTGTGGTCATTATCAATCTTGTTTTATTCCCTATAAGGTTGGTAACGTATCATATGTTGCCTGCATTCAAACATCGCACTTTGCTTGAACATTAACAGTAGTTAAATACCCATTACAGTGTAGTATTGTTTCAGCATGATGTTCTAAGTTATCCATACTCACCAAACCGCACCAACGAAGATTTTAATTTTGTGTGATAATATTTATTAAAATGCTCATAGTTATGACAATAAATATCGCTTAAGCCGATACAAGGAATCGTGTGAAGTGTTGCACTAAAAGGCTAAATAAAACAGAGTCTGCAATATTTTTTTCTGTTTACATTGTTGCTTTTGCTTTCAAAGGATCTCATGTTTTTAGAAGTACATGTATGAGTCATGCTGTAGACACATACAAAACACACAACCGTCCGAACAGCACCACGACAGGAAAGAACAATGAATGTACATGTCTATCAAAACAAAAACAAAACGAGATACACAAAGACAAAATAAGCAAACAATATGTGAAACATAGAAGTGCCGCCTTTATACGGTCAGTGTAAATAGTTTTAAACATGAGTTTTAACGTGTACATTGTTAACTTTAAATTAAACAACGGCTCCTCGGATAGCAAGTATTTTGAAAATGGGTGATCCTTCGAAAGCAAAAGTTGAAATGCAAAAAGAGAAAATTGAAGACTCGTTTTTATTGAGTATGTTCATATGTAGCAATTAAAAGTGCAGCACTACTCACGCCCCTAGCACCGGCTTACGCAGTATTCAATTTTCAAAACTAAAAACATGAAAACTAATTATCTCGAAGGACCAGAAATCCGAGATCGAAGAAGCAAAGCTCGAAGAACCAGTCTGGCAGCAGGCTTTACCGAGAAAGTACCAATGCTGGATCTGGCGCCGGCAGTGCATACTAGCCGGGACATATTTATTCCAGCAGTGCAGAGAATACGGTGAATTCTTCTACGATCAATGACCAAATGCGATGTCGTGTGTGCGAGAACACGGCATCAAGTGGTAAAATTATTTCAGACAGTGTTTGCTCCGCAGCTACTGACGACTTCTGACGAGAATGGAGACTAGCAACACCAGCGCTTAAAATTACAACCTCGGAGAAAAGGGTAACTACTAGTTGTGAGACGTGCATTGACCGAGGTAAGTATGGTTCCGACTGGAGCGTTAACAACATAGACGCAACGTTCGAGAGGTTGACATCTACTGTGATAGGCTGGTCCAGTTTGTTTCACTGACATATGTTTTCGTGTTGCATGCAATTTACCACTGCATTTGCCATCGCAGTTGTTGTAGATTAGCCGGATAGGGTATACGTTTGTTTACAATATTTGTCTTTATTGGGTGGAATGGAATAATGATGAGGTAGGGACCCCTTATCCGATTTAAACCCCAGGTGGCACTTGTCACTGACCGTTCCAATGTGGTTGTTCCAGCTCCACCTCAGTTGTGTTTCTTATGTATCCCAATTTCAGGATTCGTTAGTCTCTTTTTGTCTTTTGTTAGGCGTATACATTTATTGTTCTGTTTTGGTATGGCGAATGTTTTGTATGTACAAATGACGATTTCCCTCATTCGGAGACGATAGGAGGATGTCGAATGTTTGTACATGTACGTTGTTCTTTCTGTCTTATCACTGGCATATCTGTTTTACAACTGTTCTGATTTCGGTAAAGTCATAAAGAACATTTGTGACTGGCTTCAGAGTTACATTTACTGGTTCGATGAATGCACATGCTGATTTTATTTACATATTTCCAGTTCGTGTCTTTTGCGTGGCATATTTCTATATATGGAGAGGTTATACATGTATTTATTTACACTGTTCATCTGACTTGGTGTCGATAGGATGAATCCTCTAATTATAGTGTAAACCCCATTGATATTTTTACCAATGACCTTTCGAAGGCAGTACTCCTGTCTTCACCCTAGTTTGTGTTTGTATCGAGCGTGCATCTTTCATACTTTTGTACATTTGAATGTGTATGTGAGATAATTATATGTATGTGTGTGACTGCTCTTCAATTGCCGGAACTCGATGTGTATGGAGTTTCTTTATGCTCAACGTCCTTCACACTTCCTGATATTTTCAGGTTATGTCATCGGCCTGCGGATATGTCTATTTTAGAAATGCTTTCTAGGGTGTAATATTTTGTCATACTCTTGCATAAGTTATGGCGTCACAAAATGCCGTTTGCTTTCGATGGGTTTTAGTTTTGTGATTTAATTGTGCAGCTATACTATCGATGTTGAGCATGCAAGGAGCTGTTCTATATGTATGGATTGTGTATCATCGTTCTTCGCTTGCTGTGAGCCTGTGTGTGTAGGGGTTTTTTTTACGGTCTACATCCTTTTGCACTATGTGACCTTTTTAGTGTCATAGTGCCGTATAAATAATTTTGGTGTGGAACAGGGAAGGATGGAACAGTCTATGAAGGTCATGTGCGAGTGCACATTTCATTTGTGATTCTAGTGTTGCCTTGAACTGTTGTATGGAATAACAGTCAAACAGGGATAGACACATACGACAGGGCATCGCGCCGAATACCACCAAAAAGAAACGGCACTGCCATAAGACAAACCCCAACAGGACGCATATCAATACGTGAAACATTAAACATTGAGCATATTAAATAACAAAATTAACCATAGGGTGCAAGCAGGAGTACCACCTTGTGACGGTGAGTAGCCAAAAATAGCTACTGGGGACTTAAACCTGTTTTATTTTATTTTTAGTTACCCTGTCTGACTGCTATTCTATTTGTTAACAAAGTAGAAATATATTATGTGCTTACGGTGTATGCAAGAAACCTTTTAGTTTTAAGTTCCAGATTGGACTTCAAAAAGTGAATTATTCCAGAATTGTCATCTGTTTTATCACAATGGAATGTTATTTGTTATTTTATCTTAGTTCTTTAGATAAAGAGTCCCTTCATTTTGAAAGGCTAGATAATTTTGAATGAAAAACAGTGTAGCCTCAGATCAGAGGGCTCCTCTTTGAGCTCTCTGTTAGTGTAGCCTCAGATCAGAGGGCTCCTCTATGAGCTCTCTGTTAGTGTAGCCTCTTATCAGAGGGCTCCTCTATGAGCTCTCTGTTAGTGTAGCCTCAGATCAGAGGGCTCCTCTATGAGCTCTCTGTTAGTGTAGCCTCAGATCATAGGGCTCCTCTATGAGCTCTATGTTGCTGTTTGCAAATGTCAGTGTACGGTAATGAAACATTGAATTGTAAAGACATTTATATACAATCATATGGCTCAGAATGGTATAACTATTAAACAATGTACACTGTTAAAGTATTATTGAAGTTTGTATTTTCGACTTATCAGCTGTACATTCCGAATGTGGCACGAGTGTTAGGTACAGTTTTGTTTTATACGGGTAGGAAGTTCTGTATTTATAGGACTAATACTTCTGTTTTTGTGTGCATTCATGTGTACCTGCACCGTATTTGTGCGTACTGAATCAGGATATCACGTGACAATAACGTAGAACCGACTGTGTATGTTGTAACTGCGTAACTTAAATAAATCCGTGCATTTAGAGAGTTGAAGATGGTTAATATAAAATCTTAACCTTTATAAACGTCTGTTCATGCCTTTGCAAATCGAAGACCCAGGTCATATGGCTCATGGGTTAGCATTCTGATCACGATCAATACTGTTTGCTAATGAACTTATAATAGACTCTACTCTTTAACCTTTTAGCCTGCTATGGGCGGATTATTGAATACCTATGCAATCAATTTGGATCCAGATGAGACACCGAGTAACTCTGTGTCTCATTAGGATCCAAACTGTTTGACACCCTGATTGCATTTTGGTAGACAAATTGGTTATAGTTTGAAAATTGAAAATATAGTAGGGGAAAAATTCTGTAAAATAATTTGCTCAGCAGGCTAAAGGTAAATATCCTCCAACATCTGAACAATCATGTGTACGTGTACCGTTAAAAGAGTTCAGTTAATAAATATTCATGATGACGTTATTTATGACATGACTATTCACCAGAAAGACACCCGAGCTGGAAAAATGAATGCCACAATGTGTCGTGGCATTATTTCAATAGTTCTCTCCTATTTAATAACACAGTCTAAACATACAACATTGAACCATAACACAGTCTAAACATACAACATTGAACCATAACACATTCTAAACATACAACATTGAACCATAACGTTAACTTAGTAATTAACCTATTACTCACCGAATATTCAGTAAGAAATGTCGACTAAATGAATAATCATAAGCTCTGTATATTTAATGGCGAATGAACACATACATGGCTGTCTTATCCCTTCAGCAAACAAAGCAGACCTTGATAATGACATCTGCTTAGTCTATTATGTGATAATGACAGCTTCTACTTAGTCTATTATGTAATAATGAAAGCTTCTGTTTAGTCTATTATGTGATAATGACAGCTTTTTTTTTTTTTACTTAGTCTATTATGTAATAATACCAGCTTCTACTTAGTCTATAATGTAATAATGACAGCTTCTACTTAGTCTATTTTGTAATAATGATATCTTCTACTTATTCTATTATGTAATAATGACAGCTTCAACTTAGTCTATTATGTGATAATGACAGCTTCTGCTTAGTCTATTATGTAATAATGAAAGCTTCTGCTTAGTCTATTATGTTATAATGACAGCTTCTGCTTAGTCTATTATCTGATAATGACATCTTCTGCTTAGTCTATTATGTGATAATGACACTTTCTGCTTAGTTTTGTGTGATAATGACATCTTCTGCTTAGTCTATTATCTAATAATGACAACTTCTGCTTAGTCTTGTGTGATAATGACAGCTTCTGCTTAGTCTATTATGTGATAATGAAAGCTTCTGCTTAGTCTATTATGTGATAATGACAACTTCTGCTTAGTCTATTATCTGATAATGACATCTGCTTAGTCTATTATGTGAGAATGACAACCTCTGTTTAGTCTTGTGTGATAATATCATCTTCTGCTTAGTCTATTATGTGATAATGACAACTCCTACTTAGTTTTGTGTGACAACGAAATCTTCTGCTTAGTCTATTATGTGATAATGACAGCTTCTGTTTAGTCTATTATGTGATAATGACAACTTCTGCTTAGTCTATTATGTGATAACGAAAGCTTCTGCTTAGTCTATTATGTGATAATGACAGCTTCTACTCAGTCTATTATGTAATAATGACCAGCTTTTACTTAGTTTATTATGTAATAATGGCAGCTTCTGTATAGTCTATTATGTGATAATATCATCTCCTACTTGGTCTATTATGTAATAATGACAGCTTCTACTTAGTCTATTATCTGATAATGACATCTTCTGCTTAGTCTATTATGTGATAATGACACTTTCTGCTTAGTTTTTTGTGATAATGACATCTTCTGCTTAGTCTATTATCTAATAATGACAACTTCTGCTTAGTCTTGTGTGATAATGACAGCTTCTGCTTAGTCTATTATGTGATAATAACAACTTCTGCTTAGTATATTATGTAATAACGAAAGCTTCTGCTTAGTCTATTATGTGATAATGACAGCTTCTACTCAGTCTATTATGTAATAATGACAGCTTTTACTTAGTCTATTATGTAATAATGACAGCTTCTACTTAGTCTATTATGTGATAATGATATCTTCTACTTAGTCTATTGTGTGATAATGACAGCTTCTGCTTAGTCTATTATGTGATATTGACAGCTTCTACTTAGTATATTATGTGATAATGACATCTACTACGTAGTCTATTATGTAATAATGACAGCTTCTATCTAGTCTATTATGTGATAATGAAAACTTCTGCTTAGTCTATTATGTGATAATGGCAGCTTCTGCTTAGTCTATTATGTGATAATGAAAGCTTCTGCTTAGTCTATTATGTTATAATGACAGCTTCTACTTAGTCTATTATGTGATAATGACATTTACTACTTAGTCTATTATGTAATAATGACAGCTTCTACCTAGTCTATTATGTGATAATGAAAACTTCTGCTTAGTCTATTATGTGATAATGACAGCTTCTGCTTAGTTTATTATGTGACAATGAAAGCTTCTGCTTAGTGTATTATGTGATAATGACAGCTTCTGCTTAGTCTATTATCTGACAATGACAACTTCTGCTTAGTCTTGTGTGATAATGACAGCTTCTGCTTAGTCTATTATCTGATAATGACAGCTTCTGCTTAGTCTATTATCTGATAATGACAACTTCTGCTTAGTTTATTATCTGATAATGGCAGCTTCTGCTTAGTCTATTATCTGATAATGACAGCTTCTGCTTAGTCTATTATCTGATAATGACAACTTCTGCTTAGTCTATTATCTGATAATGACAGCTTCTGCTTAGTCTATTGTGTGACCTTATGCGTTTAAAGAGGTATATCGCGTACAGTAAATTCTCTCTATAACGGACACTAAAGTATATCAAGTATGCTGTGTTAAAGGCAGGTGACTGCTTAAAGCAAGATGAAAGTAAAACAGAACGCTTCTATAAACGTTCTGTTTTACTTGCACCTTACTTTAAGCAGTCACCTGCCCTAAATACCAACTAATTAACACAACTTAAAGGCCGTTATAGAGAGGTTTTATTGCATAAAGCGTTTATCTATATTTGCTTCGGATAAGCTGTGTTTATTTACAATATAAAACAGTACCACGATGTACAAAACAGGGGACCAGGCCTCAAGGTTATAAAACTTCTGAGTCTGAGTTTATTATCAAGTGTCTATCCTATGATATATCGAGCTTGTTCAATGTTTAGATTAATGCCTGTTAAATATCTGATCTGCTTAACGTTTACTGACTTCAGATTCGTTCATACCACCCTGAATGTGGATATGTGAATATGGATTTATAATTAAATAATGCCAGCGTACGGTGAATACTAAGGGACTTTTTTAAAAATAAATTGTAACATGACAAACACTGCAGACTCTGATGAAAGGGCTCCTCTATGAGTTCTCTCATTTGTGTCTACACTGTTTGCAAAGGACATTAGTGACTCATGTCCCGAACGAACAGTAAGGGTTAACATACCGGGAGGGTGACACACAGAGTAGAGCCTGATGAGACGCCGAAATGAGTCCAAGCGGTTTGCAAATGCCATTAAAGTCGTGCCTAGCATCAGGTTCAACGAATAAAAATATTTGAGAAAATAACCTTTACCCCCACCCTAACGTATTATGACTTTAATGTCTAAATGTACGTCAATCCTACAGCGCTTGTATGAAGGACACCAATACAGTAAAATAAACCACTAAACCGCACAGTAAATTTAGAACAAATATCGGTTTTACAAATAAGTGACAGCATAATACAGGGTGAAAGTTATGCAGATCGCTCCTCTATGGAACTTTATCCTGCATTAAGCTGTCATTTGCCTAAAAGTATCTAAATTCGTCTCTACTAAAATTCCGGTTTAAAGGTTTTAACTGTATCTGCATTTCTATTTATCTATGCGAACATTTAACCATTGCCCTGTTCAATATTCATGATAGAAAATCTACCAGAATTCCGGTTGTTGTAGATTAGTCGGAGAGGGGATACGTTTATTTACACTGTTCGTCTTTTAGGATGGGGATGGAATAAGTGTGAGGTTAGGCGCCCATAAACCGGTTTAACCCCCCCCCCAGGTGACTTTTGTCACTGACCGTTCCAAGGCGGTACTTCCATCTTCCTCCTATTGTATGTTTGTTTTGTCTTTGTGCGTCTCTTGTTGTTTTTTCTACTATGTACATTTGCTGTTTCCTTGTGTTGCTGTTCGGGCGAGTGTTTGTTCTGTATGTGGTGTTTCCTGCATGACTCATTTTTGTACTTTTTTGCATATACCTGTACAGTAAAACCTCTCCACGCCGGAATTCTACTAGAGGCGAATTCAGATACTTTTAGGCATGTAGCTGCAAAATGTAGCGTGAAAGTCATGCAGAAAGTTCCTAAACGAACAATTGTACAGCGCTTGTCTTCTGTATGACTTTCTCCCTTCATTGAGCTGCCTCCTGTCTCCAAGACCGATATTTATACCAAGGTAGACGCCCGGTTTAGAGAGGTTTAGTGTATATTAACTGTTTTAACATACTCGGACTTTAACTACCTTATTAATGCTTTACCTGACAGACACGGCTTTCAACGCCTCTGTAAACAGTATAGACCCAGACCAGTCTCATATCCCAGTATCCTTACAACGCCACTGCAAGCAGTATAGACCCAGACCAGTCTCATCTCCCAGTATCCTTACAACGCCTCTGCAAGCAGTATAGACCCGGATCAGTCTCATCTCCCAGTATCCTTACAACGCATCTGCAAACAGTATAGACCCAGACCAGTCTCATCTCCCAGTATCCTTACAACGCATCTGCAAACAGTATAGACCCAGACCAGTCTCATCTCCCAGTATCCTTACAACGCATCTGCAAACAGTATAGACCCAGACCAGTCTCATCTCCCAGTATCCTTACAACGCCTCTGCAAACAGTATATACTCAGACCAGTCTCATTTCTCAGTATCCTTTCAACGCCTCTGCAAACAGTATAGACCCAGACCAGTCTCAGTATCGCCTAGATTCGCTTATGAAATAGAACACGTTCAACCATGACCAAACAATCGCTTATTTATAGGACAGAATAAGAAATATATAATAGTCATTACAGTCATAAATTGTTGTATTAACCCTTTCGCTGCCAATGCCGGATCTGTGATTACCTATGGAAACAGTTTGGATCAGGATTCAAACTGTTTGTTACTATTACTATGTTTTTGAAATGAAAATCAAAAGATTGAAAATTTGTTGCAGACGACAAAGTTAGCAGACGACAGAGTTTGGCAGCGAAAGGGTTAATGGCCATGCAGTAAAGGAATATGACGTTACAACTGCAAACGGAGAATATCGAGATAAGCGAGAACAATGTAGGGGTAGCGTTTCATTTCTTTCGATGCCAATGCCGCATCTGTGATCACCTAGGCAAACAGTTTGGATCCAACTCGGCATCTCATCAAGATCTAAACTCTTTGTTACAGTGACTGTTTCTTGAAACAAACATGAAGAAAAATGAAAATTGTAGCAGACGACAAAGTTTGCAGACGAGAAAATTGGACAGCAAAACAGATAAGCTACTACATAACCGGTAAACCCAAACTTATTCGTCTACGGAGAAGATGTAGAGCATTTGCGCTTTATGATTGTTATGTAAGAAATACTGCCCTACTGGAACAAAATCATCATAGTTGAATATGACAGAATTAAATATGTTATTCCCTAACCCTTTCCCTGTTCTGTGTTTATTACAAATTTTAATACCTACTGAATATTCATGGACAAAAAGGTTATAATGAACATGGAGTATTGTAGCCATTTTAGAAAGTAAAGACACAGATCTTTCAAATTCCATTAGCAAACAGAGCATACTCTGATCAGACGGCTCCTCAATGAGCCTCCTGATCTGGGTCTACTCTGTTTGCAGATGCGTGAAAACACGTTTATATGAGGGAAAGGGTTAAATAAACACAAAAAACCCTGATCAGGCGGATCGTGTGTATGAGCCACCACATCAAGGTTTACTCAGTTTTCCAAGCCGATAAAAAGGGAAGTCTGTATATTCCGTAGAAGCTCATTTATCGAAATTGCAAACAGACCAGACCCAGATTGGACCGCTCCTGCAGGAGGCGTCTGTTGAGGAACTGCTATGCTTATGGCTTTCCTTCTCAGTGTTATTGTAATTTTTGTCCTTCGGGATCAATAGTTTTGATGTTAATAGTTTTGAAAATTGAATACCGCTTAAGCCGGTACTATGGGACATTGCTGCTTTAGATTTCAAAGAATTTCCTACTATTTGAACTTATATATGTAAAGCTTTTACTTAGACCCACATTATTGTTAATCAACATGCCTTTATTCATAATTAGCTACAGTAAAACCTATCTATAACGACCACTAAATTACATCAAGTATTTTGTGTTAAAGGCAGGTGGATGCTTAAAGCAAGGTGAAGGTAAAACAGAACGCTCCTATAGGAGCGTTCTGTTTTACTTTCACCTTGTTTTAAGCAACCACCTGCCCAAAATACCAATTAATTAACACATTTTAGTAGTCGTTATAGAGAGGTTTTACTGTACTTATTATTCGTAGTTATAATTTCTTACATAAATATTCATAGATTTAAATGGTTAAACAAACAGCATTAAAGAGACTAATCACAGGTCTATATACTTGTGTATGACCAGTGTGGCACTTTGTTTGGGGTGGAGGGTTAGTCGGCTCGCATTTCCATAAAGCTATATTTTCTGATTTCGTATTTTAGAGTCACACTGCCTCTTATTGTGCGGGGCACGAGTCACTAATGTCCTTTGCAAACAGCTTGGACCCAATCGAGAGGACTCCTACAGGAGCCCTGTCAAGAAGGTCTGCATCGTTTGTCATGTAACACTTTTCTTTAGAATTCCTAAATAGTCGCCATAGGCTTAAACTGTTTGAAAATGTGGAACAGTCCATTTGAAAACTCGGCATTGTAAGCTTATTAACTTTTAGCCTGCTGTGAACGGATCTGTGATTATCACTGCAAACAGTTTGGATCCAGATGAGACGTCAAGTAACTTTGCATCTCATCAGGATCGAACCTGTTTAACACTATGATTGCAGTTTAGTAGACAAACTGATTATAGCTTGACTTTGAAACTGTTATGGGTTAAAATGTCCATTTAGTAGGCATAAGCTGATTGCAGCACTACATTTGTCGGTCTTAACTGGACTGGGGTTTCACGACAAATCGGGTAGATAGATAGATAGATTTATTTGTATATATATATATATATATATGTCATCAATACAATTACAGTTATACAATTTGACATAACAGTTATCGACTTCTTGTTATTTATACAAAAAAGACATGGTATACATACACAGGATAACCCGTAAAGTTTTTCAACTTGTTTCCAACGGGGTCCTATATAGATTTAGCGAAACAGTTTCAATAATTTGAAGATGTATAGACAGAGCAGGCTCAAAACAGTAAATTGAAATTAAAATGTAATGATCAGGGTCTGCTGAGTCTGTTAATTATGCAAAAAACGGGAAAAATCTAAAACGAGAGCTTTCAACATACATATGGAGAACTCTATTTTGGGCCTATTATTCACGGTAATACAAATGTTTAGATAGATTATATTACTTTGAATGGGAATTAGACATACATTTATCACAATTGCCAATCTATCACAGATTAAAAACTTATTTGATTATTAAAACATACATTATATTAATTAAAAGTATACATAATCACTGTTCTCCTCATCCTTCATTTCTTCCATAAGGGCTTTCTTGACCATCTTCTTGGAAGCAAATTTTGCCTTCATTAATTTTATATTCACTGGCAAAGAATTCCAGTCCAAAATGCCACTGTAATAAAAAGTTTGAGAAGTAAACCCATTAACACGTGGGACATAAAAATTAGGTTTGTTCCCATAAGAATGAACGTCGCTTACTTTCCGAAAGTCATCATGAAGATATGAAGGACACTTATTGTTAAATATTTTGTGAACGTGGTTCAGTTTCAATTGTTTACATCTCTTTTCAAGCCTAATTCTATAAAGTGATCAGATTTCAAAGAAGCTCTGGGACTAAAATTGTTGATGAATCTAACAACTTTATTTTGAGCTACCTGAAGTCTGTTCTTGAATTGTTTTGTAAGCCCAGAGTACCATGATGCAATTGAGTAATCGAAATGGCACTGAATTAGAGAGTTACAAAGAGTTTTTCTCAGAGAATGGTTTAAAAAACTCCGTTGTCTGTACAAAAATTAAAGTCTAGCATCTACCTTTTTTGTAATAGAATTTACAATTGAAATCCCAGATAAATCGTTATCAATGGTGTGACCATTACTTGTAACTGAAAAAGTATCAACCTTGCTGAGTCTACGTTTAGACCCAAATAGTATACATTCTGTTTTTCCAAGGTGTAATGATAACTTATTGTCAATGAGCCATTTACTACAGTTTTCTAATTCATGTGATAAAACATTACTTATTACATTTTTATCTTTATGGGAAAAAAGAATTGCACTGCCATCTGCATACAAAGCAAGTTTACACTTATCACTTATGGAACAACTCATATCATTTATATAACATAAAAAGAGTAGTGGACCAAGGATGCTTCGTTGGGGTACTCCACAAGTAACATTTGCATAATCAGACTGAGAGTTATTGACATGTATAGTTTGAGTTCTGTCTGACAGATATGATCTGAACCACTCCACAGATTCCACTCCCATACATTTAAGTTTCCCACATAAGATTTCATGGTCGACTGTGTCAAACGCTTTTTGAAGGTCTAACATAATCATACCTGTGAACAGTCCTTTTGCTGTTTGTTTTCTTATGTGGTCCGTTAAATGAATTGTATTGTATAAAACAACTCAAGATCATACTAAATGAATTGTATTGTATAAAACAACTCAAGATCATACTGATATTTTCTGTTTATATTCACAGGATACACTATAACCCATTGGTTCCATTATTATTAAGGAAAAGTCGTAAAGATGTTTATTTTGAACCCATACATTTTACATGTGGATGGAGCATAGCAAACATACGATTAGCTGAACTAAGTTATGTATGTTGAATTATTCAGCAAACTGTACATACTCTGATCAGAGGGGTCCTTGCAGGAGCCATCTGATACATGGTTTGCCTATGTCATTTTAACACTTTCGCTGTCAAAATCTGTCGTCCGCTAACTTTGTCGTCTGCTACAAATTTTCATTATTTTGATTTTCTTCATTTTTGTTTCAAAAACATAGTAACAGTAACAAACAGTTTGGATCCTGATGAGACGCCGAGTTACTCGGCGTCTCATCTGGATCCAAACTGTTTGCATAGGTAATTACGGATCCGGCATTGGCAGTGAATGGGTTAAAGGGCGCTGGACACAGACGGTTAAACTCATGTGATAAAATGCAAGCTAGAAAATGCATAATGAAATAAAAAAAAAATGCAAATTGATTCGTTCTTCTATAGTTCATGCCTTCCTTAAATTCATTCATTTGTGCACAGTGTATACAACATGTCAATTTCAGGTATTCAACATCTTTACCCTTTTGCCACGAATGTTTGAACGCCTCAATGTCTTTTAAAGACAGCATAGTCGTGATCGGTCAAAAGGCCCTCCATTCCATTGCATGTATGACGTCATCATCTGGCCGAAAGTGGGTACTGGAAATAGTATTTTTTCAAGTTTGGAAAAAGACGAAAGTCTGATGGATCGAGATCAGGCGAATAAAGCCACGATCGTTAATGACATCCGTGGCAATGACAGACTAGTGAACACGGACATTGTCACGTTTACTGAGTTTCCGCGGCGCTTGAGTTTAATATTTTCTCTTAACTGACTGAGAGGTGATGCATAATATGTGCCATTGGTCTCTATTGCAGATAATCAACGATCGGAACACCATCAGCGTAACTAAATTAACCGAAGTCATAACCTCTCCAGCTGGTGGAACATTCTTTGGCGGGGTGCACTAGGGTGTTTCTCTGCAGAAAGGTAGCTGGGTCTGCATCTAAAATGTCCCGATGAGCACGCGACAAGGTCCACCTGGTATCAGGTTTCTTGGTACCCAACGGGTGAGGTCTTTCCCATTGCAGGATCTGCCGTAAGAATTGAATGCACTTTTTCATGTGAATCCCAACTCGCCTGTCAGCAAAAACAATATCGAGGACTTTATTGACCGTTGCTGGGGTTGCAACATTGAAAAGCTATGTCTGCCACGCTTAAACTCCACCACCACCTTTTCACTGTAGCACTTGAAGGGGCAGCATTCCCTAGTATGTCTGAATTATCAGCATGAATATCATAAGACCCAAGAAGACCTTTCTTATGCAATTATTTATCACTGTTTGACTCCTTCAATACGAGACGAACAACTTCTCAATCACACCATGTAAGTATTTCACAAGCACTTGATATAAGTAGCACCACCAATATTTTTCACATTTCCAATGACAAATTATTCAACATATATGAACAGAGGTACGTGAATTTGAAAGAACTTGTCTGGCGTTAAAATAAGCAATTGATTATACAGAGTCACGCAATGCAGAATATATTATGTTGAAATCTTGAAATCATAAAGTAAATGTTGAAATGTTCAAGCATGATTTATGGATATATGTACTGTAACATTTGACTGATAATAGTATATTCGTGTTACTTCTCTTTGCTCAGACATTAATATTTAAAGTTAAGAAAAACTGTTATTAAAAATTAATAAATGCCTTCATCAAAAACATTCTCATTGATAGGTTGTCTACCTCATCCTTAAGGCTTTGACGATGAGGAGACATGTGACCAGAGCAGCTGATAACGGTGCATATTTAACCCTTCTCTTGCTTAATTTTAAAATACAGTTCTCCTTCTTTACCAATGCCCTGTTGTATAATTACATATATCTTCACTGTGTACAAGTATTTCGCTGTGCAATCACTGCTGTGGAGTGCACTAGTTGCACAGTTTACTTGTAAATAGTGCAGACCCAGATGAGACAGCTCCTGCAGGAGCTGTCTCATCTGGGTCTTCACTATTTACAGGTAGGTATATTGACGTGAACAGCAAGAGAATGGTTAATTTACGCATCCTATCTGGAGCTCTGCACATGATTTTATTTTTCAAATTAATCTCCCTCTACCCCAATACCAGGCTCAAAGCCTATTCCAATTAGAATAATGTTCTAAATATGTACAATAATGTACAATACAAGACAGAAATCATAACAACATGGAAGAAACAATGGCCTTTACCGTGCAGTCAAATAGATTTCTGTTCCAAGTTTAACTTATTCATTCTTTTCTACTTCCAGTTTAATCAAGCATTTCAGAAAATATTGACCAAATGTGATGGAACTAAACCACTTGGATACTTATGAGACGCCAAGTTACTCGGAGTTTCAACTGTATCCAAGTTGTTTGCAAATAAGTTAACATTGGTAACACTTATGTGATTTATTTACAATAGTCACTTAAAGCTACATATATATGATTGATGATGCTGAAACTGTCTCTTGTCTCCCAGTCAACATCTTATCCTGTAATAAAAAATAATAAATGAAAAGAATTGTTCAATTATAGAAGAACTACAATAATACGATTTAACCCTTTACGATGACTATGTATATACAGAAAATTGTCAGGTGTGCTAAACTTAAAATATTTATAATTGAAATCTTCCACTCATTTGCAAATATTAATATATATATTTTAACGTTGCTCCTTCTATATATGTAATGTTATCTTATGCCAAAGACTCGCTTAATAAGAATCAATTTTACTGGACTCATTTAACTCGTTCTATACTAAAATATTATCTATTACCTCTTTGAATAAATCTACTGAAAAGTAGCATTAACTATAGAAAATAAGAATTTTAGAATTGTTTAGTACTGAAACCATTGTGATAAATAGAGTATTTGTTCCAATGGAGCAAATACTCTATCTGTCACAGTGATTTCAACATGTGATATTTACAGAGGCGCCAAAATGCGTCATTAGGAGGAAATGTGTTAATTAAGAAACGCTTATCTCAAATGATACATACATACATACATTCCATACGAAACAATACACTACCATACAATACCAAACCATACCAAACATACTACAAACATACATTGAACGGACAAGATGTTTTAGTTGAAGGCCACTGTGACCTTGACCCTTTGTCGACTGACCTCAAGATCAATAAGGATTATCTACTAGCCATGACCAATCTTCCTATTATGTATGAGAAAAGCACACCTAATACTTATCAAGTTATTGAGCGGACATGATTTTTTAGTTTAAGATCACTGTGACATTGACCATTGACCGACTGGCCTCAAAATCAATAGGGGTCATGTACTAACCATGACCAACCTTCCTACTACGTATGAACACTACACATAGTTGTCAATTTATTGAGCGGACACATGTTTTAGTTGAAGGTCACTTTGACCTTGACCTTTGATTTACTGACCTCAAAATCAATAGGGGTCATCTATTGGACATGACCAATCTTCTTATCAAGTATAAAGTTATTTAGCGGACAATATTTTTGAGTTGAAGGTCACTGTGACCTTGACCTTTGACCGACAGATTTCAAAATTAATAGGGGCCATCTACTAGCCATGACCAACCTTGCTATATGAAGACTGCACATCCAATAGTTGTGAAGTTAATGAGCGGACAAAGAAGTGGCTAACGGACGGACAGACGGACGGACGGACGACCGCCATACCATAATACATGAAGTTACCTTAGGAGGTATAAAATACAACACAAAGCCTTACTTTTATAAGTCTTCAATCCTGGGCAAGTCTAAAAAGGAAAACAATTGGTATAATGTGTATGAAATATGTGATTGTAATGTAGGGATCGATTAACCTCGCCTTTAGTCAGTCCGTTTTGATTGCAATATTTTGATATACTTTCAGATAAACTGTTTTAAAAGTTTCTATGTATACGAACAAACATTTGACTAAGACACGTTTCTCGTCCTTTAATTCAATTTGATTTTACTATTTTTTCAATGATGTCTTAAAATAAGAACTATCTAACACCTGAGCAAGAAACTCTTCTTGAAAGTAGTAATAAAGCGATTATGAAAATAAGCTACTATTAAAATCTGCAATTTATTATTGCATGCAAATGCGGTCCTCTAATATTTAGACTTTATGATCAGTTGAATGTCGTTTTAGAAGGTAACTAAGCCATTTACCTGGTACCGGAAGGTCAGCGCAGGCCACAGGTATAACAACCCCCACAGGTACAACCCCTGTAACGATTACAACTTTTGTGAAGTATAGGAACACTGTAATGTATAATTTTATTGTATGTATTCAACTCATCTCGGACAAAGATTTGCGCTACGATTTCCATGATGTGACGTAACTGTACATTAACGTACATTTCACATGATAATTTCCGTCTCGCAATAAGTTACCATCTGATTGAATGCAGTAGAATTAGACTTCCTACTTATTGTCTTATACGTGTCTCACTTATATATATCGGTGTTTTGGTAATGGTTGCTTCGTGTATAGCTTTTCTGTTTGACTTACTAATATTTTAACAAGAAAGAAAAAAGTAATTTACCTGGCACCGGGGCGTTATTCGGGACCGCTGGTATGACAACACCTGTAACGATGACAAATGTTGTAAAGCATACGATCACTTTGTTGCATGAATTTTTGTATGCGTTCCTCTCATCTCTGACCAAGTGTTGTACTACAATCGCCACTGTTTGTTTACATCTAACGCGACACATTGCTTGGGAACAGTATACAATTGTGCTAATTTCATGAAACTAAATTCTGCGACAAAACTTTCATCTTTTTAAACGATAAAACAAAACTCGCTAAAGCCCTTTTTCATCGTTTTAAAAATACGCATTTAATAAATCCAATAATCAAGAACACTCATGTAAGATCCTCTATTTATATAATCGCATGGTTTAGAATGGTATGTGAAAGAATGTACACTGTTAACATATTATTGAATTTTGTATTTTCAACTTATCAGCTGAACATAACGAATGTGCCACGAATGTTGTGTACACGTTTTTGTTTTATACTGATAGGAAGAGCTGTATTTACAGGAATAATGCTTCTGTTTTGCTTGCATCACTGCGTACCTGCACCGTATTTGTATCAGGATATTACTTGACAATAAAGTAGAACCGACTGTTTATGTTGAGACTGCGTAATTAACTGAACGAGGTAACAAGGTGTGTGTCGAGAGTTGAAGAAGGTTAACATTAAAACTTTACCCTCTAGATGGAGAAATGAATGCCACAATATGTTCTACCATACATTAATAACTTTTTCTTGCTGCTAATGTTGAACCATAACGTGAAAGGAGTAATAAACCTATTACTCCATGAATATTCATGTAAGAAATATTTGCTGAATAAATAATCATTAGCTCTGTATTTTTAATAGCGAATGCACACATAAATAGCTGTCTTATTCCATCAGGAAAACAAAGCAGACCTTGATAATGTAAACGTCTACAAGAGATGTCTGATCTTAGTATATTTTGTAAACAGATGTGTCAGAATACGTATATGTAGTGTAAAGAGTTGTTCCGTATTTTTTGGGTTAAGCAAGCTGTGTTTATTTTTATATAGAACAGCACCACAATATACCAAACAGGACACCAGGTTATATACCTGATCTGCTTAACGTTTATTGGCTTCGGATTCGTTCTAGCTTTTTATCCCTTACTACGCTGAAATCTCAAATATTCAAAAGTGTAACATGAAAAACAGTGCAGACCCTCGTGACAGGGCTCCTTTAGGAGCTCTCTCATCTGGGTCTAAACTGTTTGCAAAGGACATTGCCCACACAGTTAACATATTGAGAGTGTGACAAACAGATTGGATTCTGATGAGACCCTGAGTTGGTTCTAAGCTGTTTGCAAATCACGTAAATACAAATATGTGAGAAAATAACCTTCACCCCAACACGTTTTATGACGTATACGTCTACATGTACGTCATTCCTATAGCGTTTGTATGAAACCCAACAATACAGTAAAACCTCTCTTAACCGGACTTTAATTTAGTATAAATAAATATCAATTTTACAGACAACTGACAGCTTAATGCAGAGCGTAAGTCACTCCTCTATGAGCTTTCTGCATGTTCTGCATGACTTTCATAAGTACTGCACAAAGCTTTCATTTGCCTACAAGTATCTAAAATGTTCTCCGCTAGAATTCAGGTTTCAAGGAATTTATCTGTAACTGTATGTCTACGCATCTATGCGAACCTTTAACCCTATCTCTGTTCAATATGTATGCTAGGAATAATCACATCATGACTAAATTATTATTCTAACACACCTCGCGCACACATCAACATAAACAAAGAAGGGACGTATCTATGTTTGAATTTTCGATAAAACACCGCACGCGCTGTAACGGCTTAACGTGACGTAATATGGCTTCGAAAATTCGTGCGACAAGAAACGTAGTGCCGTTATGGCGGTGCAAATTATAGTTAAATTGAAGTGTTAGAATCGAAATAATAAATTTATACCAGTGTTTTATCTGCAATCGAACACAGGTAGTCGTTGAGATGCTTATAATTAAATCACTCGGCCTATCGGTCTCCTGATTTAATGACTACGCATCTCAACTCCTACCAGTGTTCGATTGCTCGATAAAACACTGGTATGATTTTATTATTTCTTAAGTTAAATATTTAAAATGACATATGGACACTACGAGAATTCCGGTTTAGAGGTAGGTTACATGTACAGTAATACCACTCTAAATGGGGGTTTTAATAGAGAAGAATTTAAGCAAGTCGCTTAATGCAGGATGAAAAGTCAAGCAGAAAGCTCATAGAGGAGTGGCTTACATTCTGCATTAAGCTGCCGCCTGTCCCCACATATTTAACATCGTGTTAGAGAGGTTTTGCAGTATAACTTAACTACGTTATTAACACTGTACCCGACAGATACGCCTTTCAACACATCTGCAAACAGAGACGACCCCGACCAGTCTCATATCCCAATATTGGCTATGTTTGTTTATGAATTAATATAGATCCGATAGTACAGGTTCCACCAAGACCTTTCTTCCCATTATTCGTAGTAAAGAATAAGACATGGTCTTATTCATAGTCATGGAAGTCATACATTATTGTATTAACCCTTCTCTTGCTGATTTTTAAAATACATTTCTCCTTCTTTACCCATGCCCTGTTGTATAATTACATATATCTGCACTGTGTACAAGTATTTCGCTGTACAATCACTGCTATGGAGTGCACTGGTTGCACAATCAATTTATAAATAGTGCAGACCCTGATGAGACAGCTCCTACAGGAGCTGTCTCATCTGGGTCTTCACTATTTACAGGTAGGTATATTGACGTGAATAGCAAGAGAAGGGTTAATGGTCACGCAGTAAAGGAATATGACGTTACAACTGCGAACTGAGAAGATCAAAATAAGCCAGAACAATGTTAGAGCAGAATTTCATCAGAATCTACAGCTTAACTTCGACCTGCCAATGACGCATCTGTGATCACCTCGGCGTCTCATCGTGGTCTAAACTGTTTGTTACTGCAACTGTTTATTGAAACAAACATGAAACAAATGAAAATGGAAAATTTGGCAGCAAAACAGATAAGCTACTACATAACCGGTAGACCCGAAATTATTCTTCGCCGGAGAGGATGCTGTGCAGCATTAATTTGGTATTTAATGATTGTTATACTCCCGAAGGTAACTTCGGTCGCATAATAGTATGGCGCTTGTCCCTCCGTCCACCTGTCTGCCCGTCCGTCTGTTAGTCACATCATTGTCCGCTCAGTAACTTGCCAACTATTGGGGGTGTGCTGTATTTATACTTAGTAGATAAATTGGTCATGATTAGTATATGACCTCTATTGATTTTCAGGCCAGTCGGTCAAAGGTCAATGTCACCGTGACTTTCAACTCAAAATCCTTGTCCGCTCAATAACCTGATAAGTATTATGTGAAATATCATTCTACTTAGTAATAGGATTTGTCATGACAAGTAGATTATGGCTTTTGATTTTAAGGTCGGTCGGTAAAAGGCCAAGGTCACCGTGACCTTCAACTCAAACATCCTGACCGCTCAATAAATTGACAAGAGTTAGGTGTGCTTCATTTATACGCAGTGGGAAGGTTCGTAATGGCTAGTAGATGGTCTCAATTGCTTTTGAGGTAGGTTGGGTCACAGGTCAAGGTTCGTAATGGCTAGTAGATGGTCCCAATTGATTTTGAGGTCAGTGGGGTCAAAGGTCAAGGTCGCGGTGACTTTCAATTCAAATTGATATAGTGCATGTTACGACTGCACCTACTTCTTGTGTATAATACTCCGACACAATGGGTTCTCGTTTATGTAAGAAATACTAGCCTATTGAAGCGAAATCGTTGTAGTTGAATATGAGAGAAAGTGTATGTTATTCCATAAGCAAACACGGAAAAGCCTAATCAGTCGGTCCCTATGCAGGACCTATTCTGACAGCGTCCACTCAGATTGCCAAGGCGAATAAAAGCGAAGTCTGTTGTTCCATTGATTAACATTGTTAAATGGTTAAATCAAAGTTAAAGAGGCTCATCACATGCTTTGTGTACACTGGTGTGAGTCTAGCCTGTTCATATTGTCAGAAAGCTAAGTTTACTGATTTCGTATATCAGCTTTAGTTATATGGACTATTATTTGCTCATAAACACTCAGCCAATCTGCTGAGCGCGGATGAGTGATTACCTTTACACACAGTTTTGATCCAGATTAACCCCGCATGACACCCTGATTGCATTTTGGTGGACACGCTGGTTATAATCAGCTTGTCCACCAAAATGCAATCAGGGTGTCAAACAGGGCTTTAAATGCGTATTAATTCACTAGACGTAAGTTCTGAAAGTAGTACATGTAGATTATCTAGATCTTTTGAAAGCAAAGAGAAAAACATTGCAGACTTGCAGTGTAAACTAGACTTCGCTTTCAAAATATATCAATGTCAAGATCGTATTCACAGTTTCTTCACTCATGTTTGAATTTTGATCTGACAATGAAATAAACCTTCACCCTTTACTGCATAAATAATTTTATTTTGCCTATTCTACGCCTCTGTAATAGTCACTTCTTGAAACTATTGTGAACAAATTCTCTGTTTATCACAATGGTTTCAAAACTACACAATTTTAGCAGTTTCCTTTTCTCTATTAAATGCTCCTTTTCGGTAGATTTAGACATCGACATAGACACAGTTTATTTCAAGTCGGATAGTATATAACATAGTAAATGAAGCCATGTGGGTTTTTTTTTATTCCGACAAACAAAAGTATATACAAACGGAAACAAAATAAATTAAAATTAAACAGGATCAAAGACATGCATGGTTTTATGTGCAAAGCTAAATCACTTACAAACGTAACAGTTAAAGCATAGGTTTAAGACCAGTTTAAACAAGCACATTTATGCAGCGGAAAGTTTTATCAAATTTAAAACAAAAATAAAACATAAAACGCTGATAGGCAAAAAGAACACCAAAAAGTGTCACATATAAGAACGTAATTAAAAACATGTATCAACTCAAATCAGATTTGAGAGGAACTGATCAGAAATTTACACACCACCAGGAGGCATTTATTCAAATCAAGAAAATCACAGAACTAAATGTCGAAGCCTAGATATCAAAACATTATTTACCCATTTTCTATTATAAGCCCAATATTACATTAGATGTGGATAATGAAAGCAGATGCAGGCTTGAAGCAGGATAAAGGCAGAGCAAAAACTTTATCTCGTCCCGAGCATACACTTGCCTCTAGACTGCTAGGTATAGATACTTTAGATAATGTTTGGCTATTAATCCGTCTTCCATAAAACATGCCTTCGCAAACGCAGTAGAGCCAGATCGGACGGTTGCTTTAGGAGCCGTCTGATCAGGGTCTGCTATGTTCTTTGTCGCACCCTTTATTACTTTTCTACAGTTACTCTGTTTGCAGCTCAATCATTGAGTACACTAGCGATAGGTGGATACAGTATGTTCACTTAAATGTTTTTCGTTATACATGCATTTTACCACGGTATTTGCCGTCGCGGTTGTTGTAGATTAGTCGGAGAGGAGATACGTTTATTTACACTGTTTGTCAGTTAGGATGGGTATGGAATAAGTGTGAGGTTGGGCGCCCATAAACCGGTTTAACCCCTCCCCCCAGTGATATTTGTCACTGACCGTTCCAAGGCGGTACTTCCATCTTCCTCCTATTGTATGTTTGTTTTGTCTTCGTGCGTCTCTTGTTGTTTTTTCTACTTATGTACATTTGCTGTTTCCTTGTGTTGCTGTTCGGGCGAGTGTTTGTTCTGTATGTGGTGTTTCCTGCATGACTCATTTTTGTATTTTTATGATGACTTAATATGGATATGACTCTGCGTAGTTCATATTTCTGTGCATATATGCCAAAATGCACAAAATTAGATTATTTTCAGAATAGCATTATATATTATAAAAATGAGAAGGAAAAGGTTAAAGAATAGGAAGCATTTTAAATATGATTGGAATTATAAAAGGGTAGAAAAATGCAGCAAAATAATAAAATAATTAAAAGCAAACAAAGCTGCTATAAGCTGTCTAATATGTCTAACGTAACGAAAATTCACACATGTTACCGTCCCAGCTGAGGATCAGCCTTCCGAATTGAGGGTAGGATTCAGTATTTAGAGTCTCATTTGGAAGACTGTTCCACAGCTTGACGACCGCATGCCTAAAGGATTTCAGTCCGTACTTGGTACCATAAACTTGTGGATGTATAGCCAGGTTTGCTTTCTTAAATTTGAGTCTCTGAAATTTACAAGATCATGTTTATAAGATGGAGACCTGTTGTGTAAAATCTGAAACACTTCTGAAGCCATAGAATTCAGTCTTTCTACATGTAGGAAACCTTTAATAAATATCCCAAATGGGCGAAGAGAAATCATCATTAATGAATCGCTCCTGGATCCTTTCCATTTTATTTGTGCTAGCCTGGTAACAAAATTGCCAGGCGAACAGACAGTAGTTAAAATGTGAAAGTATGAAAGAGTTACAAACTGTGACTTTGACCTCTTAAGTACAGCAAGCTACCTTGATGGTCACTGAAAATGAGCATGAAGTCAACGTTAACCCCGATGAGAGAAACATTGTCCTCAATGTAGGTGCCATTTATGTTAAAACTAGAGAAGGTATCATGAGAATTTTTACCAATGCAAATGGCTTAAAATGTGTTAGGGTTTGCTTTCATCATATTATCTTCAAAACATTTGATTAGTAAATGTACATGTAAGAATAATGCAGGAAACGCCGCATACAAAACATACAACCGCCCAAACAGCATCAAGACGGCAAACAGCAAATCCACATGTTAATGTTTTACAAAGTTGTTTTCCCTTTGTAAAACCTGTTTTAAAATATAAAAAATCACAGTGACTAAATGATAGGGTGTTGTCACCTGTGTAATTATAAAGCGAAGAATCGTTTAGTGTATAGAAAATATCGTTCAGGAAAATATTACAAGAGTACCGCATACGGTACATAATACGCCCACTTGCAAACTTTCTCTTATTCAACATGCCTTAAAAGTGTTGACGTTTTCTAATCTGTGCTTCAGATCTTGAATTCCATATTAGGGTATACTATTTTTAAAAAAAAATGAAATGCATATCTTATTAAATAAAAACAGGTACAGCTAATCCTCATTTTTTGCAGGTTTTTGTAAAATGCAACGGCCATAACTCTGTAAAGACAAACTGAATGAACCTCAAAATAAACTCAGCCTCAAATTTTGTTGCTTAAAACATTTGTGTTAAGTTTCATTTATATCATTTTAATAGTTTTCCCAGAAAACAACAGACAAACTAAAAGTTGACCGGCTAAGAAAGCAACGAACACACGAAGTTCTAGGACCATTACTTTAGGATGACAAACCAGAACCCCCGCAATATATGTGAAAATTCACATTCAGGTTTAACCATATATAAAAATTGAGGTAAATATCATTTCAAATGAAAAAGTTATGGCCATCCTCATATTTGCATAGATTTGCATTGTTTTTTAAGTGCAAGGGTCATAACTCCGAAACAACAAATCAAATGATCGTCAGGATCGACTTAGCTTCAGGTCTTGATGCATTTAATATGTGTATGAAGCTTCATTAATATCTGTTAAACAGTTTTGTCAGAAAACAGCGGACAAACTATTTGCATATATTTGAATTTTTTAAGTAAAAGGGCAACAACTCCGAAACGAAAAATCAAATAAACCTCAAAATCGACTCAGCATCAAATATTGATGCATTAAACATTTTTGTGAAGTTTCATTAATATTTCTCAAATAGTTTCCCCAGAAAACAGCGGACAAATTATTTGAATTATTTTTTAAGGACAATGCCATAACTCTGAAACGGAAAATCAAATGATCCTCAGAATCAATTCAGTATAAGATATTGATGCATTAAATATTTGTGTGAAGTTTCATTAATATCTCTCAAATCGTTTCCCCAGAAAACAGCAAACAAACTATTTGCATATTTTTAAGGACAAGACCCATAACTCTGAAATGAAAAATCAAATGAACCTCAGAATCAATTCAGCTTCAGATCTTGATGCATTAAACATTTGTGTGAAGTTTCATTAATATTTCTCAAATAGTTTTCCCAGAAAACAGCAAACAAACTATTTGCATGTATTTGCATTATTTTTTAAGTAAAATGGCCATAACTCCGAAACGACAAATCAATTGAAATTCAGAACCGACTCGGCTTCAGATATTGATGCATTAAACATTTGTGTGAAGTTTGATTAATATCTCTCAAATAGTTTTCCCAGAAAACAGCGGACAAACTATTTGCATGTATTTGCATTATTTTTTTTAAGTAAATGACCATAACTCCGAAACGACAAATCAAATGAACCTCAGAATCGACTCAGCTTCAGATCTTGATGCATAAATTATTTGTGTGAAATTTCATTGATATTTCTCAAATAGTTTTCCCAGAAAACAGCAAACAAACTATTTGCATGTATTTGCATTATTTTTTAAAGGACCATAACTCCAAAACGACAAATCAAATGTACCTCAGAATGAAGTTTGATTAATATCTCTCAAATAGTTTCCCCAGAAAACGGCGGACAAACTGTTTGTATATTTTTTAAGGACAAGGGCCATAACTTTGATATGAAAAATCAAATGAACCTCAGTATCCACTCAGCTTCAGATATTGATGCATTTAACATTTGTGTGAAGTTTCATTAATATCTGTCAAATAGTTTTCCCAGAAAACAGCGAACAAACAACATGTTGACGGACGAACGAACGTACGAACGAACGAACGAACGGACGGACGGACAGGGCCACGACAATATACGACCACCTTTATTAGATGGGCGTATAAAAAGTAACGGCCCTAATATATATATCCCTGTGGGACATCCTTTGTGATATGCTGTCATTTGTTGGTACTGGGTCCCATCCTAACCTGCTGCAGTCGGTTTGAGAGATAATTTCCCAGACATTTGACTGCCTCTGGCTAATAGGCCAAAAAGGCTTGGAGATTGGCAATCATCAGGTCATGAGGAAGGCAGTCAAAAGCCATGTACATATCCAAATTGATAGCAGCGACATAATTACAAAGTTTTATTCCAGTCCTGAAGAAGACTCAGCAAGGTAGTCTGGCCAAACCCTTGCGAAAAGCAGCTAAAACGGATTTAATATATTTTCACAATGTTGAGATAGTTGATCATGTATAAATATCCCATAATTGTTTGATACAGAAGGAAGAAACCTGACTGGTATATAATTGTCTTTACTTAAAGGTGTTCCAATAATTATCTACTTCAGTTGATTTCTTGCTATTCAGATTGGTTAGAGTTTTAAAAGAATATTCTGATAAAATGTGTTTGAAACTTAAATGTTCAGGCTGAGATTGTGAATGATTGACAGGATACTGGGATGATAAAAATCGTCCAGATTCTCCCTACCACTTTTGCCAATAGCATAGGCTAAATTTGCAAAGAATTTTTTACAAACACTGCATACTTCTGTCCGATCAGCAACTTTTCTTTTTCTGTCAATACGGTGGTTGATCCTGCATCAGAGTTTTTCTATGATAGGAAAGGTTTGATGGTGGACCAGAAATGTTTTGATTTTGGGCCACTAGCACACTTTCCAAAACATAATTTCTTATCGATTGCTTTTTAAGCTTGTTGACCAGATTCCATTGTATTCTATAAAGTGTCCAGTTCTTGCTTGATGGGACATATTTATACTTGCTAAAAACATTTTTAAGAATATTTCTCCTGAGTTCATTATTCATGTAAGTAAGGTAATTATTTATCATTGGGACATGTGTTGCAAGTCATAGGTTAAGCAATATTTACAATCATACTAAAACTCCCGGGCCCCTGGACCTATATGTCGCCTTTAGATAAGCTACTGTAAGACTGGTTTTTTTGTTACACATGCACTTTACCATTGTATTTGCTGTCGCGGTTGTTGTAGATTAGTCGGAGAGGGGATACGTTTATTTACATTGTTTGTCTTTTAGGATGGGGATGGAATAAGGGTGAGGTTGGGCGCCCATAAACCGGTTTAAACCCCCGGTGACTTTTGTCACTGACCGTTCCAAGGCGGTACTTCCATCTTCCTCCTATTGTATGTTTGTTTTGTCTTTGTGCGTCTCTTGTTGTTTTTACTACCTATGTACATTTGCTGTTTCGCTGTTCGGGCGAGTGTTTGTTCTGTATGTGGTGTTTCCTGCATGACTCATTTTTGTACTTTTATCAAAGATATATAAAATACAAATTATAAATCAAGCAATATTATAGCAACTCACACTGAACTATATCACTATCGAGCATACAAACCAAACATAGAAATTAATTTCTGTTTTACCTAGACGCATACAGTCTATTTTGTCGCAGTTGTATTGGTTTAATTAAAAACGAAAATGTCAAGTTTTTCATCAACATTTGATGCTGCAAGTTCATGTTAAGAGATTGATTTCTAAACAATTCAATTCGTATATGTCCACACACTGAACAATCTATAAGTTCATGTACTTCGATTCAATCTGTCCATTGTCGCCATACATGGCGGCTTTTGATATTTGACTTTTTTTTTATTTTCTTTTGTAAGTGCATGTTCATCAGTGATACTGACAAGGAGCCATTTGTGTGCCAAGTAGACATCGTCTACTTCATCTTAAATAAAGGTCACATGCAATGGAGCCTGGCCAACTTCATAATTAATAGCATCTTTGTCAAAATTAAATAAAATTCATCTATATTGAATTGTCCTTTTCTCAGCTTTGTATGCAGTACCCATGACTAGCACCTCTATCGTGTTGTGCCAGTCACTGATACCACAGGAAAAGTTTAGAGGAGGAAACTAGTATTGCTTTTTATTCATTACAATGGCATCTACAAGAGAAGGAGAGTCGACCCGTGTGGAACACGTGTCAGACTTGACCTGGTTTGAGGTTTCAAAGGTGTCATATAAGTGATTTCTTCAAAGAGGTTCTGTCTAAAAATAGCCTATGAGGGATATGGTTTGATGCATATTGTTTAAGGAAAATCATCCATTCGTATGTGGATTGGGCACACACAAGCTTTGCATGGATAAAAGTACACATATGAGTCATGCAGGACGTGTTTATCGGTGTATACTCTGATCAGAGAGCTCCTGAAGAAGCCCCCATGATGTGGATCCACATTGTGTTTGTCTTTTACTGAGCACAAAAGGGTTTAACCTTTATTGAAAATGTATGGTTTTGCTGGAACTCATTGTGTCCATTTCATCTTGAAATAAAAAGAATAAACACGATTTAACCCTTTACTATGACTAGCTTTCATGATTTTATGAAATGACGAATGTACAAAAGAATGTTTCATCATGGCACAAACTGACATGATCGAAGTCATGTTAACACATGCTCTACATCGTCGCTGTGCTATTGACCAATAAGGTTACGAGATTTCAGGGAGTTGGCTTCAGTACTATATTGCGTAAATTCCTGCCCATTTCATCGATAAATGACAGCTGTGAATGGCAACTGTCAATTTATCGGTGAAAAAATAAAAGGATGGACTATGAAAATTGCAAATACAGTAGCACCTTTCTACACAAATTACTAAATACAATTTTATTTGTTTGAATGGTAAAATTCTTTTTTAAACAATTATGTTAAAAAGATAATTTGCACGAATGGATATTCTGCTTTAGAACAGTTTATCCTTAAAATCATTCGTTTTAAGATTAAACAATGCAAAACTTTTAAACAATTTACTAAGAAAGCAGTAGCTTGTTAATTGCGTTTGTATGTGGAATATATCCATGCTCTCCTGGTTTGGATGAAAAAAAAGATTGTTTTTATTCTATATGAATTACTAAATACAATTTTCACATATTTCCAATTGAATGTTCCGGTACTCGGTCCGCTCTCTATAAATTCGCATGATCCACGACTTTGCCTTTTGTGATTTGCGCGGCATACGATCACTTATGCACTTTGTTAATTCCGCATCTGATACCGGTTTTGAACAGGCGAGGTTGAAGTTTCCTCGTGCTTGTATTAGAATGTAAATGTCGTCCAAATTGTGTGAAGATTGTAATACAATACATAGACGACAAGCCGGAATTCTACTGCATTACTTTTATTATTCAACTTCACAAGCTCCTAATCATTCCCCTCCCAGCTCCTTCTCTCTCTCCCCAAATACACAAAATCTCATGCTATTTATACATATCTGAAAAACATTAACAGCTACGACTGACAGCCATGAACTCTTAGAACACATACATGTGACATATGATTAATTTGTCTAGCTAACACACCTATGTCACTGTCTTCTCAAATCATGCAATGCACTCAAATCTTTAGCTTGCACTCAAACCCTTAACATGCTAACTATCATTCTGAACCAGCATTCTAACCTCTTAACTCTCTAACCTTTATCCTGCTAACACACCCATGCATTACAAGATTTCCTAAACGCCTTCAAATAATACAACGAAATTCACTGTTTTGTCCACCATGTTTCAACGAGGAATGAGGTTTGCGGAAAAAAGCTTGTTCATTTTATTTACCGATACGTCAGTTTATATTTTGGCGGGAAAATTGACGGCGACGGTAGAGCATTGTGCTAAATAGCTCAGAGCATGTTTATTTCATACTACAGAATATAGTCCTCATGGCGCGGGACTCTAACCTATACTTATTCCATGAGCCAACAGGGCGGGCCTTGATCAGACAGTTCTTACTGTTTTTGCAAATGATTTAATACACCTTTATATACTCTTTAAAATACATACAATCCTCCTCAGATGTGACAAACCTAAAACATTCTATATTTTTTACTATCGAAATCTTCCACTCATTTGCAGATATTACTTCATGGAATTTATTTTATGAAGACTCGCTTAATAAAACTTATTTTTCTGGACTCGAATAAAGGTTTATTTCATACACATACATACATACATACACACAAACCAAACTTGTTAACAAGACTTGTGTCTTGTCCTAGGAGCGACCTTCATTTTATTAATTTTATTATCATTGATTCGCTAAAAAGAAAGATAAGAAATGAGCCAGAAACTTCTTAATTTCCCAGAGATGGTAATAAAGCGCTTGTGAAAATAATCTTCTATTAAAATCAACAAATCATTTCATGTATACAAATAGGGGCCTGTAATGTTTAGTCTACATTTCAATGTAGGTTGAGAACGAAATTAAGCCATTTACCTGGTACTGGAAGATCAGCGGGGTCAACAGGTATGCCAGCCCCTGTAACGATTAAAACAATAACTATAGGAAACTGTATTGTATATTTTATTCAACTCATTTCTGACCAAAACGTGTGTTACAAACATGGTTTGGTGTAACGTAACTGCGTCTGTTTACATTTCACGTGTTAACTTTTCTCATGGAATAAGTTACCATCTGTTTGTAAGACGAAGGAACCTTAAGAGTTGTCAGCATTACTTTAAACATGCATTTAACTGTCACATGTATATTAAGATATGCGCAGTGATACACTTTAGAACAAATCTGAAGTCAACGTTAACCCCGATGAGAGAAACATTGTCCTCAATGTAGGTGCCATTTATGTTAAAACTAGAGAAGGTATCATGAGAATATTTACCAATGCAAATGGCTTAAAATGTGTTAGGGTTTGCTTTCATCATATTATCTTCAAAACATTTGATTAGTAAATGTACATGTAAGAATAATGCAGGAAACGCCGCATACAAAACATACAACCGCCCAAACAGCATCAAGACGGCAAACAGCAAATCCACATGTTAATGTTTTACAAAGTTGTTTTCCCTTTGTAAAACCTGTTTTAAAATATAAAAAATCACAGTGACTAAATGATAGGGTGTTGTCACCTGTGTAATTATAAAGCGAAGAATCGTTTAGTGTATAGAAAATATCGTTCAGGAAAATATTACAAGAGTACCGCATACGGTACATAATACGCCCACTTGCAAACTTTCTCTTATTCAACATGCCTTAAAAGTGTTGACGTTTTCTAATCTGTGCTTCAGATCTTGAATTCCATATTAGGGTATACTATTTTTAAAAAAAAATGAAATGCATATCTTATTAAATAAAAACAGGTACAGCTAATCCTCATTTTTTGCAGGTTTTTGTAAAATGCAACGGCCATAACTCTGTAAAGACAAACTGAATGAACCTCAAAATAAACTCAGCCTCAAATTTTGTTGCTTAAAACATTTGTGTTAAGTTTCATTTATATCATTTTAATAGTTTTCCCAGAAAACAACAGACAAACTAAAAGTTGACCGGCTAAGAAAGCAACGAACACACGAAGTTCTAGGACCATTACTTTAGGATGACAAACCAGAACCCCCGCACTATATGTGAAAATTCACATTCAGGTTTAACCATATATAAAAATTGAGGTAAATATCATTTCAAATGAAAAAGTTATGGCCATCCTCATATTTGCATAGATTTGCATTGTTTTTTAAGTGCAAGGGTCATAACTCCGAAACAACAAATCAAATGATCGTCAGGATCGACTTAGCTTCAGGCCTTGATGCATTTAATATGTGTATGAAGCTTCATTAATATCTGTTAAACAGTTTTGTCAGAAAACAGCGGACAAACTATTTGCATATATTTGAATTTTTTAAGTAAAAGGGCAACAACTCCGAAACGAAAAATCAAATAAACCTCAAAATCGACTCAGCATCAAATATTGATGCATTAAACATTTTTGTGAAGTTTCATTAATATTTCTCAAATAGTTTCCCCAGAAAACAGCGGACAAACTATTTGAATTATTTTTTAAGGACAATGCCATAACTCTGAAACGGAAAATCAAATGATCCTCAGAATCAATTCAGTATAAGATATTGATGCATTAAATATTTGTGTGAAGTTTCATTAATATCTCTCAAATCGTTTCCCCAGAAAACAGCAAACAAACTATTTGCATATTTTTAAGGACAAGACCCATAACTCTGAAATGAAAAATCAAATGAACCTCAGAATCAATTCAGCTTCAGATCTTGATGCATTAAACATTTGTGTGAAGTTTCATTAATATTTCTCAAATAGTTTTCCCAGAAAACAGCAAACAAACTATTTGCATGTATTTGCATTATTTTTTAAGTAAAATGGCCATAACTCCGAAACGACAAATCAATTGAACCTCAGAACCGACTCAGCTTCAGATATTGATGCATTAAACATTTGTGTGAAGTTTGATTAATATCTCTCAAATAGTTTTCCCAGAAAACAGCGGACAAACTATTTGCATGTATTTGCATTATTTTTTTTAAGTAAAGGACCATAACTCCGAAACGACAAATCAAATGAACCTCAGAATCGACTCAGCTTCAGATCTTGATGCATAAATTATTTGTGTGAAATTTCATTGATATTTCTCAAATAGTTTTCCCAGAAAACAGCAAACAAACTATTTGCATGTATTTGCATTATAAATTTGACAAATCAAATGAACCTCAGAATGAAGTTTGATTAATATCTCTCAAATAGTTTCCCCAGAAAACGGCGGACAAACTGTTTGTATATTTTTTAAGGACAAGGGCCATAACTTTGATATGAAAAATCAAATGAACCTCAGTATCCACTCAGCTTCAGATATTGATGCATTTAACATTTGTGTGAAGTTTCATTAATATCTGTCAAATAGTTTTCCCAGAAAACAGCGAACAAACAACATGTTGACGGACGAACGAACGTACGAACGAACGAACGAACGGACGGACGGACAGGGCCACGACAATATACGACCACCTTTATTAGATGGGCGTATAAAAAGTAACGGCCCTAATATATATATCCCTGTGGGACATCCTTTGTGATATGCTGTCATTTGTTGGTACTGGGTCCCATCCTAACCTGCTGCAGTCGGTTTGAGAGATAATTTCCCAGACATTTGACTGCCTCTGGCTAATAGGCCAAAAAGGCTTGGAGATTGGCAATCATCAGGTCATGAGGAAGGCAGTCAAAAGCCATGTACATATCCAAATTGATAGCAGCGACATAATTACAAAGTTTTATTCCAGTCCTGAAGAAGACTCAGCAAGGTAGTCTGGCCAAACCCTTGCGAAAAGCAGCTAAAACGGATTTTATATATTTTCACAATGTTGAGATAGTTGATCATGTATAAATATCCCATAATTGTTTGATACAGAAGGAAGAAACCTGACTGGTATATAATTGTCTTTACTTAAAGGTGTTCCAATAATTATCTACTTCAGTTGATTTCTTGCTATTCAGATTGGTTAGAGTTTTAAAAGAATATTCTGATAAAATGTGTTTGAAACTTAAATGTTCAGGCTGAGATTGTGAATGATTGACAGGATACTGGGATGATAAAAATCGTCCAGATTCTCCCTACCACTTTTGCCAATAGCATAGGCTAAATTTGCAAAGAATTTTTTACAAACACTGCATACTTCTGTCCGATCAGCAACTTTTCTTTTTCTGTCAATACGGTGGTTGATCCTGCATCAGAGTTTTTCTATGATAGGAAAGGTTTGATGGTGGACCAGAAATGTTTTGATTTTGGGCCACTAGCACACTTTCCAAAACATAATTTCTTATCGATTGCTTTTTAAGCTTGTTGACCAGATTCCATTGTATTCTATAAAGTGTCCAGTTCTTGCTTGATGGGACATATTTATACTTGCTAAAAACATTTTTAAGAATATTTCTCCTGAGTTCATTATTCATGTAAGTAAGGTAATTATTTATCATTGGGACATGTGTTGCAAGTCATAGGTTAAGCAATATTTACAATCATACTAAAACTCCCGGGCCCCTGGACCTATATGTCGCCTTTAGATAAGCTACTGTAAGACTGGTTTTTTTGTTACACATGCACTTTACCATTGTATTTGCTGTCGCGGTTGTTGTAGATTAGTCGGAGAGGGGATACGTTTATTTACATTGTTTGTCTTTTAGGATGGGGATGGAATAAGGGTGAGGTTGGGCGCCCATAAACCGGTTTAAACCCCCGGTGACTTTTGTCACTGACCGTTCCAAGGCGGTACTTCCATCTTCCTCCTATTGTATGTTTGTTTTGTCTTTGTGCGTCTCTTGTTGTTTTTACTACCTATGTACATTTGCTGTTTCCTTGTGTTGCTGTTCGGGCGAGTGTTTGTTCTGTATGTGGTGTTTCCTGCATGACTCATTTTTGTACTTTTATCAAAGATATATAAAATACAAATTATAAATCAAGCAATATTATAGCAACTCACACTGAACTATATCACTATCGAGCATACAAACCAAACATAGAAATTAATTTCTGTTTTACCTAGACGCATACAGTATATTTTGTCGCAGTTGTATTGGTTTAATTAAAAACGAAAATGTCAAGTTTTTCATCAACATTTGATGCTGCAAGTTCATGTTAAGAGATTGATTTCTAAACAATTCAATTCGTATATGTCCACACACTGAACAATCTATAAGTTCATGTACTTCGATTCAATCTGTCCATTGTCGCCATACATGGCGGCTTTTGATATTTGACTTTTTTTTTATTTTCTTTTGTAAGTGCATGTTCATCAGTGATACTGACAAGGAGCCATTTGTGTGCCAAGTAGACATCGTCTACTTCATCTTAAATAAAGGTCACATGCAATGGAGCCTGGCCAACTTCATAATTAATAGCATCTTTGTCAAAATTAAATAAAATTCATCTATATTGAATTGTCCTTTTCTCAGCTTTGTATGCAGTACCCATGACTAGCACCTCTATCGTGTTGTGCCAGTCACTGATACCACAGGAAAAGTTTAGAGGAGGAAACTAGTATTGCTTTTTATTCATTACAATGGCATCTACAAGAGAAGGAGAGTCGACCCGTGTGGAACACGTGTCAGACTTGACCTGGTTTGAGGTTTCAAAGGTGTCATATAAGTGATTTCTTCAAAGAGGTTCTGTCTAAAAATAGCCTATGAGGGATATGGTTTGATGCATATTGTTTAAGGAAAATCATCCATTCGTATGTGGATTGGGCACACACAAGCTTTGCATGGATAAAAGTACACATATGAGTCATGCAGGACGTGTTTATCGGTGTGTACTCTGATCAGAGAGCTCCTGAAGAAGCCCCCATGATGTGGATCCACATTGTGTTTGTCTTTTACTGAGCACAAAAGGGTTTAACCTTTATTGAAAATGTATGGTTTTGCTGGAACTCATTGTGTCCATTTCATCTTGAAATAAAAAGAATAAACACGATTTAACCCTTTACTATGACTAGCTTTCATGATTTTATGAAATGACGAATGTACAAAAGAATGTTTCATCATGGCACAAACTGACATGATCGAAGTCATGTTAACACATGCTCTACATCGTCGCTGTGCTATTGACCAATAAGGTTACGAGATTTCAGGGAGTTGGCTTCAGTACTATATTGCGTAAATTCCTGCCCATTTCATCGATAAATGACAGCTGTGAATGGCAACTGTCAATTTATCGGTGAAAAAATAAAAGGATGGACTATGAAAATTGCAAATACAGTAGCACCTTTCTACACAAATTACTAAATACAATTTTATTTGTTTGAATGGTAAAATTCTTTTTTAAACAATTATGTTAAAAAGATAATTTGCACGAATGGATATTCTGCTTTAGAACAGTTTATCCTTAAAATCATTCGTTTTAAGATTAAACAATGCAAAACTTTTAAACAATTTACTAAGAAAGCAGTAGCTTGTTAATTGCGTTTGTATGTGGAATATATCCATGCTCTCCTGGTTTGGATGAAAAAAAGATTGTTTTTATTCTATATGAATTACTAAATACAATTTTCACATATTTCCAATTGAATGTTCCGGTACTCGGTCCGCTCTCTATAAATTCGCATGATCCACGACTTTGCCTTTTGTGATTTGCGCGGCATACGATCACTTATGCACTTTGTTAATTCCGCATCTGATACCGGTTTTGAACAGGCGAGGTTGAAGTTTCCTCGTGCTTGTATTAGAATGTAAATGTCGTCCAAATTGTTGTAGTGAAGATTGTAATACAATACATAGACGACAAGCCGGAATTCTACTGCATTACTTTTATTATTCAACTTCACAAGCTCCTAATCATTCCCCTCCCAGCTCCTTCTCTCTCTCCCCAAATACACAAAATCTCATGCTATTTATACATATCTGAAAAACATTAACAGCTACGACTGACAGCCATGAACTCTTAGAACACATACATGTGACATATGATTAATTTGTCTAGCTAACACACCTATGTCACTGTCTTCTCAAATCATGCAATGCACTCAAATCTTTAGCTTGCACTCAAACCCTTAACATGCTAACTATCATTCTGAACCAGCATTCTAACCTCTTAACTCTCTAACCTTTATCCTGCTAACACACCCATGCATTACAAGATTTCCTAAACGCCTTCAAATAATACAACGAAATTCACTGTTTTGTCCACCATGTTTCAACGAGGAATGAGGTTTGCGGAAAAAAGCTTGTTCATTTTATTTACCGATACGTCAGTTTATATTTTGGCGGGAAAATTGACGGCGACGGTAGAGCATTGTGCTAAATAGCTCAGAGCATGTTTATTTCATACTACAGAATATAGTCCTCATGGCGCGGGACTCTAACCTATACTTATTCCATGAGCCAACAGGGCGGGCCTTGATCAGACAGTTCTTACTGTTTTTGCAAATGATTTAATACACCTTTATATACTCTTTAAAATACATACAATCCTCCTCAGATGTGACAAACCTAAAACATTCTATATTTTTTACTATCGAAATCTTCCACTCATTTGCAGATATTACTTCATGGAATTTATTTTATGAAGACTCGCTTAATAAAACTTATTTTTCTGGACTCGAATAAAGGTTTATTTCATACACATACATACATACATACACACAAACCAAACTTGTTAACAAGACTTGTGTCTTGTCCTAGGAGCGACCTTCATTTTATTAATTTTATTATCATTGATTCGCTAAAAAGAAAGATAAGAAATGAGCCAGAAACTTCTTAATTTCCCAGAGATGGTAATAAAGCGCTTGTGAAAATAATCTTCTATTAAAATCAACAAATCATTTCATGTATACAAATAGGGGCCTGTAATGTTTAGTCTACATTTCAATGTAGGTTGAGAACGAAATTAAGCCATTTACCTGGTACTGGAAGATCAGCGGGGTCAACAGGTATGCCAGCCCCTGTAACGATTAAAACAATAACTATAGGAAACTGTATTGTATATTTTATTCAACTCATTTCTGACCAAAACGTGTGTTACAAACATGGTTTGGTGTAACGTAACTGCGTCTGTTTACATTTCACGTGTTAACTTTTCTCATGGAATAAGTTACCATCTGTTTGTAAGACGAAGGAACCTTAAGAGTTGTCAGCATTACTTTAAACATGCATTTAACTGTCACATGTATATTAAGATATGCGTAGTGATACACTTTAGAACAAATCTGTTTTGTCAAATTTGGGAGACCCGAAACTTCTACTTCGAGTAATTCCGAAGTTCGAGTTAACCGAGTGCGAGATATTGAAGTTTCACTGTTATTAAATATTGCCAGCAAACGTTTAAGTGGTTACGATATTTATTCACCAGTTTTAGTTCTACCATAATACAACCTAACCTCTTAGAGCCACTACGTAGTACTTGGTACACATGGATGTATTACAGCTGATGGTTGTTTAATTCAGAATGAAAGTAATACAGAATACTCCAATGGGATCTGTCTACCTAACGGTCCTCTTGCAGTAAGCTGACAAGTAATGGTGACAAATGTTGTAAAGAGCTTGTCTTGCATATACAATGTATTACCATTTCTTCGTCTACCATGTGATCTAGATTTACGCTTTCTTATTGAAAATATGAAGAAAATATCGATGCTTGGTCTTTATGTATATTACCACTTTGGTGAATATTGTCTTTCAAGCTCACAGGAAAATGTGTTTGTAATTTCTTTATCCAGACTAGCTCAGTGAGACAGTGAGCTTTAGAATTAAAACTGCTGGTAGTATTAGAATCATAATGAATTTGTTCTACCGGTTGAACCGAAACGTATATGAAACAAGAAATATCTTTTAAAAAGATATTCAGCGGCATTCAAATATTGGCACAATGTACAAAACAATCTCTGCAATATTTATTGCAATGTTTGGAGATTCTACTAATACAGAGAACTAGATCTTTGAAGGGTTGCATGTTAGTATACTAGCAGAGAAGCATGCAATGAAAATGAACTGGAGTAGAAGAAGCATTTATTGAAATATTTCAAGTTGCTTTTATAGGAAATCACTTTTAAAATGTACGATGTCAAAGTAATGTCTTAAAACTATCTCAAGTTAGTTCTTTAGTTTACCTTTTATAAATGTACATGAAAGCGCTTATATTTGTATTGATATGAAGATCAGAAATTGAATGCACTTTAAAGCATGAAGTTTTTGTATGAGCAGAGTCTGTAATTCCATAAAGAACTGTATTTATTTAGCCTAGATCAACGCTTTAATCGACTTGTGTGCATCATCATCAATGACATCATTAACTGAATCTACATGTATTTTTAAAACAATATAACCTACTCTATGAGCCCAAGCCCCATGTGATAGAGCCATAGTAATAGCCTTCAGTAAGTAGCTTTATATCAGAGAGCCAACAACCAGAGTCTCGGTGCTTGGTTGGGGATAGTAATTAATACTATTAATACCACTACTCTAATATACTAAACAACCCTTCTTCTTTATTTCCTATAGCACTGCCTGTGAATTATGGTGGTTTCGGCAAACTACCTGTTCGTCAAAGTGGACTTTATTATCAAATGTTGTATTAATTGATAGCAAAATGATAGTAAAGGTTTGAAAGTTTAATAGAGGTTTCGACAAACTAGTAATATTGCTCAGCAACCATTACCATGAGGTGATAAATATCAGTACCTCAGTACTTTGATTTTATGGGAATTTCCAGGTCTTAAAATCTATTTTAAGAACAGAACTTTCGACAGTCGACAGTCTTCGGTCCCATGCTAAATATCTGCGTAAATAATTACTTTCTGTACTATGTGGCGTTCTGACTGAACTCTAAGAAGTTTATAGAACATGTCTGTGTAACATGGTGCCTTACATGTGTTGTGATTATGTTAATTATTGCATTGAATTCAATTTGCGAGGCCGAAGCAGCTAATTATCATAAAACTAAGTGTTTGAAATAACTGCAATATCGTAATAATTACCCCAGGAAATTCGACACGTTAGTAGACTGTATATCAGAATTTTACATAGTTTCGGAATGTATCGAGGCATATAAAAAGGTTGTATGCCAGTCAAGGTATCCACTAATGAAAATACAGTATACTTCTAGGTCAAATGAAAATTACAATGTAACAGTTTCTCATTGGTGGAAAACTAGAACAAAAGTGAAAATAGACAGCTAGCCGCTGAAAAATGCCCTGTGTGAAGAAAATGCTAGTAAAGAAAATTGCGAACTTGTTTGATCCGGTAGTGGTAAATGTGTTCACGAAATTCTAACCCATATACTGGACACCATAGCGTCGCGCATTTCACGTTAAAACATTTATGATAGTAAACGAGTTTCAATCTACATCTGAATTACGCTTTACACTAACCACTAACGAGATTAGTCGGTATTGTAGGAACACAATTGCAACATATACACCTCTTACTTTTGTTATTTGTAATTATTGGACACACTCTATGTCGTTTTCAAGTTATCATTTTTAATGAACTTTACTATAACGAATGATGGATTCCTTTAAGGAGAAAGTACGATTTTAGGCCCATTATGATAAATTTTATTAATAGCAGATGGATGAACATGAATTGACGAACAGTTTATAGGTTTTGTACAAACTTATATCTGTAGTGATTGGAAATTAGCCAGAAAATTAAATAAGTTGACCAGAACACACCGTTAAACTTAAAACGTTTAATTTTCAGGATAGGGAGGCTATTCATTACCTTGAATGGATATATCTGGAACTGGAAAGTTGTCAGTCTCCTCATCTGGTATGACACAAGTCTCTGTAATGTAAACACATTGGTTAGCCAGTTGAAGCATTTTCATTAATGCCCTTTAGGTGTGTTGCATAATTGGGTTACCTTGATAATGACATAACGTCATTATACCCCCACCACCTGTGGTGGGGAATATATAGGGATCACATTGTCCGTCCGTCCGTCCGTCATTTGTCACTTGCGTTTTTCCGGGGCATTTGCTTTTTTCTTGAAAACTATTTATGATACCACCTTCAAAATAAATATATAGTATAAGTGTTATGTCGGGACAATTCTCTCGAAGTTTCCTAACTCTTGCGCAAAATATGACAGAATTATGCCCCTTTTTAACTTCATATTTTGTCTCTTAATTTTTTTTTTCCGGGACATTTGCTTTTTTCTTGAAAACTATTGATGATATCACCTACACACTTAATACATGTATATTATAAGTGTTATGTGGGGACAATCGTCTCAATGTTTCATAACTCTTGCACTAAATTTGACAGAATTATGCCCCTTTTTAACTTCATATTTTGACACTAAATTGGAACATATTTTTGGGACATGCCATTTTCTTAAAACCTTTTTATGATATTGTCTTCAAACTTGGTACACCTTATGAGGGTAGTGAGATGATGTGCAGTCAACAAGGGTTGTAACTCTAAATTCATTTTTGAGAGTTTTTCCCCTTAGTAACTTTTCAGAAGCGATTTTTTGTCCAGAGCATAACTTCTCAAGTAGTGTAGGTACAACTGTGCAACTTTAGATATGGATACAGGGTGATGAGAGTATGTGCAGTCAACAAAGGATGTAACTCTAAATTCCTTTTTGAAGGAGTATTTCTCCTTAGTTACCTTTCAGAAGCGTTGTTTATCCAGTGCATAACTTCTCAAGTATTGTAGGCACAACTGTGACACTTTATATATGAATAGAGGGTGATAAGAGGATATGCAGTCAATAAGGATTGTAACTCTAAATTCATTATTGAGAGCTATTCCCCTTAGTTACTTTTCAGAAGCTATTTTTTGTCTGGAGCATAACGTCTCCAGTTTTGTAGGTACAAATATGAAACTATATATGGATAGAGGGTGATGAGAGCATGTGCAGTCAACAAGGATTGTAACTCTAAATTCATTTTAGAGGGATTTATTCCCCTTATTTACTTTTCATAAGTATTCTTTTGTCCAGAGTATATCTTCTCAAGTACTAAGTATAAATTTCTTCACTATTGAAACTCAAATTTTGCATATGCATTTATAATGATGTGTGTGACATACTTTTTATGCGAGTCATTCAATTTTCTTTCCACAGGTGTGGATGAAAGGATTATTAAGCTATTGTCATTAATATTGAAGTCATTGGATCTTTTGACAATGTGGTGGGTGGGTGTATCAATCACCTTTAGTGATAGTTCTAGTTCGTTTAGTAATTAACGTAAGAAATAAATCATTGAAACGGTTTGACAAATAAAGACACACGTACAGTAATTCGTTCGATACTAGTGTCTTAAAACGACGTAAAACCCGATAAAAACCAAACCAAAGTAGTATGTTAATGACCTGAATCTGAGTTAAGAAGAACCTGATAGCTGGAGACAGCTTAACGCGTTTCGTGTTGAAAACCAAATGACTGCTAAAGGTCTGCTTTGCTAAAATGAGTCAAACAGGAACAACCACTCACAACCACCACCAAACATCGCTTAAAAACAGGCGCAACACAAACACACACACAGCACACAAATTCGAAATATCAACAAATACAAGCCTACAGAAAAACATAAAAGTAAGGGTGTTGAGGAGAGCAACGCTTTGGAATGGTCAGAGGAACGACCACCGTCATTAGCCTGCTAATTATGCAATTCTTTGAGAAACCATTGACCGTTTGGATCCTGATAAATGTCGAGTTACCCAACGTCTAATTTGGACCCAGTATGCAAATTTCAGTTGTACTTAGTATCAGAAGGGTTAATACGGAAGGTATTAAATTTGGCTGTTTCATGTAGAACAACACTAAGTCCATCCTCCATCAGCTTTTTACATCATACGAGTATACACACCTTTGAATAGTTTTGCAAACAGGGCAGACCTATATCAGATTGTTTCTATAGGATATAGGATCTTCCAAAATTATTCCCCTGTAAGCACGAGGCAGGTTTCAGTACAAGTTATCGGGAATGTTCCTTGGTGAGTCTTTAGAAAGCACAGATGTTACGGACGGGCCTAATGTTCCTGATATGCTTATATAATAAAATATCCCAACTTGTATGGCTTTTTGGAGGTTTAGAAAATATGGCCGCTGTGGGCATGGCTTATTTTAATTATAAATATATTATAAAAAAATATGAATAATCTCTGAAACCCCTGGTCAAAATGCATTATCAGTTTGCTTGAAATTGCTGATTTAACATTCTACTAAAAGTTTCAAACCGTTGTAATTTGATTGTGTTTCCTAAACAACCAGAATTTTTAAAAAAAAAGTTCTCGTAGATGACCCTTTATCAAAAATGTCATTATCCGAAAGCGAAACTCCTTATAATTATCGCTATATAGAAAACAAACAGTAAATCTGATTTCCGTTAATGCTGCAGGAACCCAGTCCTAATTTGTTACAGTAAAGACTCAAATGAGAGTGCTAACAGTACAGATCAAAATTGGGGGGGGGGGGGGAGGGTTCTAGTGTAGAATAGCATCGGGGGGTTTACAGAGTAAACCCATATCAAAGGCCTTGGAGAGTAAACCCATACCAGAGATATTAAAGTATCAACTTTTGTCAAACAGTGTAGTCTTACAGTGTAAAACTATATCGGAGGGCTTAAACCGTAGACCAATACCAAGGTCTTACATTATGAACAAAATCAGAGGGCTTACTGTAAAGACTGTTATTACTATTAGATATTAGTTATATAAAAAGCGGACAAGCCAATGTTTACTGTGCGAATCAATCAGCTTAATTTTATAAAAGCGAATCAAACTTTGAGCTAACGGAACATATCATGCTCTGTCAAATATGAGTCTAATCTGTGTTTAAATGTGTTTAAATGCAACTTCATCAAACAAAGCGTAACAAGCAGTTTGCTGAAACTCAGAGCTTTGTAGGTCGTTTAGTGGTGGCTGGAAGAAAACAGCATCTCTACCGTAAATGTTTATACCTGGAACTGGGAACTTGTCAGTGTCTCCATTGGGTATTGACAAAGTCTCTGTAATGAGCACACATGTTGTAAACATAAGGTGCATTTCAGTCTCATACATGCTCGTTCCTAACGGCTAAATTTTCATTTGTTAAACTAGAGTTTGTTTTTTTGAGAAAAACACATGTCTCCCCCCGGTACCCCGCCCCCGCACCAATAAGAGGAATGAACGTTGTAGCCAAGCGTTGCGTTTTAACAACTATTATGATAATGAAGCTTAATTCAAAATCACATGACCATCTTCACATATAGATTTCACATATAGATATAGATTGGTTGTGCGTCACAAATAGATACATATAGATTGGTTGTGCATCACATATAGACTGGTTATCTGTAAACTTTTGTAGACATCTATAAACACTACTTTGACCTAATGACCTCAAAAACAATAGTGGTCATCTAATGGTCATGACCAACCACCATAGCAAGTTTGAAGATCCTAAGCCAAGCCAAACCACTGCAGTTATTAACCATTTCATCAGTTAAGGTCATGGTGACCTTGACCTTTGACCTAGTGACCTCAAACCAATAGGGGTCATCAAGTGGTCACCACTGCAATTTGAAGTTTCTAAGGCAAACCCTTGAGCAGTTATTCATCGGAAACCGTTTCACCAGTTAAGGTCATGGTAGCTTTGACCTAGCGACCTAAATAACAATAGGGGTTATTAACTGGTCATGACCAACCACTACAGCAAATTTGAAGATTCTACGTCAAACCGTTTGTTAGTTATTGATCGGAAACATCAATCTACCGACTGACAGACCGACCACCGACATGTGCAAATCAATATACCCTCATTTTTCCAAAGGGGGATATAGAAATACTGAAGATAGAGTTATGGACCTTGTACACTGCACTTGTGGCCAATAAGGTCTATCTGTATATGAAGCTTGAAGTCAATAGCTTTTATACTTTGAAAGTTATGAATCGGACAAGCCAGGTTTGGAGAAAAATAACAAAGGGAAATAACTCAAAAAGTAATGACTACAGAGTAACGGACCTTGTGCACTGCACATGTGGTCAATGTGTTCTTCTCTGTATATGAATTATGAATTCTGAAGGGAGGTGATCCCCCGAGAGCAAATATTGCAACATAAAAAGAGAAAATTGCAGACTCGGTTTTATTAAGTCTGTTCATGAACAGTAATTGAAAGTGCAACACTGTTCACGCCCCCTAGTACCGGCTTAAGCGGTATTATGAAGTTTGAAGTCAATAGCTTTTATACTTTGAAAGTTATGATCCGGACGGACGGACGAACGGACGGACGAACAGACGGACGGACTCCAGTATACCCCCCAAAACTTCATTTGTGGGGGTATAACAATACACGGGCGGTAAATGTTCCGCTGTAAAAATATGTATGAGTATTGTAATTTACATATTATATGATCGCGATTCTTTAATAAAAATAATTAGGCAGTAAAATTAGTATAAACCGATACCAGCAAAATATAAAATCTCATTGGAATTAATTTGCTTTTTAAACTATTTTACGATAATGAGTCAAACATCTTACCTTCCCTGATATAGACAAGTCTTCCAAATCTATTTCCGTCACCTAGAACAAATATATGATAGTATTGGATAATTGCCTTAGTGTGATCAACCTATTCCCCCATAGACTATGTTTCGATCCAAACTCTTTGAACAGAAGCATTTACTAAAGAAAATGAAACTGTTCGACTTGAGTAAGTCTGAAATCAATGTGTGATAAATACAGTGTTCGTTCCAATGGAGCATTTACAGTTTCAAGAAGTGGCGTTTACAGAGACGTCAGTAGGAAGGCAGTGTTAACCATTCGCTTGCTGAATTTTAAAACACATTCCTCCTTCTTTACCCATGCACTGTTGTATAATTATATATATCTACACTGTGTACAAGTATTTCGCTGTGCAATCACTGCTGTGGAGTGCACTGGTTGCACAATCAACTTGTAAATAGTGCATACCATGATGAGACAGCTCCTGCAGGAGCTGGGTCTTCACTATTTACAGGTAGGTATATTGACGTGAGTAGTAAGCGAAGGGTTAATTTGTTTCCTTATGAAACTATTAAGCTATGAATCTATAGTTATGACCTACATTGCCTGTGACCAAACGTCACTGTAAAATCGATCTTATTAATATTATTAGCATAATTATAGCCCCGCAAACAAAGTCGAGTGTGTTGATTGGTTAGTCTGTCTGTCTGTCCGTCTGTCCATTGCATGTCCGTTTGTGGCAGCCGAGTGGGGCTATTCATTCACCTTTAGTGACACATATGAAATTCTATTTATTTCTGTCATGCATACCCTTGGAGTGAAGGGTTAAAAATTCTGAAAGGGGGTGATCCCCGAGAGCGAAAATTGCAACACAAAAAGAGAAAATTGCAGAAACGGTTTTATTGAGTCTGTTCATAAACAGTAATTGAAAGTGCAACACTGCTCACGCCCCCTAGCACCGGCTTAAGCGGTATCCAATTTTCAGAACAAGAAGTACTGAAATTCATGATCGCGAAGGATCAGAAGGTATAACAACACTGAGAATGAAGTACGGGGCGGCGTTTAAGTTTGTTTTCTTTGCCATTGTTTACACTATGCACGTGCGCATGTATTGTATGGTTAGTTCTGATGTTGAACCGGTTGGACCCTCAAGGCGGTACTCCAATCTTCCCCTAGTGTCTGTTTGTTTTATCTTTGTGCGTCGCTTTGGTTTATTTTATAGATATGTACATTTGCTGTGTTTTCTTGTTGTGGTGTTGTTCAGGCGACTGTGTGTTTTGTATGTGTAATTTTGTAATACTTGTACTTGTTATTTTATCGCTTATATCGTAGAGTGGAGAAAAAATATTTTAAACATAGTGTCTGACCCAAATTGTCACATACAAGCTCAAATAATAGTTCAATTGATCCTTTCATTCCAAACATATGTAAATTAATGGCTAGACATTAGACAAGTCCGGCGGGGATACCTTTATTTACAATGTTTGTTTAGCTAGGATGTGACTTTGAGATAAGTGTGAGGTTAGGACGTCCGTAAACCGGTTTAAACCCCTAGTGGTGATTTTGCATCTGACCGTGCCAAGGCGGTTCTCTCTTTGTCACGCTTACTTTTGTTTATCTTGTGTATTTGTGCTTGTGTTTTGTTCATGTTTGTCTCTGGTGCTCGTGTATTTGTTGGTGCATTCTGTGTTCTTCTCGTGTGATTACGTGTGTTTGGTTGTTTGTGTGTGACATGCTGTCTATTGATGTGTTGGTGGTGATTGCGTCTTGTATGTGACTTTCTACTGCATGTGTGTGTATGAGTATAAGTTGCTATGCTTTCTGTAGGTGTTTTGGTGATGGTGGCGTTTGTGTGTGGCTTTTTCTGCTTGACTTTACTACTTTTTCATGACTACATTCTATGCTTTTTACCTGAAATGTCAGTCTATATCTTGAAAAGGGATTTGTGTTGGGGTTTTGGTTTAATTATACTCTTTTTTAATTAGTATTAATGAAAACTTTAGTTGAGACCAATCAACGATTTTGAGCATTTGCTGCAGTATATTTCGAGTTTAGAATTGATACGAGTCTGTACATGCAAGTACAAAAAATCAGTCATGCAGGAAACACCACATACACAACAAACAGCCGCCCGAACAGCAATACAACACAGCAAATGTACATAACTACAAAAACATAAAGAGACACACATAGACAAAACTAACATATAACACGGGGAAGATTAAAGTATCGCCTTGGAACGGTCAGTGACAAAAGTCACTGTGGGTTAAACCGGTTTAAGGGCACCCAACCGCACATTTATTCCATCCCCATCCTAAAAGACAGACATTGTAAATAAACGTATCCCCTCTCCAACTAATCTACAACAACGGCGATGGCAATGTATATAAAAGACACAAAGAGACACACGGACATAACAAACAAACAATAGGGGGAAATTGACAATGGGATTCTTTATTCTAAAATGTATGATAAAGATACGATCTTGATTTTAAGATTGTAACTTTCATTCAGCTTGACGGAGATGTTCGCCGTGCTCCATCTTATGGGGGTTAACATATTTACAGTAGAAGCCCTCTAATGCGACCACTTAATGAATAAACATGGGTGTCTTTATAAGCAGGTGATTTCTTAATACAGGGCAAAAGTAATACAGAAAGAGCTTTCTGCAATATGTTTGTCCTGCATTAAGCTACCATCTGCATATAGCAACCAGACTTGAACCTCTTTTATGTGGTCGCATTAGCGGGGTTTTAATGTATGTATGTATTATTATATGTTTCACTAGAGTTTGTTTATCGTTTGGTGATTTTAGCAGTCGAAATCTTAGTTTGACTGTAAAGATGATTAAGCAAGGATAAAAATATCAAGAACTAAATTATCTAAATTTTACAAGCGAAGTCTCTTAAGGCGTTCTTGCGACATGGTTTTTCACATCCGGAATGGTGATATCATATGGTGATGTCATTTACAAACTTAGTTTTGAAAACTAAATACCGCTTAAGCATGTGCTAGGGGCTTGAATAGTGTTGCGTCTTAATAACTCCTCGTGAACAGAGTCATTAAAACCGAGTCTGCAAATGTCTCTTTTTGCATTGCTGCTTTTGGTTTCGAAGGATCCCTCTCATGTCTTTCGTAAAAATATTGGACATACCGTTTTTTTACTTTGTTTGTTAAATATATTTATAATTCATCAAAAAGTACTTCAACATATATGTTGCTTTTTTGCATGACTTTACTTCTTGTTCATTAGCATGAATGATATCCTGGCAAAACTGGTATATATGGTCTTAGTGCCACACTCTGTAAATAAAGTCACGATCGGACTTAATGCGTATTGACTTATCTGCCTGCAAGATGTGAAATATAGACTATGAAAGGGTCTTCGACCTCAAACACATCTTATTTTGACCATTTATTTAGCTGCACTGACTATATTCTCCGAACATACTCATTTGAGCGCCACGATAGTGAATCTGATCCATGCCAACGATATAAGTTTTAAACCTGGTCAATGATGACAGCACTCTTAAATATATAAATTGATAGTTAATACAATACAATATTTTATTCTAACAGTACAACTTGTATAGAATAGCAATAAGACAATACTGTACTTGTTAGCCTGTAGTAGTTTACAAGCATACCAAAATTTCAACTACATATAAGAGTTACTACCATTTATGACCCATATATTGAATTGATTTGGATGTGTGTGTTGGGTTTTTATGTAGTCAGTGCTTGGTCTAGCCACCAGAGCTGTGTTTTTATAAACAGTTGAGAGAACAGGAGAACATAAACAATTGGAAAGGTCAGTGATTACTCTTCCTTAACTAGTAATTCATCCACGTTCCATCATTTAAAAGGAATGAAATAATCCTATTATATTGTTTAAAATCTTCTGTAGTTAATTGGACAATTACCAGATAATTAACTGAAATTATAGTGCAATGGAATTGCTTGTTCGTAATATTCAGGGTTATCGAAAAAGTTGGTAAAGACAACCACCACCAAACTATCGGAAAATATTAAACATGAACGAACGCCGAGTTGCTTGTTCTTAATATTCAGGGTTATCGAAAAGGTTGAAACAGACAACCACCACCAACATATCGGAAACTATTAAACATGAACGAACGCACAAGTTCAAGGACACTAAGACACCAAATATAAAAGCAAGGGTTACAAGAAAACACCGCCTTGGAACGGTCAGTGGCGAAACTATCAACGGGGAATGAAAACTTAGGGATCACAAGTGACACTTTTCTTAATTCGTACATTGACACATTCTGCAAATTCATTGAACAAGAGAAAGAGGTATACTGTTAATAAATAGGTCATTCTTCGATAGCAAAAGCAGAATTGTAAAACTAATAGTGTTTATTGTATCAGACGATTTAGGATTGTAGTAATCAGTGGTGATAATATCATGTAACAAAGAACACCTGTAAATGCACTGATGTTGTATGAAAGTACAAAAATGAGTCATGCAGGAAAACCACAAACGGAAAAAAACAGTCGCCCGAACAGAAACACAAGGAAACAGCAAATGTACATAACTATAAAAACATCAAGAGACACACAAAGACAAAACAAACATACAATAGGGGGAATATGGAAGTACCGCCTTGGAACGGTCAGTGACAAAAGTCACTGTGGGTTAAACCGGTTTATGGGCGCCCAACCTCACACTTATTCCATCCCCACCCTAAAAGACAAACGGTGTAAATAAACGTATCCCCTCTCCGACTAATCTACAACAACTGCGATGGCAAATACAGTGGTAAAGTGCATGTATAACGAAAACATTTAAGCGAAAAAAACTGTATCGAGTTTAGTGTAGTAGCGAAACAATTTTAGACTGAAACAATTTTAGACTGTATAAATACAATTATCAGTCATGCAGAAAACACCACATACAAAACGCAGGGCGAATCGAACAGCAACACAAGAAGAAAACACAGCTAATCTAAATATATATAAAAATACACAGAGACGCACAAAAACAAAACAAAGAAAGATTACGGGAAGATGAAAGTATCGCCTGGGAACGGGCAGTGACAATAGTCATTGGGGTTTAGACCGATTTGGAATGCCCAACCTCACACTTATCTCCACTCTAGAATACAAACAGAGTAAATACATCCCCTCTCCGACTAAACCACAACAACCGCGATGGCAAACAAATTGGTAAACTGCATGTAGAACGAAAACATAGTTAAATCAAATAAACTTGATCCACCTATCCCTAGTGTACCCAATAATTGAGCTGCAACCAGAGCAATAAAGGGTACGACAAAAGTAAAAATATGAGAAATATAGGAAACACCACATACAGAACAAACAGCCATCCGAACGAACAAAAACTGACATACGACAAGACGAGGTAGTACAACGATTCTACGATCAGAGTAGTTTCTCGTTCAGAGGACCCTTGTGCACAATGATATTAGCTTTTAGGTAAAAATCACTCTGCAAAACACTTGATGAGACAACTGTGTTAGTGAGACTTCACATGCATGACAGAAATACAGGAAATGTACGTGAGACAATGTCAATCAGAATGACATCTGGATGTTTCTGTTTCATTTGAAAAACAGGATGTGAAATGACGGGAAGGAAGCAATTGGTCAATGCTGCTAGTTTACAAAGTACTTCCAGTGAAAACGGATATGCAGTATGACTTTTATAACTGTTAGGGTGATAAGACTGTATTGTTTTACACTATGAAAAAAAAGCAAGACCAATGTCGAACTAAAAGTACATGTACGACTGAAAAAGTAGTAAAGTCAAGCAGGAAGGGCCATTCACAAAACGCCACCATCACCAAAACATCGATAGAAAGCTATTTACACACACACACACACATACATACAGGATATGAAAATATTAAACACGAACACAAGTAGAAAGACACCAGACCAACACAAACGCAAGGGCGAACACACACAAACACGTACACGCACGAGACGAAAACCACAAATTCGAACAAACACATAAGTACAAAGACGCCAAACAACAAAAACAAGGATGACAAAGAGAGTGCCGCCTTGGAACGGTCAGTGGCAAAACCACCACTGGGTTTTACAACGGTTTACACAGACGTCCTACCCTCACACTTATCTCAAAGCCTCACTAGCTAAACAGAGTCCTGCAGGAAACACCGCATACAAAACACGCAACCGCCCGAACAGCAATACGAGAAAAAACAGTAAATGTAAATGCATATAAAAGACACAAAGAGACGAACAACCAATAGGGGAGGTGGAAGTACCGCTTTTGAGCGGTCAGTAACAAATGTCACTTGGGGTTTAAACCGGTTTAGTGGCGCCGCCCAACCTCACACTTAATATATCCCTATCCTAAAAGACGAACAGTGTAAATAAATGTATCATCGCTCCGACAAATTACAACAACTGCGATGGCAAATACAGTGGTAACCTCACACTTATTCCATTCAAGTCGAGGTGTAGTACACCTTCGAAACAGGTGCGAAACAGTACATGCCTAGCACAATAATGCTGACTACTTCGCTAAGCAAATATTTAGTACCACTATTAAATCCATTGACGTATAAAAGCCTTTATAAAAGTCTTTTAATAACACTATGAGCATTTTTCATGATAAATGTATTCGGTCATATGGTGCTAAACATTACATTTTAGAAACAAATTAAGCAGTGTTTCATTAGAACGAAAACATTATTCTAAGGAGAAAAGAGCTACAGCATTTTATTTCGCTGCATAAGCCGGAATGTTAGATACATTTTTATTGAGCCATATCTAGTTTGCGGTGACACCTCTATCAAGAAACAATTGAACAATGATTATCAGTAGAATGACACAGTTTAGAAATGTTTAAGTGGCGCAGATTAAATGTCTGTAAACTGCAAGCTATACACATTTAACATTAGCATATGTCCCGAGTTGTATTTCTAATACTTTATTTAAGTATATTTCTATTTACAATGAATGACACTGAATATAGGTGGGATGACATATGTTGATACATTGTAGTCATTGTATGCCCTTGGGAAATGAAACGAAACTGTCGTAAGGTGGAATGAGACTAATTATAGCTGGAATGACACTTTTAGACATTATGTACCCTTTGGGATATGTAATCACACTGATTATGGGTGAGATGACAGACGTTGAGACATTTATATCGGTAATATCCACCTTCGGGAATGAATTGACACTATCTTAAGGTGGAATGATACTGATTTTATGTGGAATGACATACTTTTGAGTGTCATTTCACCTTAAAATAGTATAATTCCATTTCGAAAAGAGGACAGAGGGCTAGAATGTCTCAATTGTATGTCTTCCCATATTGAAACAGTGTCGTTCCATTTTTGAAAGGAGACATTAGGAGATGCAAGGAATATTGAGTCTAAAAATGTACCATTCCACCTATAATCCAAGACAATTTACTTACTACTGTCATGTCATGGTCCAAAGATATATAATGTCTCCAAATTATGACATGCCAACTATGTTCAGTGACATTTCTAAATTAGAATTGTGTAATCATTGTCATTTCAATCCTGCAATCCTGTTTGCCAAGGAGATGTAAGGGATATGTCTAAAAATACCTCATTCTACCATTATTCACCGCCATTCCATCTTAAAACAGTGTCATCCCATTTCATAAGGAGGATAGAAGGGCTAAACATTTCCCAAAATGTCATTCCGTCTATAATAAGTGTTATTTCACTACCTTAAAACAGTGGCATTCCATTTCGCAAAGAGGATAGAAGGGATATAATGTCTCAGAAATATGTCCTTTTATGGTGTTGTTCTATTTTGCAACGGAGACATAAGAGATATTATGTCTAAAAATGTGACACTCCACTCATAATAAAGGTCATGTCATTCGATTATAATACATGTACAGTGTCATTCCATTTCGGAAAGAGGATACTGTCTAAAAATTATACCATTCCACATTGTAACAGTTTCATACCATTCTTGAAAGGAGACATAAAATATATAATGTCTCAGAAATATGTCATTCCACCCATATACAGTGTCATTTCTCATTAGCATTGTGCCATTCAATTTTCTAAGGAGACGTAAGGAATATAGTATCTCAAAATAACCCAATCTTCCTTAGGTGCACCACGGTCCACTTTAATACAGTGATTCCCCATATTATCTAAGGTATTTGAAAAAGTTATTTTTGATCGAGGTTGGGTACCCGTAAACCAGATTTAAGCCCCCCTCCCCCTGTAGCTGTTTTGGGCTACTGGCCGTTGCAATGCGGTACTCCTGCTTTCAGCCTATGGTTAGTTTGTTATTTAATATGCTTAACGTTTAATGTTTTTCGTCTTGATGTCTTGATGTAATGTTTTGTTTGCCTTGCGTCTTTGTGCTTGTGGTTTGTTCATGTTGTGGAACGTTTGTCCCTGGTTCTTGTGTGTGTGTGTGTGTGCGTTTGGGTGTGTGGTTGTGTGTGTATGTGTGTCATGCTGTCTATCGGTGTTTTTGTGGTGGTTGCGTCTTACATGTGGCTTTGCCTGCTTGACTTTACTACTTTTCCATTGATATGCATCCTGTTATACTCAGGGAGCCAATGGGGTCTACCGTTCACCCCACCACCCTAGACGTTTTTTTTTATGGGTACCAAAATGTTCAGAAAAGTGTCCTGAATCAGAATCGCGAATGTACTCAAACTTAAATTATTTTAGGCTATGTGTATTTTAACCGTTTCCATGGCAAAAATGATTCATCAAAATAACTGAGATCTAGCAGAGTATTACAGGTTGGTGACAAATTTCCAAAATTTGTGAAAGGATCGGTTACCATGGAAACCGTTACAATGTTACTTACAGTTCATTGTTTGGATATCAATTTAAATACTTAGCTTTCTGAGTGTTTTGTCATCAATTTAAACTACATTTGAAGTTGTTTTTTGATATTGGTAGGATAAAAATTGAGAGGTTCACGTTATTTCTGTATTTTTTGCTATTTTTTAATATTTCTCATTAATATTCATGTGTATGCAAATAAGGTAATTCCTTAGTATAGCCTTTAAACCAAAGCACAATGTCTGAGCTTTAATTCGGTACCAGTTTTATACAGTTAGCACAAAAAAATTCTGTGATATGGAAGATGTTTGTAGGTAGGTGTCGACTAACAAAAAAGTGTGAACAGAGTGAAATGAATGGTTACTATGGAAACAGTTAAAAAGTTACTTAGAGTTAAAAATTTTGGTCCTAAAATTGGATATTCTGTTTTCTGTTTTCTGAGGATTTTGTCATAATGTTAAACTGCATTTGATATTGTTTTCTGATATTTGTAGGATAAAATGTGATTAGTTTACATAATTTACGTTATTTCTATATTGTTTTTACTATTTTTAATGTTCTCATTAATATTCATGAGTATGCAAATATGGTAATTTGATAAAACAACTGGAAATAGAAGCACAACGTCCTATCACCATTTTGGTACCAGTTTTATAGGTTTAGGACAAAAACTGGCTGTGATATGGACGATTTTGCAGGTACGGGCCATTATAACAAAAACTGGGGTGTTGCCATGGAAACGGTAAAAACAGTACTAAAGTTAATGCCATAGTCTTCAAATTGGATATTTTGTTTCCTGGGGGTTTCATCATCATGTTAAACTGCATTTGAAGTTATTTTCTGATATTTGTAGGATAAAAAAAATGAAAGGTTTACGTTATTTCTATACTTTTTTTACTATTTTTAATGTTCTCATTAATATTCATGAGTATGTAGGCTGGGTCCTAGTAGTGGTTACCGTAGCACCCCCACCCCCCCCCCCAGACTTTTTTTCATGGGTACCAATTTGTTCGTTGGGGTCCTCAGAACACATTTTGAGCATGTCCCCAAAAATAAGTTTGTCCCAGCTATGTTTTATTTAACGGTTTCCATGGTAACCCGAGGTAATTTTCGAAACTACCTTAAAAACTATGTTTTTAGAAGCTAAAGAAGGACAAAACAAGTACATGTACCAAAGTAAAGTAGAGACATATTGCTTGAATATGATATATGATTTTTTTAATATTCATTAATGCATTCTTATGAATATTAATGAGGAAGTAAAAAATGTGATTTTTTTAGAAAAAAGAAGTTTGTTGTTTAGTCTGAGAGACATATTAATGCACATAAATTATTGAAATTAGGTTTAAGTTGTTCGTTGGGGTCATCAGAAAACATTTTGAGTATTTCCCCAAATAATTTTGTCCCATCTATGTTTTATTAAACGGTTTCCATGGTTACCCGAGGTAAATTTCAAAACATCATTGGTTCAGAAAATGTGTAATAACTTTGCGTTTAGAGGCAATAGAAGGACAAAACAAGTACCAAAGTAAAGCAGAAACATGTATCTTGAATGTGATATATATTTTGATAATATTAATAAATTGTTAATGATGAATATTAATGAGGAAGTAAACAATTCCGCTTTTTTAGAAAAAGGAGCTTGTTGTTTAGTCTTAGAGGCCTATTAATGCACAAAAAATATTGAATTCAGGTTTAAATTGTTTGTTGGGGTACTCAGAACACTTTTTGAGCATTCCCCCAAAATAATTGTGTCCGAGCTATATTTTATTAAACGGTTTCCATGGTAACCCGAGGTAAATTTCGAAACTATCTTGATTAAGAAAATGCTTCATAACTTTGCTGACCGTGCCAAGGCGGTACTCTCTTTGTCACCCTTCCTTTCGTTTGCCTTGCGTCTTTGTACTTGTGGTTTGTTTATGTTGTGGAACGTTTGTCCCTGGTTCTTGTGTGTCTTTTGGTGTTTTCTGTGTTCATTTCGTGTGTGTGTGTGTGTGTGTGTGTGCGTTTGGGTGTGTGGTTGTGTGTGTGTGTGTGTGTGTGTGTGTGTGTCATGCTGTCTATCGGTGTTTTGGTGGTGGTTGCGTCTTGCATGTGGCTTTGCCTGCTTGACTTTACTACTTTTCCATTTGCTTTTAAAGACAATAGAAGGACAAAACCAGAACCAACGTAAAGCAGAGACATATAGCTTGAATACGATATGTAATTCTATTAATACTCATAATGCATTCTTATAATACATTCTTATGAATATTAATGAGTAAGTAAAAAATGCGTTTTTAGTTTGAGGAGTTTGTTTTTAGTCTGAGAGGCCTAACGATATACAAATAGTTATTGAATTCAGATTTAAATGTTTTAATATCAACACACAAAGAAAGGAAAACATCTTTGGTTCATGTAATATTTCTAAAAACATGTATATTTAAGCTAATTTGCATATAACGTGCGTAAATGAATACGCAATTTAACATAAGCCCTATATTTAGCATTGTTTCGAGTGTACTATCTTTTCTATTATTTATTTTACGTAAAACACCAGATATTGAACAAATATTGACAAGAGCAGAGGGTCATTACTTTGGGTTCTTGAATATTAATGCATATTTATGAATATTAATGAGATGTAAAATAAACACACTTGAATGAGCTGTTCTTTTTATCTGAGATTATTTTAGTTAACCAGTATAGACTTGATACTGACTGAAACAGCGATATTGATATTCATGTATATAAATATGTAGATAATGAATATTATTTTCAATATCATGAATATTAATGAGAATGTAAAGTGTTTTAGGAAAGTAAGTGTTTCTATTATATTGCAATATACATGTATGTGAACAACACATTTCTTGTAATAAAATACAGCAGAGGAATTGAGCCTCGTGCATGTTTTATGAAGAATATTACTGTTATGGGTGTTTTGCAATACAATAGAAAATATATAGTATCTCGACTGTAATCATCAGCTTATGTTTACCCATATAAGCCTTGCGTGACTTCGAACTTACTCGCGATGTCTTATGCATTTGCTTGAGTATTTACCACAGCATGCCAGAGCAATGCAATGCTTCTTGCGAGCATTTCGCGACAGGCTGGACAAATCATTAAGTGTGTCTGGCCTGCTGTTGATGCTCCGTGTCAGCTCCCTGTCCAGTTTCATCCCTCTGGACAGGGGAGACGTGGGGGCTTGCTGCCCGACGGAAGAAGTATTCTTCTCTTTGGTCAGCGACTTCCTCGCAACAGACAAATCACTGTCCTCTTAAGATCAGAAGAAGCCTGCTTCTTTAAAATCACTTTCGTCAACAGCCCCTGTGGTGCAGTCGATTCCCCAGTTGTTAGTTGCAGATCGGCACCCAACTGCTGGCCCGGGCGCGGGTTCCCCGTTTACCACTTGAATGGTGCCCTTTGTTCTGGTCCAAGGTACTATTGTTGCCAGGTCTCCCGGTCCGCTTGTTACCGAGCCCCAGCCCAAAGATGTCACTGTGTATTCTTTGGCCCGGTGTTTGCTCTCCAATGGTCCTCCGGTGGCCCGGTCTGGACCAGGATACCGAAGCGGACCGGTAAATATACCAGTCCAATCTTTTCTACAGGGCATTCTGTCTCTACACCGCATTACAGTGGTGAAAGTCAACATGAAGCTGCTCTGGCTAAGTCTAGACGTTCTTGGTCGTCTAGACCCTGCAATTACTCTTCATCTTCTGAGTACACTTCGGACTCCCCAGCCCCCATTCCACCAACCCGTAGGAGTCGTAAAAACCTTCATATTCTTCTAATGGGAACCGGCACTCTCATCGCAGATCGAGGTCTTACCATTACTCTTCTATGCGAAGACATCGCTCTGCCTCCTCAAATTCGCCGGCTGGTCGCTCTAGCTAGCCGACACTCATTCTGGGAACCAGCAAGCGTCACCTAGAGGGAGAATAGCTCTAACGTGAACCCACAGTCCACACTTCGATGTCTGTGGCGGGTGCTGCCATCCGTGGCGTTCCCCAGGGCGGATTCTGGGGAAGAGCAGGAAGACACTTTGTCCATTATGGCTCCTAGGGATGGTCCTATTTTTTAAGGGAATCAGACTTTGTGGAAGCCTCTCACTCAGATTTAGACGGGACTTAGTCCTCTTTTTCTTTAGATGATTCTGAACATCAATATTTTCTATTGCGAATGCGTGTGAAGATTGTTTTAGAATCCTCCCACCCTCTGTCTGCCCTAGACCCCCGAATCCTATTCACAGGGGTCCTCTATCCTCTTCCGTGCTAGTGACAGTCGAAAAAGTGGACCTCCCTAACTTAATTAAGTCTATGGAGTCTCTTTCTCATTCCATGGGACTTCTTTCCCGTTTGCCTGACCAGGACGAAGATTTGTGTGCCAGCCCGTCAGCTGGGTGGATGATATGTCCGCTAAACTCTTACGGACAGGGGTTCCCAGGGTATCTCTTAGACCTCCGATTTCAAATGAAAATCGACCTGGGATGATTTATCAGATCCCCTCACTTGATTCCGACAGCCCCAGGGCGGGCATTAGGCCTCTCTCTCTCTCTCTCTCTCTCTCTCTCCTCTCTCTCTCTCTCATTCACTTCTTTAGCACCGGGAGTTGCATCCAACAGATGGTGTTCGCTTCAAACATTGACGTACGTATTATTATCGATAATTAAGACAGGTGATAGTTTAATGCATGGTGAGCTCCTAGTGGAGCTAACCCATCCGACAATTATGCAGCGTTTCTTGATCTACACCTTAAAATTAATAATGGAATGATTTATTCTAAAATATATGACAAAAGAGATGATTTTGATTTTAATATTGTAAAGTTTCCTCATCTTGACGGGGATGTTCCCCGTGTTCCATCTTACGGGGTTTATATATCTCAACTTATTCGTTTTGCTAGAGCTTGTTCATCTATTGACGATTTTAACAGTCGAAATCTCATTTTAACTGAAAAACTGATTAAGCAAGGATATAGATACCATAAACTAAGAAAAACTTTCTCTAAATTTTACTATCGAAATCTCTCGCTTATTGGCAAGTACAAATATAATCTCAAGGTGCTTCTGCGACACGGTATTTCACATCCTGAATTTTATGGTGATGTGATTAACAAACTTCGTAAAATTATTGGACATACCCATTTTCTCACTTTGTTCATCAAATGTGTTAAACAATTAATTAAAAAGGGATATGATCCTGTAGTACTACAACATACTGCATGTTTGGTTGTGAACCCTTTTGCAGTTGGCAATCACGCTGGCCTCTTTGCATGTACGCCGACAAGAAAGGTTTAGTACTCTATGAAGGCAACCTCTTAAATCTAGAAATGGAAGGAGAACGTCGGATACGAGGGGTGTTTCAAAAATAATGTCACCTGCATCGGTGCTCATATAGCGGAAGTGCTTTTGTTCATTTTAATTTGGCTTGCCCTTGAAAATTCTCTCCGCCAGCCTGAATACACCTTTTTAGCTGGTCAATCCATTTTTGGAAGCATTTTTCATACTCTTCAATGGGGACACCCATCAGAGACTGATAAACAGCAGATCCAAGGGCATTTCTCGAATTGTATCTCCTTCCAGATAAATGATATTTAAAAGTACAAAAATGAGTCATGCAGGAAACACCATATTTAAGTTTTGGAAAGAGAAAATAGTCGCAGGGGGGCCAAGTCTGGCGAATACGGAGGGTGCGGAAGGACGGTAACCTTCTCTGACTCCAAAAAGTCAGTCACAATACGTGCCTTGTGAGCGGATGCATTATCATGCAAAAGTCGGACATACTTAAGTCCTGTTTTGGGGCGGCTACTTTTGTATAGTTCTTCAATTTTCTCAGAACAACGTTTTTTATAGAACTTGCCTTTGACAGTTCTGCCTTTTGGCACCGGTATTTGAATAGCTGGACCCTTATTAGTGAAAAAAATAGCATACAAAACCTTCTTTACCGTTCGTATTCGTTTGGTAATACTTGGGCGTCTGGCATTTTAGTGGCCCATATTCGGTTGGAAACCTTCCGCTTTGGTTCAAAATAATACACTCAGGTCTCATCACCAGTGACTATATTATCAAAAGCCTTTTTACTATATTTTGGGTACATTTTGAGAAGTTGTTTTGCCATTGTTACACGCGTCTTCTTTTGCTCATCCGTTAACAAATGGGGTATCCATCTCGCATTTATCTTTCTAACTTTTAGGTGTTTCTTCAAAATTGCATGAACTCTTGCTAACGACAAGTTTGTCATTCGAGCCAATTGTCTTACGGTGAATCGAGCATCAGTTTTGAGGATATTTCGGATTTTTTCTATGTTACCTTTGGTCGTAGTTGTTGCAGGACGACCTGGGCGAGCAGCATCTTTCAGTTGCTGCTGCCCAGCACTAAATTTAGCTACCCACCTACAAACAGTCCTGTGGGACATTGGCCCTCCCCATAAATGTCACACACCTCGCGGTGAATATCTACAGCCTTTATGCCGAGTTATGACCTACCTTTTATATAGGCCCTAATTTCAAGAACATTTTCAGCTCGTTTTCCTGTCATTTTGTGTACATGTATAGTCTAACAAATAGGCTATGAAACGATGTACACTGTACCGAGGCAAGTGAACGTGTGGACGAGATATTTACCTAGGTCACGAGCCAGTGATCACTCAATCGACACGAGGTGGTTTTGTGCATGAATTGCACGATTTCCGCGAAATAAAGCACAGATGACATTATATTTGGAACACCCCTCGTATCTGTACTATTTCATTTTTGTCGTACCCTTTATTACTTTTCTACAGTTACTCTGTTTGCTGCTCAATCATTGAGTACACTAACGATAGGTGGATACAGTATGTTCAATTAAATGTTTTTTCGTTATACATTCACTTTACCATTGTATTTGCCGTCGCGGTTGTTGTAGATTAGTCGGAGAGGGGATACGTTTATTTACACTGTCTTTTAGCGTGGGGATGGAATAAGAGTGAGGTTGGGCGCCCATAAACCGGTTTAACCCCCCAGTGACTTTTGTCACTGACCGTTCCAAGGCGGTACTTCCATCTTCCTCCTATTGTATGTTTGTTTTGTCTTTGTGTGTCTCTTGTTGTTTTTTCTAGTTATGTACATTTGTTGTTTCCTTGTGTTGCTGTTCGGGCGAGTGTTTGTTCTGTATGTGTTGTTTCCTGCATGACTCATTTTTGTACTTTTATGCATGACTTTCACCATGCATTAAGTAGTCACCTGCTTAAAAGGCTCTAAATGCTTCTATAAAGAAAATTCGAATAATCGAGATTTTATTGTATACTCAAAATAATACCAAATACAATGCTCATAGAAAATTGCTTATTCCTATACGCACATTATATGCAAATTAGCTGAAATACGCATGCTTTATAGAAATATTACCTGAAACAAAGATGGTTTATTTTCCTTGTATGATCACATGAAAACATTCAAACATGAATTCAATAACTCTTGTTTATTGATAAGCATCTCAGACTAAACAATAAACTCCTTTTTCTAAACAAAAATCGGATTGTTTTACTTCCTTATTAATATTCATAAAAGTACATAAATGAGTCATGCAGGAAACACTACATACAGAACAAACACTCGCCCGACAGCAACACAAGGAAACAGCAAATGTGCATAAGAAGAAAAAAAACAACAAGAGACGCACAAAGACAAAACAAACATACAATAGGAGGAAGATGGAAGTACCGCCTTGGAACGGTCAGTGACAAAAGTCACTGGGGGGTTAAACCGGTTTATGGGCGCCCAACCTCACACATATTCCATCCCCATCCTAAAAGACAAACAGTATAAATAAACGTATCCCCTCTCCGACTAATCTACAACAACCGTGACAGCAAATACAGTGGTAAAGTGCATGTATAACGAAAAAACATTTAAGTGAACATACTGTATCCACCTATCGCTAGTGTATTCAATGATTGAGCTGCAAACAGAGTAACTGTAGAAAAGTAATAAAGGGTACGACAAAAATGAAATAGTACAGATATCCGACGTTCTCCTTCCATTTCTGGATTTAAGAGGTCGCCATCATAGAGTACTAAACCTTTCTTGTCGGCGTACATGCAAAGAGGCCAAAGTGATTGCCAACTGTAAAAGGGTTTACAACCAAACATGCAGTATGTTGTAGTACTACAGGATCATATCCCTTTTTAATGAATTGTTTTATACATTTGATGAACAAAGTGAGAAAATGGGTATGTCCAATAATTTTACGAAGTTTGTTAATCACATCACCATAAAATTCAGGATGTGAAATACCGCGTCGCAGAAGCACCTTGAGATTATATTTGCACTTGCCAATAAGCGAGAGATTTCGATAGTAAAATTTAGAGAAAGTTTTTCTTAGTTTATGGTATCTATATCCTTGCGTAAGAAGTTTTTCAGTTAAAATGAGATTTCGACTGTTAAAATCGTCAATAGATGAACAAGCTCTAGCAAAACGAATAAGTTGAGATATATAAACCCCGTAAGATGGAGCATGGGGAACATCCCCGTCAAGATGAGGAAAATTTACAATATTAAAATCAAAATCATCTCTTTTGTCATATATTTTAGAAGAAATCATTCCATTATTAATTTTAAGGTCTAGATCAAGAAACGCTGCATAATTGTCGGACGGGTTAGCTTTATTCAATTTGAGTTCTTTAGGATAAATTGTAGGAATCAGAGCATCGAAGAAAGGGTTATCTAAGTTAAAAATGTCATCCAAATATCGACAAGTTTCATTGAAGGCTTTTATAACATCTTCTTGTGATTGAGGATTCAAACGCAACATGAAATCTCTCTCATATCAGTACAAAAACAAATCTGCAACAAGTGGTGCACAATTCGTACCCATAGCAATACCAATTACCTGACGGTATATAGCATTCCCATAACGTACAAATATGTTATCCAAAAGAAAGGTTAGTGCTTCGCAAACTTCTTAGCAAGTCCAATTGGTGTAATATTTCATTTGCTCGTCAGTAAAGAAGGCTTTTTCAACATTACATGCCAAGAATGATGTTTTTTCTCGGGCAAATACTTTCTGGATCAAGTTAGTAAGCCTATCCTTAATTAAAATATGAGGAAGAGTTGTGTACAGAGTAGAAAAATCGTACGTGCTTACAGTGGATGCAAGATACCTTTTGTTCTTAAGTTTGTTTAAGACTTCTGAAGAGTTCTTAATAGACCAGAAGAGATTTATTCCAGAATTTTCATAAGTCTTATCACAGTAGAATTTTACATGTTCCTTTACCTTCGTTAAACAAGAAGTCAAAAGTATAGAAAATTTAGTAGTTGTACATGAACTAGAATTTGCAATGAAACGCGCTTTATATGTTTTTTATGTAGTTTTGGTAACCAATACATTGTAGGAAGTTTATGTTGTGTAATTTTAATATCGGTTCCAAATTGTTCACACTTTTTGACATGGTCTGTAATGATGGTCTTTTCGTCAGTGGTAACTGAAATGTATGACTTGGTATTAATAATTTCCTGCTTCAAGACATCGATATAATGTAATCGTCAAATAATAATCACATTATTCGATGCCTTATCAGCAGGAACAAAAACGTATTTTGAATGGAAATCCTGTAAACCCTTTTTAAGATGTCTAAAACAAGTTCTAGGTTTAGGTGGAAGAAGGTGTTTATTAGAGCTGTAAAAGGAAATGCGTTTATCAATTATATCAAAAATTAGTTTTTTCCAACAAGAAAGAGCATTAGACTCAACATGTTCTCTTCGACACCATTTAATACTAAAATTTTGTAAAGCCTCCGCAATCTGAACTCGACAAGAGTTAAAATCTATCAAGGATGGTATTCTATATTTGGGACCTTTATTCAAAAGAGATCGTAGACGTTTATCTTTAATTATCTCAAAATTACCAGTAATCACATGACCAGCCGGAGAATAGCAAATTTTTGAGGTGGCGCAATCTCAATTATCAGGAATATTATCATTAATATTAAGGTCGGCCACAATGTTATTATAGTTGAAAATTGTATTTCTGAAGGGTTTGTTATATTTGTAGCATATGATAGGTGGTTCTGTATTTTTAAAGTATTTAGGAATAGTGTCAATTACATTTTTGTCTCTAAAAATACTTTGGAGGTCCATAAAATCAATACCTTTATTGATAAAAGGAATTTTCAAGAAGAATCTGTGGTGTTCAGATAATTTGTCAATGTGCGGTCTGAGAACATGTAGAGTAAAGCTTTGTATCAAACTAGCCGTTCCTATGAGAGGATCTGATCTAAAAATAATTTTATTGGCTTGCTCGTCAATTTCTTTTAATGAACATATAGATAAGGAGGAAAGTCTAGAAAGCATGGCATGTTTACCCGAAGTTAAGCGTAAAGTATGTAGATCAAGAAGAGTCATTTTCAAACGAGATTTTCGTTTAATATTACCATTTTTGCGAATGCAATGTGATCGAGATTTGCGTTTTCTAATAGAAAAAAATTGAAAAAATATCTATATCTGGTTCTTTTGAAATATTTCTAGTCTGGTAAATATTATCATTCAGTCCTAAAGGAAAAGGTGTTTGCAATTTTTTTATCCAATTTAATTCAGATATAAATCTAGCTTTCGATTTAAAGCTACTAGTCGCCTCCTTATCATATGTTATATGCACAACAATTTGTACTAAAACATCTTTAAAAGAATGGCCAGATTTCCGAAAGTGTTGGTATAAAACATTGTTTAGTTTACGATTTCGACACTGATATGCATGCTCACGAAATCGAGTTTTCATATACATTTACGAAAATTAGTTAAATTACATTTCATATTCATGTTATATGTCTTTGCTTTATTTAGCTTCTTGTTTTGTCCTTCTTTTGCCTCTAAAAGCAAAGTTATGACGCATTTGTTTAACCATAAATGTTTCGAAATTTACCTCGGGTTACCATGGAAACCGTTGAAAACATAGCTTGGACACAATTATTTTGGGGAATGCTCAAGTGGTGTCCTGCGGACCCCAACGAACAATTTAAACCTGAATTCAATACCTTTTGTGCATTAATAGGCCTCTAAGACTAAACAAAAAACTCGTTTGTCTAAAAAGCGGATTTTATACTTCCTCATTAATATTCATAAGCAATCGTATATGAATATTATTAAAATTATATATCATAATCAAGTTATATGTCTCTGCTTTACTGTGGTTTTTATTTTGTCATTCTATTGTCTCTAAAAGCAAAGTTATTATGCATTTTCTGAACCAATGATGTTTCGAAATTTACCTCCTCGGGTTACCATGGAAACCGTTCAATAAAACATAGAAGGGACAAAAACACTTCGGGGAAATGCTCAAAATGTGTTTTGATGACCCCAACGAACAATTTAAACCTGAATTCAATAATTTGTGTCCATTAATAAGCCTATCGGACTAAACAACAAGCTCCTTTTTCTAAAAAACGCATTTTTTACTTTCTCATGAATATTCATAAGAATGCACTTATGAATATTAATTCAATCATATATCATATTCAAGCTATATGTCTCCGCTTTACTTTGGTACTTGTTTTGTCCTTCTATTGCCTCTAAAAGCAAAGTTATTACGCATTTTATGAACCAAGTATGTTTCGGAATTTACCTCGGGTTACCATTGAAACCGTTTAATAAAACATAGATGGGACAAAATTATTTGGGGAAATACTCAAAATGTGTTCTGAGGACCCCAACGAACAACTTAAACCTAAATTCAATAATGTATGTGCATTAATAAGCCTCTCAGACTAAACAACAAACTCCTTTTTTCTAAACAAAATCCCATTTTTTACTTCCTCATTAATATTCATAAGAATGCATTTATAAATATTAAAAAACGCATATTCTGAACCAAGGTAGTTTCGAATTTTACCTCGGGTTACCATGGAAACCGTTAAATGAAACATAGCTGGGACAAACTTATTTTTGGGGGCATGCTCAAAATATGTTCTAAGGACCCCAACGAACAATTTGGTACCCATGAAAAAAAGTCTAGGGGGGATGCTACGGTAACCACTACTAGGACCCAGCCTAATGCAAAGAAGGTAATTAAAAAAATCGTTGGAAATAAAAGCACAATGTCTTATCTTCCATTTGGTACCGGTTTTATAGTTTTAGGACAAAAAGTGGCTGCGATATGGGCGAATTTGTAGGAATGGGTCATCATTACTGGGGGGTTGCCATGGAAACGGTTAAAATACACATAGCCTGAAAGAATTTAAGTTTAAGTACATTCGCGATTCTGATTCAGGACACTTTTCTGAACATTTTGGTACCCATGAAAAAAAGTCTAGGGGTGTGCACGGTAGACTCCATTGGCTCCCTGAGTATTATGTTTTGTCTTGTGACTGTGCTGTTTCTTGTTTGATAGTGTTTGGTGCGGTGTATTTTCCTATGTGGCTTTCCCTGTTTGACTAATTTTCCATATTTTAAACATATTTGAATGATAATAAGCGTCTGAACAATTTTCAGTCCGGTTTTAGACGAGCTTTTTATGCCCCCATTGACGATAGTCAGGGGGCATATTGTTTTTGCCCCTGTCTGTCTGTTTGTTTGTTTGTCAGCAAATTTAACATTGTTCATAACTTTTGAGCCAGTACAGATAGAGACTTGATATTTAACATACATATGTATCTCATAAAGCCGCACATTTTGAGGGGTAACATGTTAAGGTCAAGGTCACCTTTAAAGGTCAGAGGTCAAATATATGGGTCAAATCACCGACTTTAACATTGGCCATAACTTTTGGACCAGTAGAGATAGAAACTTGATATTTGGCATGCTTGTGTATCTCATGAGGCTGCACATTTTGAAGTGACATGTCAAGGTCAAGATCATCCTTCAGGGTCAAAGGTCAAATTGTCTGTTTCTTTGTCTGTAACATTAACGCAACCTTAACATTGGTCTTAACTTTTGAGCCAGTACAGATAGAGACTTGATATTTGGCATGCATATGTATCTCATAAATCCCCGCATTTTGAGGGGTGACATGTCAAGGTCAAGGTCATCTTTCAAGGTCTGGGGTCAAATATATGAGGGGGCATAGTGTTTTACAAACACATCGTGTTCTACTTATACTTGTCTGATTCAGTTTTCCGACTTTATCAAATTCCAAATGGATAAAGGTAATATTGTTGGCATGGTACTCCTTGATTTACAGAAAGCTTTTGATACAATTGATCATAGTATCTTACCTATGAAGATAAAGACTTAAAGCTTCAGGTTTGCCCCAATACAGTGTTGACTAGTTTAGATATTACCTTTCAGACAGACAACAACTAGTTGGTGTGTCAGGAACATTTTCATCTCGTGCAGGTATCTCTTTTGGTGTGCCACAAGGCTCCATATTGGGACCACTTTACTTTTTAATCTGTGTAAACGACATACCGGGTGCTGTATCAAACAAGCTTCTATTGTATGCAGATGGCTCAGGTATTTTAGTACCTGGCAAAAATATTTTCCAAATTGAAAGTTGCCTGTCAAATGATCTGGATGTAGTTAGCAAACGGTTAATTGATAATAAACTTTCTTTTCATCAAGGTAAGATTGAGTCAATCCTGTTCGGTTCTAAACCTACATTAAGAACTCAGTCACATTTAGATATAATTTCTAATGGTCAACATATATGGGTGCTATTTTAGACTATTTCTTATCTTGTGAGGCAATTGTAAGATCAGTTATTACAAAAGCAAACATCAGGCTGGAGGTTTGTACAGAAAATGCCATTTTTTTTTTTAAATTGACATACAAGGAAACGTTTGGTGTTTGCACTTATTCAATGTCACTTTGATTACGCTTATTGCTGTTGGTACCCTGCTCTAACTCAAGGCTTGAAAATAGACTTCAATCAACTCAAGATACATGAATCCATTTTGTTTAAAACTTAGACGCTAGAGAACACATGGGCATATATCATTTTAAATACCTCAACTGGTTGTCAGTTTCCTAAAGTGTTGATCATATCACTCTTTCTTATATTTTTAATATATCTACGGGCACTGATCCTGTATATATTGGTGACTGTTTTGTTCCTTAAGCTCTGTATATAACCGCTGCACAAGATAAAAAATGTCAGCTGTTCCTGTTCAAGAAGACTCGTTTTCATTCAATTTTACAGATTACGGACGCTACATCATTCCTAGAGTTAACAGTTTTGGTACGAAATCATTTCTTTTCAAAGGTGTTCACTTGTGGAATAGCCTTCCTCAGACTTTAAGACAATCAATTTAGATTTGATGTTAAAACTATTTTGAAAGATAAAGAATATACATTACAACAAATTTCTTTAAATTGATGGAACTTCAGTATGTAGTGCATGTTTATTTTTGTTTCACGTTATTCTTTAATACGACTCTTATGAATAGTTCTGATACGCTGCTTTGTTAAACATGGTCATAGACATTTTATAACCGACATATTTTGAACTTAACAGTGATTATATGGATATTTCCGTGACACTTATATTTTAAGATAACACCTGCGATAGTTATTTATAATGATACCGTGTCACTAGAATCAATGACTACAATGTGAAACAAGAGATGTTTGTAAAACATGTATACCCCCGACCCCCTGACCTTTGATCTAGTGACCTCAACTATAGAGGTCATCTAGCGGTCATGACTAATCACCACAGTAACTTTGAAAATCCTAAGCCAAACCACTGATCATTTATTGATCTGAAAACATTTCACAAGTTAAGGTAATGGTGACCTTGACCTTTGACCTAGTGACCTCAACAACTATAGAGGTCATCTAGTGGTCACGACCAACTACCACAGCAAGTTTGAAGATCCCGAACCAAACCATTGAGCAGTTATTAATTGGAACCATTTCATCAGTTAAAGTCATGATGACCTTGACCTTTGACCTAGTGACCTCAAAATCAATAGGGGTTATCTAGTTGTCATGACCAACTACCACAGCAAGTTTGAAGATCTTAAGCCAAACCCCTGAGCAGTTATCGATCGCAAACCATTTCCCCAGTTAAGGTCATGGTGACCTTGACATTTGACCTACTGACCTAAAAAATAATAGGGGTTATCTATTGGTCATGATCAACCACCACATCAAGTTTGAAGATCCTAAGTCAACCCTTGAGCAGTTATTGATCGCAAACCATTTCACCAGTTAAGGTCATGGTGACCTTGAACTTTGACCTAGTGACCTCAACAACTATAGGGGTCATCTAGTGGTCACGACCAACTACCACAGCAAGTTTGAAGATCCCGAACCAAACCATTGAGCAGTTATTAATTGGAACCATTTCATCAGTTAAAGTCATGATGACCTTGACCTTTGACCTAGTGACCTCAAAATCAATAGGGGTTATCTAGTTGTCATGACCAACCACCACATCAAGTTTGAAGATCCTAAGTCAAACCCTTGAGCAGTTATTGATCGCAAACCATTTCACCAGTTAAGGCCATGGTGACATTGACCTTTGAACTAGTGACCTAAAAACAATAGGCCTCATCTAGTTGTCATGACCAACCACCTAAGCAAATCTGAAGATCCTAAGCCAAACCCTTGAGCAGTTATTGATCAGAAACCATTTTACAAGTTAAGGTCATGGTGACCTTGATCTTTGAGCTAGTGACCTCAAATACAATAGGGGTCATCCAGTTGTCATGACCAACTACCGCGGCAAGTTTGAAGATTCTAAGCCAAACCCTTGAGCAGTTATTGATCGGAAACCATTTGACCAGTTAAGAGCATGGTGACTTTGACCTTTGACTTAGTGACCTAAAAATCAAAAGAGGTCATCTAGTGGTCATTACCAACCACCACAGCAAATTTGAAGATCCTAAGCCAAACCCTTCAGCAGTTATTGATCGCAAACCATTTCACCCTTTAAGGTCATGGTGACCTTGACCTTTGCCCTAGTGACCTAAAAAACAACAGGACTCATGTAGTTGTCATGACCAACCACCTAAGCAAATTTGAAGATCCTAAGCTAAACCCTTGAGCAGTTATTGATCATAAACCATTTTACCAGTTAAGGTCATGGTGACCTTGACCTTTGACCTAGTGACCTCAAAATCGATAAGGGTCATCTAGTGGTCATGACCAACCACCACAGCAAGTTTGAAGATCCCAAGCCAAACCCTTGAGCAGTTATTGATCGGAAACTATTTCACCATTTTAGGTCATAGTAACCTTGACCTTTGACCTAGTGACCTCAAAAATAATAGGTGTCATCTACTTGTCATGACCAACCACTACTTTAAGTTTGAAGATTCTAGGCCAAGTCGTTTATTAATTATCATTCGGAAACCATCGATCTACCGACCTACCGACAGACCGACCGACATGTGCAAAGCAATATACCCCCATTTTTTCAAAAGGGGGGGTATAATAAGGAAAATAGTTTCCTTTTTTGTGTTATCCCTGGTTTCTAGCGCGCATTACGTGGCTTTTTATATATTTCTTAATTATGTTTTGCCATGTTATGTACACTTTTTACCGACATAAATAAATCTATCGATCATTCTATTTTCCAAAGTGGACATATAATGCCCCACAAGTAGGACACTCCACTTATATTCAGCATCACTTTAACTTTAAATTGTATCATCCATGTTTATTAATGAGAAGTCATGGTTATAATGCCTCAGAAGTATGTCATTTCACCAATAATCAGTGGCATTCCACCTTGAAATAGTTTCATTCAATTTCCCAAGGAGACGTAAGGGATATTATGTCTCAAAATATGTCATTCCACTATTGCTCACGGTCATTCCATCAGTGTCATCCCATTTCTGAAGGAGGATAGTGGGGCTATATTTTCTTAATTAAGTGCCATTTCACCTTAAAACAGTGCAATTCCATTTCGTAAATAGGATAGCGGGGCTATAACATCTCAAAGTACATCATTAAATCCATATTCAGTCATAAGTGTCATTTATGTTTCCAAAAGAGAATAGAGGGACTATAGTATCTGATACGTATATCATTCCACATTAAAACAGTGTCATTTCATTTCTCAAAAGTATGACAATCCACCTATTTTCAGTGGCATTCTACCTTAAAATTGTGTCTTTCAATTTTAATGAGGTGATAACGGGACTATAATTCCCTATAAGTGTAATTCCACCTATGATCAGTGTATTTCCATCCTTAAAAGAGACGTAAGGGATATTATATCTAAAGCATGTGTCATTCTATTTTAATATTGAGGTATGTTATTCCACCTACAATCAGTGTAATTCAATCTCAAACGTGTCAGGCCACTTCCCATTTCAACCATCCATCCACCGACACCCCTACAGACCTAGTAGATCCATCACAACTCTGTCATTAGTTCTATTTTGTAACAAATTCAATTGCAAGGGACCATTCATTGTAGAAAAATAGAATATGTCATTCCATTTCATTTGTCATTCACTTTAGGGAGTCCCAATTAAACATCTGTTTAAATTACACAAAACGCATACATAAGGAAGACAATGCCACATATGCCTTGATATAATTCTTACTAATAAGAAGAATCTGTTATGCAATACTATAAAGTTTGACATTGGTATCAGATATGCAATACTATAAAGTTTGACATTGGTATCAGATATTTTAACAATCTGATTCCAACAGTGCGTATAGAACAAATAGAACAAATAAAACCAAACTCGGTTAGTTTTATAAGATCGTATAAAATATCAGCATTAGAACATTTCAACAGGAAATTAAAAAGGTCCCGTGTCATATTTTGACGAATGATACCTTTTAGGCCAATGAGGTTTTACTTGAAGAAATAGTTTATGAACAATCCCCGTCCAAACATGCCTACTTTTATCAATAGAAAACTGGGGAAGGTTTTCTGCAAGAAAAACGTCCTCATAAATAAATACCATAGATACAGATCTGATCAAAATTCACAAAACTGTATAAGATAAAGAAATGTTGTTGTCAAACTTAAATGGGAATACATAAAAGTATATTTAAGGAAAGATTTAAAGCGCCTTTGGCAATCTATCAATCCATTTCATTTCGTTCCATTTGAGCTGCTTTAAATTCTGCGAGCAAGATGTTCCTAAACGCAAATGATTGCTTAGTTTCGTGACACACTGAAGGGTTTCTATGTAAACAGTGAAAGAAATATTGGCATGAATAAGTATTTACAGGTAAATGGCCAGCATTCTAGTAATTTGGCTATAACAAATCCCAGACATAGTACTTTGATGCTAGGGGCGTGGATAGCGTTGCTCTGTCAATAACTGCTTAGGGAGAGACTCATTAAAATCGAGCCTGCAATTTCTCTTTTAGCATTGCTGCTTTTGCTTTCCACAGATCTTCTGCTTTCAGAATTTATGGAGCTTCCGTGGCCGAGTGGTTATAGTCTTAGCCCCTCACCGCTGTGATTCAAATCCTGGTCTGGGCAGCTGCATTTTTCATCAGAGGAGACCTTTCAGCTGGCTTGCGATAGGTCGGTGGGTCTACCCGGATGCCAAACCAGAATTTAAACATGTAGATATATTCGAAAAGTGTGAGATCCCTCGAAAGCAAAAGAAGCAATGCTAAAAACAACAATCGCAGTTTCATTGAGTCTATTCATAAGTAATTAAAAGTGCAACGCTACTCACGACCCCTGGCACCAGATTAAGCAGTATTCATTTTTTAAAAATTATACCATCACAACCAATGAACACGAAGGACCGGAAATATAACATCAATGAGAATGATGTATGAGGCGAACGTTTATGGCCGCCAAACAAGCACTTACTACATGCTGTTGTGAAGTACATATATTCTAAAAGCGGGAGAACCTTCGAAAGAAAAGGTAGCAATGCGAAAAGAGTTCGCAAAACTAGTGAACTCACGCCCCGTGTACCTAAACTGATGAAATCCATTGTTCCGAAATTGGTGAATCACATTCAAAATGGCGCTTGTGGGAAAATATAAAACTATTTATATCGTTACTTTCCAGGGTTCATGACGATTTTTTCACGGATGTGGAAATGCATGTTGCCCGAGCCGGGAATAAATCGTCATGTGCATGTACCCTGGGAAAGAACTCTATAATGAATTTATTATACTGCAAAGTTTTACGATTTTGATAAGTAATATAAATCCATTTGGTCATGATGAATCACTAAACACGCTAATTCCCCTAAAGGCGTCCCAATACATTATTTCTACCCGAAGGTATCCGAAGTGGTGTGTATTGTATTTCAACGGTGTTCGTGTTATATGATGGTTGGGCGATATAATAAATCATTTAAAATATGTTTTATTGGTCATTTCAAACAGTGTTTTTAATTCATTTCTGCATTGTTTTTGTGTTCGTATCATTAGTTGTCTATTAGGAATTTTGCAACTGTTTAGCGGAGTCGAGAAGTCGTTCATTTTGTTTCTGACCACAAATATGTGGGCCTGCCATGGGGAATTTCTATATGAATACACCTACAATGTGTCTATTCAAATCCGGTTCAATCCGACATTTAAATGTGGTATTATTGAAAAACAAACTGGTGAAGAGGATCAATTAATTTATAAGATAACTGGATAATGACATTGTCTGAAACAGGAGGATTTCCTAAGTTTGATATCGGTAATGGGAAACATTAAACAATTAAAAGGGAATGTAATGTTATAACTATTGGTTATTTTTTTTCAGAGTAGTGTCCCTTTAACTTTCTAGTACGATTCCCGTATGGTAATCACTTGTACAAGCTGTGTTAGTTGTACAGAAATATAGGATATGTTAGTACTGAGGTCAAGATAAGATGCGTACATTCACCCAATTGTTCCCACGATCCCCTACCGGCCGCGTGGCTCAGTGATAGAGCGTCCGCCTGCGGTACGGAAGGTCGTGGGTTTGATCCCCGGCCGCGACAGACCAAAAGTCGTTAAAAGTTGGTACTAGTAGCTCCCTTGTCTACGCTCGAAATTAAAGGTGTAGTTCTAGGACTAGTCGGCCCAGTGTCAGAATAATGTGACTGGGTGGGGTGTCCTTGCCATGTACCTGGCTTATTCCAGTGAGGCAGCACTATAACTTGTCTCATGCGGGTGCCGTCTACAAATAACTGAAATACTGTTGGTCGGACGTAAAACCCAACCCATATATGGGATGTAGGCAAACAGTGAAAACTCTAGTCAGACGCCGCATAATGCGGCGTCTAATAAGTGTCTACACTGTTTGCTGATAGGAATTTCTATATAGAACAAAACGAATTGTTAAGTTTAGTGTACGTCCATGTGTTGGTGTGTCCGTGCGCGTGTGTATATAAATTATATATCAATGTTTTGATGATGGTGGCGTTTTGTGAGTGGCTTTTTCCTGGTTGACTTTATTTCTTTTTCACTTTCATAGAATTAATATTAAAAGCTGTAGCAGTATTAAAAGAAGTAGTAGTAGTTGTAGGATGTTAGTAGTAGTAGTAGTAGTAGTAGTAGTAGTAGTAGTAGTAGTAGTGGTGGTGGTGGTGGTGGTGGTGGTGGTGGCGGTGGTGGTGGTGGTAGTAGTAGTAGTAGTAGTAGTAGTAGTGGTGGTGGCGGTGGTAGTAGTAGTAGTAGTAGTAGTAGTAGTAATTAGTAGTAGTAGTTGTTGTTCATGTTGTTGTTGTTGTTGTTGAAGCAGCAGTAGTATTAGTAATAGTTTAATTCGTAGTTGTAACTACAATTCTTTTTATCATTTACTATTATCATTATTTCATTATTATTTATATTATAATTATTTTATTTTTTAACTATTATTATCTATTATTATAAAAAATGGTCCAAGTACTTATCCAAGTACGCTCTTTCTTTAGTTATATGAAATTTACCGATTCATATTTTGCGATAGTGCCCGCCAATATGGTCCGCTGTGCTCGGTAATTTCCGCAGTACGGAAACGCAAATAAACAAACTATACCACTCTAAATTATATTTTATTGAATAACTTTAAAAGCAAAATAGGTTATGTTTTAGCATATTTTCTTAGTACAATATTAATTAATTAACAATTGATATAAAAAAGTTTTTAGTAATTTTAGTTAATGCGATAATTGATTTGCAGATTAATACGACTGAAAAATTGAAATACTTAATAAGGTGAGGTAATATCAATTCGGCTTCGGGTGGTATACACCCTCAGTGGGATGTACTATCTGTTATTTCTTATTATCATAACTATTTTTATTACTATCATTATTATTATGACTATTATTATTGTTATTATCATTATTATGATGATTATTATTATTAATATCATTATTATTATTATTATTATTATTATTATTATTATTATTATTATTATTATTGTTATTTAATAATTATCATTATTATTATCATTATTACTATTAGTATTACTATTATTATTATTGCTGTTGTTTTTGTCATTATTTGCTTTTTCATAATTACTAATTTTCACTAACGGTAAACTGATTAATAGATCTTTACCTACCGAAATTTCCTGTGTTAAAATTCCTTTGTTGGTCTGTAAATAGATACGAGCACAGCTGACACGACTGTGATAAGTGGCCGTATTCGACTGGCACATTTCGTTGTTTACGGAAAGTGGGCGGGGCATATGCGCAAGAGATTTTTGTTGTCAACAATTTGGAGCGAGTCGAATACAAAATGTTAACAACATCTTTACACACTTCCGGTAGAGCATGCGCATTCCGTTGTAAACAAACTCAGCTCTTCACATAGACATTACGTACATCGAAAATGAACAGAAAAATGATATTTCCTATCATGTTGACGCTGTTTGAAAGCTCTGACAGCAGTGACAGCGGTGACAACAGCGATGTCAACGAATACCCTGTGTCACAAGCTTCCCTCTATTTATGAGGAAGACTATGTGATTCCGAATTCTTTAGTTATTATGGAGTCAGATTCAAATAATATTCAAGATGTGCATATATACTATATCATACATTCATATAAACAAATAATTCTCATATCACATCACAAACATAAGTTTCTCTTTTAAAATCTCAACCACGTGATCAGCTGCACTGTCTAAGAAATAACCACACGGGACCAACATTAACTATTCGTCTAACCACACAGGTTAATGTAATGTTTCACTACAACCACACAGGCTAACTAATTAAATTGCACTCCACACAGGAAAATGAATCTCTGTCTCTAACCACACAGGTTAACTATTATATTCTAATTGGCACTCCACACAGGAAAATGAGTCTCTGTCTCTAACCACACAGGTTAACTAAACTATACAGATTTATTCTCCACACAGGATTCTGAGTCACTGTCTCGACCACACAGGTATGCACATTACCACTTAGGTTTTACTACTCATAACTTCACATAGGATAACTATGACCACTGTTCAGTCTGCACTATATCATGTGTTGCACGCAAATTCACGCATATGTAATACTGTCATAAAAAGGTAATATCAATATAAAATATCTTCACACTAAAGTATCAGCTGTACAAAAACATCTTAAGAGTAATATGAACAGGGTCTCAGTATTCACAGTGTCGCATTTACGACACGTTCTCCATCCAACGGTGTTCAGATATAACAATGCTTTAAGTATGGTCAGTCATATGTTCACAACAGAATTCTGCATTGGATAGTCTATAAAAATATCTTCACACTAAAGTATCAGCTGTACAAAAACATCTTAGGAGTAAAATGCATGGCTCAACTCAAAACATGGACCAGACGCCTTTCCCCGTTATATAATGGCAGTCTACCAAAGGCCACCTAAAATAAAGGAAAGGGGGAAACTAACCAAACTGTCCCTTTAAACTATATTCACAATCCACGCGAAAGACAAAAGTGACAATGCAAAGCCCTAAACTACTGGACAAGGGGAGGGGAACTTACAATATTTTCTCTAATGTCCACTTCTTAAAAGCACGTCTGACCGCTCCCACTACTGTGTATAAACTGCCCAGAGTACACCTGTACATGCATGGATTACCTGTGCTACAGGTGAATGGCTTTATCATTATACCCAATATACACACTGTTAAAAAGAATCAAAGTGCAGAGGGTCCATCAAACCATGCGAACCCTAAGCCCAACTAAATTTTGTGACACCCTGTCTACATTTTGTCTCACAGGTATGTAATGAAACGTGTATCATTAATTTTGAGGAGTTGGTAGGGTGCTTTATTAAGATTTTTTCTATCTATCTATCAATCTATCAATCAATATATATCATATATTTTCTCCTGATTTATCCAAATATTTTAACCCATTACTTCTTGAATATTCATATGCAAGAATAATCACACAATTAATAAACCCGAACAATATTGAAGTGATGCATCTTTATTATAAATAAATTACAGATCAAGTCTGAACTTTGTTACGCTGTGTTGATTTTTCATCGATTTATAACAGTTTGAGTTCACCCAGTTGGGGACAATGGCATTGCTTTCAATGCGCTCATTAATTACTTTTTTAATTATAAACATTCACATAGAGTGAAGATTCTTTCGTGCAGTTGATTGTCATAGTTTTTTCATCGTCTTATATCTTCGATCCCTAACCACTGTAGCTATATATTCGCATGGAAGTGGTTGTACACATTAAATACCATCTATACTTTCATTGCAAACCGATCCCATGCTGCCCGAAAGCCCAATGCCAAGGTCAAATGACTTAGTAATTTTACGTGCAGTTGGTTGTCACTGTTCTTTCATCGCCTTATATCTCACTAATCGCTATAGCTATTGGCATGAAATCGCATTTACACATTCAACACCATCCATGCTTTCATTACACACCCGGCCCATGCTGCCGGCAAACCCAAGGTCTAGGTCAAATGACTTAGTAATTTTACGTGCAGCTAGGCAAGCACCTGCACTGGGGCATCGCTGTGTCTTACCGACCCCATTTTCTAGTTTTACTAATATGCATGTCTTTATTTTTACGTTAGGCGATTGCTCTGGTTGTTGGGGCCAACGACGTAGGCAGGAAAACAGCAGTTGAAATAGCAGACGACATCAAGCAACTATTCTTGCGACTGTACACCTTATCTCCAAGGTAACAATCCTTCAAGAAAGTTTCATTATATTTCTGAAACCATAGGAGAAACCATCGGAGCAAATGTTATATTTATTACAATGGTTTCAGAACTTCACAATGTATATCTTATATGATCAGATCAATGGTAAGCATTTTAGTGAAACCCCTTTAATTGTCATGTAGGAACCGTCTGATCAGGGTCTACTCTGTTTTCATGTGATATATTATAGATAATATTGTGCAGTTTCTGCCTTGGTAAAACATTCCTATATTCATGTCCGAGCATAAATATATTCTGATTAATATTCATGATGCCATTATTTCTGCATTATTTTTACCTGCATTTAGCTACCATGGGTTATATACCTTTGTATATGCCTTCTATATTACGGCCTAGTAATACGTTATTATACATGTATATGTATATAAATATTATGTGTTCACAGGTACTGTCCATCGATTTCTGGGATGAGATGGGTTTCATCTCAATTTGGAAGGGACTTAAAAGATGGCCAGCACAATTGAAGCAGGTGTGGACTTTGCATTATCATCGTGTGTACGCATATTGGGGCATCGCTGTGTTAAAATATTGCATTTTTTAAACAATCGTATTCACAATCTACGCATCAAACAGTTTAGATTCAGAGGAGACACTGAATAAACTCCAGCAGCATGTCAAGACACCCAAGATTTGTCAGATCAGCAGTTCATTGATGTCGTCACATCAGATCATTCCAGACGGTTTTAAAATGCAACTGTCTCTAAGTTATGGACAAAAAAGACTGCATTGATGTTATTGTACCACCTATGTAGAACTAGTTTAATTCTGTAGATTGTGGCATCATGCAATTGCACATGCAACTTTATTCTCTTTCAGATAAAATTATGTTTTGATTTAATTCATGATTCCAATACAATTAACTCATTCCCTCCTTGATTACCTTTAGACCCAACTTCTTGGAATTAATCTACAGAAATTGAATACTACCTATAGAAAAGGAACATTTTAGATTTGCGCAGTTTTTTAAACCATTATGACAAATAGAGCGTTTGCTCTATTTATCACAATGGTTTCAATAAATAATTTTTACAGAGACGCAAAAAGACGTCAGTAAGAGAGAATGGGTTAAGACAATATTTAATCTTATGTTTAGAAAATGAAATAATGACTGAAGTCCCCACAACTGATCAAACAATAAATATTCGTAAGGGAAAAGGCAGAAAACTATTTCGATACATAATTATTGCGTTTGTGATAAATAAACTATATGGTTCCATAAACACTGTTGATGCGCCTGAAAATAATTCGCTTATAGGCATCTAGTTTAAATGTCCTTGTTTCTTTTATTACCCCAAATTACCTGTTAAAGACATGCCTGCTTATTTCTTTAAAACATAACACTGCTCATTTTGATTCACAGGTTAATCCAGCGATAAGTAAAACACTTCCTGCCTCGCCTTTATCCATAATGTATTTTAAATATCATTGTTTATTTAACCCATTACTCAATTAATGTTCAGGTAATAAATGATGATAGCATTAAATATGTATATTAAATACTATAATGACTATTGGATCTACATTTATCATAAAAAACAGAGCAGACCTGGATCAAACAACTCCTACAGGAGCGGTCGGATCTGGATCTACTGTATTTGCATAGGCTTAGCTCATGCATATTTATGGAGTTAAGGATTAACCCACTCCCTGATGAATATCTAAATTAGAGATACTAGCATAATGCATATTTATATATTTCTGTAATAACATCTGTATTAAGGATCGTTTAGTATTGGTAGAAATGGCTGAATCAGATCTACTATAATTCCATAATTAAACATAACAAACCCTGATCATACAGAATCGGATCTACTCTGCTTGCAATGGCGTAAAAATCTTTATAATTTGAGGGAAAGGGCTAAATCTATGACTAGTTGCTATATTTACAATACTGATAATTTTCGTTTATGGTTTAATATTGTTGATTCTTGTCATAATAAAATGTGAGTATTATTTCTGTTGTGTATTTTGTAAGTTTGCATTGAATACTATAAAGGTACAGTAATACATGTCTTAGGTGACAATTAAAAAGAGATATAATTTTGAACTTTAAATCAGGTGGTAGATTAATGCAGGTAAAAAGTAATACAGGCGGTTCCTACATAACGCAGCTCTGAGTATTACTTTTGCCCTGCATGAAATAATCACCTGTTGTTTCCGAGCGTAGAGAGTCCCTTATACAGGCATTACTGTACACATAAGGCGATGAATGTGATCAATTCTGTGGCACGAGTAACCTTTAAGTTACTGATCAAATGATGTAAGCTCATTAAGCCTCCATAACTTAAATTCTATCATATTAACCCTTTCCCTCATAGAAACTTGTTTTCACACATTTTCAAACAGCAGAATCAGATCATACGGTTTCTATATGAGCCTTCTGATCAGGGTCTGTTCTGTTTGCTAATGAAATTTGATAGACCTGTGTCGTTAGTGTCTAAAATGGCTACAATGTTCCACCTTGTATATTTCATTATAATTATTTTGTCCATGAATATTCCATAGTATTGGCATTTCAAATAATAATAGAGAAAGAGTTAAAATATTGCATTTTTTAAACAAATCGTATTCACAATCTACGCATCAAACAGTTTAGATTCAGAGGAGACACTGAATAAACTGACGTTTCATCAGGAGTCATACCGTTAACTAGATAGCCTTACCACACCAAATATACCAAAGTATAAATGAAACTCGATTAAGAAAATAGGTCTCTTTATAAACCTGCAATTTCTACAATTATTCCACGACTACTAAATGGCTGTCATGACAAACAGTTTAGGTCCATTACACAACGCAGTTTTGATCCTTAATCAAAATTCAGAAACTAATCTAGATAAAAACTGTTTGCAAATGTTTAATTATCACGTTTTAGGAACATATGTCATCGAAATAAAATCTGAATAGACATAAGCATACATGTATGTATATGTCTCTGTAATATCTAATAAAATTATAAAAATGGTTATGGTTTGGATCTAGATCATGTGCTTCTACAATAACACTTTTTTTCTATTCAAATTAAATCAAAATAATTATAGATTATTATAAACCGCTAAATATAGTTTTGTAATTAAAACTATTTTAAACATGACATTTATAGTTTGTTATTGTTTAGGGCGATATCATTTTTTAATTATCGGATCCAGATCTATCTCATACCAGCACATTTTTGACCTGTTCTTTATCTAAATCGTCAACATTTTCCGACATCGTTTTGTCATCAGCAGTTTCCTATATATCTTATATGGTCAGTCAGCGTTTTAGTGAGACTCTTTTTAGTCACGTGATCAACCTAACGCACTTTTTGAAGGGTTGACTTTAGTTGTTAACGGAACTTGACGCTGGCCCAGTCAAATAGGAATCGTTAACAACGCAAGTTCCGTTGACAACAAAATGTACAAGTCGAATACGGCCAATGTTTGACTAAGGACTTGTCTTACTTGGTCATGCCGAATGGATTTCATTTTACAAAAATCAAGCCTATTTACGCGCTAAATTTAATTTTTTCTGCTCTCTCTCTGCTTTACTACGGAATCATTATAAACGTGCCAAAGATACGTGACGCTATGGAGCAAGGCATATCATCGAATAGCTGGTAAGGTTGCAAATGTATGATCTTGTATTTACAAACAGTGTAAATCCAGATTGGAGAGCTCCTAGGGGAGCACTCTGATCAGCGCCTGCACTGTTTGACATTGGAATTTCTCTCGCAATAATGCCCTTGTATACTGTATGGACTAGTTTTACACTATATGGACTATATATGCATGGTTAAGCTTTGATGGGCCATTTAATTCAGCTTTATTTTGCTCTTTTTATCTTTTGCTATTCACGATTGGGATTGGATCTTCAGACGTAGAATACACTCTGTGTCCGGTGCAAAGCATTGCTTTAACAAGTCGAATTATACTGACACCATTTGTGAGTGGCATAACACTGCCCTCGTATATTAACCGTTTTGCGCCTGAACCACTATACTCATCTTATGTAGTTCGTAAACAGCCAATCGTTAATATGGTAATGTCATATTTTGATTTGTTTTCCCTTTCCCTATTGTTTTTTCATGTAAGCAATATTGACGTCATGAACATTACTTAGATTATTTTGTTTCATGGCATTTTAACACATGACGTTTTTGTCCAGACAGAAACTGTCGAATTAGATCTATACTATGTGTCTACACCATAAGAAAACAGACCAGACCCTGATCAGACGGCTCCTATAGGTCCTGGGTCTACTCTGCAGATGCGTAACAATGTGCTTACATAAGAGAAAGGGTTAATTTATTATAAATATATGGCTGATGAGTATCAGTCTGGGTCCATGCTTATAAAGTTTTTAGTTGAGTCTGAGTTCGTTCTCAAGCTTTGGATTGGTCAGATTTGAGTTCTCAAGCTTTCGATTGGTTAGATTTGAGCGAAAGGCTCAAATCTGACCAATCAAAAATTTGAGAACGAACTCAGACTCAACTAAAAGTTTTATAAGCATGGATCCTGGATAGTGACTTGTGAGGCTTTTCCATTATGAGCAAAACCAGTAGTTGCATTTAATACGATAATAAAGGGAGAATCACAAACGAAAATAAACCAATATTTTATCCATACTATATTTCTTATATTATCAACAGTAACATCGAATAACACGTAACAATGTCACACAAGCAGATGAGATAGGGTGGCATGCTTTATGTCAACAGCGCAGCGAAGAAAGGCAGGACCGCAGAAAACATCTCCCATGCATCTTAGATTGGAGGTTGGCTTTTCTGTCATTCATATATAGGAAAGCGATCTGCAGATAAAAATATATTTAGTCATATTTCCTTCTGTAATAATGATGTTTGCTTAAATCGTTTAACACAATTACTCCATAAATACGCCTTTCTGTGCCTTTACAAACGTCTGATCATGGTCTGTTCTGTTTGCTAATGAAACAATATAAATACGATTTTACAGTTTTCAGCCACGGTCAACACTTTTTGCGTCCATGTGCTATTATAACATAAGCTAATTGATATTGATGACGTCATTACTTCTTATATGAATATTAATGTAATAAAAGGTTAAACTTTTGAGACATTTCTGCCGTATAAACTAAGACATGTGTTACACATATTGTCATTCAGACGTATTCACCTGAAGGTTTACCCTTCTGTCCATGGATATGCACGTAAAAAAATTGACATCATGAATAAATAACTACAATAAGTTTTATGTTGACAAATATAAATAGATATATTTGACCATGGCAGAAACTGACGATTATGTTATTCTCAGCGCAAACAATGAAGATGCTAATCAAATCGAAATTCAATGTTGTATTAGATCAAGAATTTAGCAGGCTTAAACTGTTGTCTGTATGGTTCGTCATAAAAATTATTTTATGAAGTTAGACACAGTATTTAAGATTCGGCAAGCAAACCCCACTGTAAGTAATTGGGCAGGTTTAGGGATCTGTATTATTTTAAACATATTTTCATCTACATGCGTACATCTGAAGGTTTATCATTTACTCCATGAGTACAGTAAAACCTTTCTATAACGACCAGTAACTTGTGTTAATTAGTCGGTATTTAGGGCAGGTGGCTGCTTAAAGCAAGGTGAAAGTAAAACAGAACGTTCCTATAGGAGCGTTCTGTTTTACTTTCATCTTGCTTTAAGCAGCTACCTGCCTTTAACATAAAATACTTGATGTAATTTAGTGGCCGTTATAAAGAGGTTTTACTGCACATTTTGTATTCGTGTATCACAATGGCATCATGGATAGTAATTACATTAATTTTGTACCAACGTTTGAACAATAATTAACCGAGCGCCAAACCAATTGGATCCTGATGAGACGCCAAGTTTCTCATCTGGACTCAAGCTGCTTAAAAATCAGCAGAGAAAGGGCTAATATTTAAAAACAATTAGTGTCTCTCATTCTCCGATGTCTGATCTCATTAGCAGTTGTCAAATTTTGACCAGCATTGATCCGATCCAAAGGTTATTTTGAACAAGACTCTTTTAACGTTATGAGCTGTCTGTGTAGTTTTGTTTTTCGATATGACCTCTCAAAAATAATTTTGAAGCAAACTGCAAATGGTGCAAATCCTCATCTGAGCGACTCTTCGGACGCTCTCTGGTCTGGGTCTGCTACGACTATCTGTGGACCAATTAACCCTTCTCTGGCTGAATTTTAAAATACTTTTCTCCTTCTTTACCCATGCCCTATATATTTTCAATTTCTACAATTATTTCTCTGTGCAATCACTGCTGTGGAGTACACTTGTTGCACAATCAACTTGTAAATAGTGCAGACCCTGATGAGACAGATCCTTTAGGTATGTTGACATGAATAGCAAGCAAATGATTCAGAGAAATGCATTCAGCGTTATGACACAAATACATGTTAACCCTTTTCCTGATGAAGACATCTTTAGACGATTTTGCAAACAGAATAGGCCCGGATCAGGCGGTTCCTGCAGGAGTACTCGATCAGGGTATGTGGTATTTGCTTATACAGTTACATAGATCAACAGTATATGTCCTAGTCAAAAACTCCATATATCCATTTATCAACCATAAAGGTTCAGCTAATTAATATGAATTAAAAAATGGATTCAAAATTGATTAATATTGGTAATATCTAAGTTATACCTATCCTGAGTAGTTTCCGCTGACAACGTAGGTCGTACCGGTCTTGCTGTTGTTGAAAAGGAACATCAGGATGAAGAGCATGCCAATCAGGGCCAATACTGTAAGAAATGAAACGTTCGATCAGTAACAAACATAGTAGAACATGGCTTAACCCATTACTTCTTAGGCTATTTTAGTTACAATCTCTTTGAATAAATCTACCGAAAAGGAGCATTAATTAGAGAAAATGATTTTTTTAGAATTTTGTAGTTTGAAACCATTGTGAGAATAGAGCATTTGCTCCTATAGGAGCAAATGTCCTTTTCTCACAATGGTTTCACAACCTGACAATTACAGAGTCGTCAAAGGTAGTTCATATAAAGGAATGGGTTAAATGGTCATGGTTTGATTGAAAGTGGGAGTATTATAAAGCCGGTGGTACCGCAGACAGACAGCTCATTTTCTTTTGACATGTATTAAAAATACTTTCTTTCTATAAGACACAGAATTAGAATAATTATTTAAACAGGTTTCACTATACTCGTAGTTGCAATCTGGGTCTGTGCTTATAGAGCTTTTTAGTTGAGACTGAGATCGTTCTCAAATTTTTGATTGGTCAAATTTGAGTTCTCAATCTTTTGATTGGTTAGATTTGAGCCAAATGCTCAAATATGACCAATCAAAAACTTCAGATTGAACTCAGACTCAACTAAAAGTTTCATAAGCATGGACCCAGAAATAATTTATTATACAATCTGACAAGCAGGAGTAGAATCTGCGACTTATGCGTTAACCTTTTGAATGTCTGGAAACTCAAAGTGGAATGACCCATCAGTGAAAGGGATGTACAGGTGCTAGAGATGAGTTAATGACAAACAGTGTAGACACTGATTAGTGAACTCTATTAGGGGCAGTGTAGACACTGATTAGTGAACTCTATAAGGGCAGTGTAGACACTGATTAGTGAACTCTATAAGGGCAGTGTAGACCCTGATCAGTTCTATTAGGGGCAGTGTAGACCCTGATCAGTGAACTCCTTCAGGGGATCTATGATAAGGATATGTATTGGTTTCGTTCCCCCGCGTGCAGATGTCTGCAACTTTGAAGAATATAAGAACATGAACGTGACGAATTTGTCCTGGAATTTAATAAGGATCCAGTGTTTCATTAAAATCGAGAGTGCATGTGATTATGGAAGATTGACCTTCTTAGGGTATAGTTATGGGTGGAACGTCGACAAAACGTAAAGGAAAAAGATCATGACACAAAAAGGTGAATTGTCCGCGAAAAATGAAATGAAGACACTCAGAGAATAACGAAGCGAAGGCAGAAATCGGGAAATGTCGACGTCTCATCAGGATCCAAGCTATTTGACAGTATGGAAAAAAATAAGCATCTTTGCTGGTCAAAGATTTTGCCTTCTGTTCTCATAGTGTGCATGTTATACTTGCTGCATATTTCAGTTTTTAAATTTTATCTATCTTGCATGTCTTTTAAACAGTTCGACCGGAGTGTTAAACAGTTTCGATACTGATGAGACTAGGGTTGCGGGATGTCTCGTGTGGATCCCATCTGTTTGCATCACTATTTCAGAAATTTGAAATAAACGTAGAACATGTTAACCATTTCCCTCGCATTTTGACGCATCTGCAAACAGTAGACCCAGATCAGACGGCTCCTATATGAGCCGTCTGATCAGGGTCTGCTCTGTTTGCTTATGGTTTAATACAGATCTGATTCTACAGCTCCTGCATGAGCCAAAATGCCCTGTGTTCATATATCATTATAAAAAATAATTTATTAATATTCATGACATCATTATTCCTACATGAATATTCATCAGGGAGAAAGAGGAAATAAACATTCGAACAAATCACTTACGGCCTCCGTTACCAACTCCCCCGGATGACGCGCCGTACCCTGAGTAACCATATCCTTGGGAAAGAGCGACGCCAAACACGCAGGCGAGGGCAAGGGCGATAACTGTGAATGTCTGCATGATGGTTTGATGGTTCTGAAAATAAACAAGTTTTTATCAAAGGCAAAATAAAAAGAGAAAAAAATCATAGTTATGAGTGAGAAGAAAACTGCAATTTTACCCTGACTGATATGTTAGTAAGATAAGTGTGAATATACAAACAAAATGTAAATGACAAACGATGTTGATTTAAATCAGTTATGTTTACTGATTGAATATCTCAGATATTTATCATTTTGCATAGCAAAATTCACTTGTTTTATATAGCAATATAAGAAAGCCAGTTAATGGATATTCATAATTGGTAGAGTCTGGCGTGAATATTTATTACGTAAAAGGTAATAATACTGATCTGGGTCTATTATGTTGGCAAACGTCCCAGTGACATATGAACGACATTAATCATCTACCATAGAAACTCTCTTAAGTGACCATTCATTTATTGAACATAGAAGTCTTATAAAACTGGTGTATGTTTAATGTCAGTCAGATTACGGAGTTTGTTATATAAGAAAAGACGTTCTATGAGAAAATCTCATGCCATTACTATTGCATTGCTTACGGTGGAGATCCAGATCAGCTATCAGGTTTTCTGACAAATGACTGATATGGACCGTCAACTAGTTCATAAAGTAGCGCTATATTCTTCATGAAGAACAGAGTATAACCAATTTTAAAAGGCGCCATGTCGGAGATGTGATGATGGCCTGGACTATTTATAGAAGGCAGGCACAATAGGAGTTTTGAGTTGGCAATACATTACACTATCGAAATGATGTGTGTAGTGACTTCTTGTTGATAATACCAGTTGCTCTTTAGATCACTGTGACTATAACATTATGATTCAGCTATAAACATGTTCAATACTTATTGTAACAATTAAAATTAAGCTGAATAATATGCATACTGCCAGAAACTGTAGGATCTGGGTCCATGCTTATAAAACTGTTAGATGAGCCTGATTTCGTTCTCATTTTTTTATTGGTCAGATTTGAGCCAAAGGCTCAAATCTGACCAATCAAAAGCTTGAGAACGAACTCAGACTCAACTAAAAAGCTTTATAAACATGGACCCGTATTAGTTCATAAGCAAACTGGACAGACCCTGGGCAGACGTCTCCTACAGGCGTAGAATTGCGCATTTATGGAGTAACTGGTTAACGGCCAATATCAATAAAACCAAGATGTTTACCAACACATGAATGAATTAGTATTTACAATGTAGCCACTAAAATACTATGGCAAATGGAACAGACTCATACGAGACATGGCATACAGATATTCACGCTACTAGCCTTTGAATACTTAACTTTATTCTGAAATATTTAAACTTAAAATTGGTAGACACAGTTTTGATAAACCCGACATACTCTTAATTAATATTTTGGTGCCAAATAAGTGTCGTCAGTACACGTTGTCGTCTGAATTATGTGTCAGAATGGACTTTCCCTTAATTTCTGCCCAAAACATCAATTGAATGTCAAACAGTTCTGGTCATAATAAGATGCCGTTCAAAGCTGAATCTAAACTAATTAAGAATATACAATAACACCTCTCTATAACGACTACTAAAGTGTGTTAATTAGTTGGAATTTTGGGCAGGTGGTTGCTTAAAGCGAGGTGAAAGTAAAACAGAACGCTCATATAGGAGCGTTCTGTTTTACTTTCGCTTTGCTTTAAGCATCCACCTGCCTTTAATATAAAATACTTGATGTAATTTAGTGGTTGTTATAGAGAGGTTTTACTGTATTAACCCTTTTCCACATTTAAATGCCGTGTCACGCGTTTGCGAACAGAGAAAACCAAGATTAAACGGCTTAGAACTGTAGGAGCCGTCTGATCAGGGTCTGTTCTGTTTACAAATTAAGTAAAGATATATTTTACTACAGTTTCTACCAATACCTAACACGTGTACATAAAATATTATAGAAAATTCAGTTAATAAATATTGCACCGTTTCTTATACGAATATTCAACAGGGAAACAGTTAAACTGAAGTGATAAATATTGCATTCTGTTGACAAGAACCAATATAAATTTAACCCGTTCCTTTCGCCTTTTCAAGCCTGCGCAGAAACAGCAGATCCATACCAGACGGCTCCTATAAAAGCTGTCTGCTCTGGGTCTACTCTGTTTCCTTATGAAATTTTGATAGACCTGACTCTACAGTAATACCGGAAAACATGTTTACATACACCATTAATAAATTTCAGCTAATGAATATCCATGATTTTAGTTTTTCGTACATGAATACTAAACAGAGAAAGGGTTAAAAGACTGAAATATTCTAAAATGTTTTCAATTATAGATGTAAAAACATAGTACTTACGTGTGACTATCTTTGATCAGATGTAATGAAACTTTAGATATTCGAATATTTATACACGCGTGTGCACAGCAATTATATAAGGTTATTTCTGTTTCCGTATAACGATTTTGTTCTAAATATTCGGATACCCAAACTCCCTTCTCGGTCGCCTTTTAAAGCTAAATAATTCAATTTTGCTACCAATGCCGATACCTCAAAATTAATGACAACTTAAAACTAGACTTACATAGTAGCAAAAAGTGTAGACCCTGATAAAACTGCTCCGTCTGGAGCAGTTTAATCTGGGTCTACACAGTTTGCCTAAGTTAGTCTGTCCGAGTTTTTACGGTAAGTATGCTGTTTCGATTGTCAATAAGTTGGCCGCTATTATGCATTTAATCGTAAAACATCGAGATGTACCGGAGTCACCTTCCGGCAATTTGCGCAACAGTGTAGCGGAAGTGTCAAATTTCGATTTGGATATTGTAGGTGGAAAGTCTGCACTTGGCGACAGGCGGTCAGTAAAGCATGTCCTCGTTGCCTTTTAACCCTTTATTCCATAAGTACGTTTTTCTACGCCATTGCAAATAGAGTAGACCCAGACCAGAGTGTTCATGTTGGAGCCGTCTGATCAGGGTCTGTTCCGCTTGCTAATGATATAATATAGATAATATAGATCTTACGGGTTCTGCCATGCCCAAACTTCTTCTATCTATGTACTGTTAAAACCATTAATCTAATTAATATTCATAATGTCTTAACAGCGCTCCCTCTCTACAACGACACCCTTTGGGATACGAAGATTGTATGTGTTGTTCAAAGGGAGTTGTTGTAGGGAGGGAAAATCAAACATAATTAGCTTGTTTACAGATTCCCAGATAAGGTGTATTTCGAGAAAAAACTAAAACCGTTATGCCTCTATCAAACCCTATGTTGTGGCCACTCTTTAGAATTGTCACTTTGTGACGATTCTAAAGAGTGGTCACAACATAGGTTTTGGTGGAGGCATAAAGAAAATACCATGGAAAAAAGTTCTTTCTGGGGCCCTGTTGTTTCGGAAGCAGTGGCATGCGTTGTTGTAAGGAGGGAATCGTTATTGAGATGTCCGCTGTGGGGAGGGAGCACTGTATTTCTTACATAAATATTCATGGTGTCTTTGGCTGCAACCTGTTGTCCTCAGCAAACATTGATTTCTACTACAATGTTCAGACGTTTTTCTTTGGACTTACAGAGTAGCAAACAGTTTCGATTCTGATGAGATGTAGACTGGGTTATTCGGCGTCTCAGCTGCATCCATAGCCTACTGTTTGCAAAAAGTAACACCAGATTCGCTATTAGTAGTGATAAAATTATCCATAGATCTATCTGCGTCAAGCATATTAATTTTGCGATCATGTGTTTATCAAATTGGTCATTCTAAAATTAAGAAATAATAAATTCATACCAGTGTTTTATCGTGCAATCGAACACTGGTAGGAGTTGAGATGCGTAGTAATTAAATCACGAGGCCGATAGGCCGAGTGATTAAATTATAAGCATCTCAACGACTACCCGTGTTCGATTGCACGATAAAACACTGGTTTAAATTTATTATTTCGATTCAAACACTTCAATTTAACTATAATTTGCACCGCCACAACGGCACTACGTTTCTTGTCGTACGAATTTTCGAAGCCATATTACGGCACGTTAAGCCGTTACAGCGCGTGTGGTGTTTTATGGAGAATTCAAATATAGATACGTCCCTTCTTTGATTATGTAGATGTGTTCGCGAGGTATGTCAGAATTGTAATTTGTCTGCAGATTCTTCAGTCTCGTTTTGGACAGGGTTTGCATTTCCATTAGATGAGTGTAATGACATTTGCAAACAGTGAAGACCCTGGTCAGCGGGCTCTCGGAGATGTCTTCTGGTCAGGGTCTGCACTGTTGGTCATTCAGTATCATCTAGCAGATTATACCTTTTCATATTAAATTAGTTCCACCATTAACCATTGATGGACCATTCCACTGCAAATTTAGCATTCATGGTTATTCTGTATCCGCTCCCCTCTCTCTGGGGCGTCCAAGTAGCCCATAGTTAGCAGAAACAGATGTTAATCAACAAAACCAACCAACTATAGTATTGTGTTTATCAACTAAAGACGTCTTTTAATGCCCATGCAAACAGAGTAGACCAGGATCAGACGGCTCCTGCAAAGAGCCGTCTAATTAGGATGTGCTCTGTTTGCTTGTGGAATAATATAGATTTGAATCTGAAAGTGCCACGGTCAAGACTATTCTTGTTAATGTGAACTTAAAACAATTCATTCTATGAATATTCAGACAGCAATAAATTACCGGTATTATTCATGGGGAAATGGTTAGAATCCAATTACAATGTACAGTAGAAGCTGTCTTAAGATTACATTCATGCGGATGAGAAAATGAATGATTAGGACCTTGTTTCACACTCTGACTGAAAAAACTAAAGCGTCAACTAGTTTAACCAACCACTTCCCTCATATAAACTCTTTTTCGGATTGAATTCAAAATTCCGACTCTTACGTATAAAGCCATGCACAATGAATCTCCCAAGTACATTGTCGACATGCTTGACGTGTACAGGCCGCGTAGAGAGTTAAGATTAGCAAATAGATCATTTTCGTTTGTTGTGCCAAAAAGTCGTAAGGTAAAATACGGAGAAAGAAGTTTCATGCATGCAGCTCCGAAACTTTGGAATGCTCTACTTTCAGGCATTAGAGACGCAAGGTCACTGGCATGTTTCAAAAGGTGTCTGAAAACGCATTTTTTTAAACATTTGTTACTATAGGACAGTTTTGTTCACAATAGGAATGGCTTTCAGCCAACCTATTAAGCTAACAGGTTACCCAATAGGCATGTACAGTGGCAACTAAGCTAAAGATAGGAATGGCTTTCAGTCAACCTATTAAGCTAATAATAATAATAATCTTTATTTCCTCCATTACAGGAGAGCCAAGATAACATACATATGAACATATAGACGATACATTTACGAAACAATATGTACACAGTGGGACAATACATTTGTAAATGGTGAAGACAATACCGTAGAGACAAACAAATATAACAAATGCAAATTAACACGAAACAAATAGAAAGAGATAACGCAAGAATGGCAATTAACTTAATGCAGTAAAGTGATTGTTATCTATATATATCATAAATTCTGAAGGGTGGTGATCCACCGAAAGCAAAAAATGCATGAATTGAGATGCACTCACACGCTCATGCAAATCATACAAACTAGTACAGATTAGTTAATTAGCCAATGTCAAATTTGTTTTTATGTCTACAGGTAGCAATCTTTAAAAGGACAGATGGATTGAATTATAAAGATTGAATTACATTTTGTTGTGTTCATGGATGTATAAATCCAGACCTGATCACACACAACTTTTTAGATGAATTCCTTTGGAATTCAGGCAAGTTGTGTGTGATCAGGTCTGGATTTATACATCGATGAACACAACAAAAATGTAATTCAATCTTTAAATGAACACTCATGTAAGGTTCTGTTTTCACATAAGCCTTAAAATGCCATTGAAAATTAAACAGGCTATATAGCTTACGGCTGTTTCGACCATTCCTTGCAAACGGCGTAGTAATACAATTTATCACATAATCAGAGTGTTGTATTTCGCGGAAATGCACTAGTGCATTTTTTATGCAAATTAGCAATCGTTAGCCAATCGTATCGCTCATTTTTTAAGACCCATTCTCAAATAAATTGGACAATTCACCGAATGAAAACGTGAAAATTCAACTACGTCGTATGTCTAAAAAGTTGTGAATATTGAAATTTTTAATGTATCTTTGACCTAATTCCGAAATTGTTCTGATATAAATTAATAATTAACTATGTAAAATGAGTGGTTAATGTATCAGCTATAGAAATTTACTAATTGTGTTGACTGTTCATAGTACCCATAACCTGATTTTTAACAGTTATATATGGAGCTCGGACAGTTATATAATTCAAAGAATCAGGTTATATATATGAACTGAGATTATATGGCATGAATTTATCGATTTCTGAAGAAACATTTTGATATTAAGTATGACAATTTGGAGTTGAACACCACACTCAACTTCATAAAAATATAGTTTCATGAAAGTTGTATTTGAACTTTAACACAGTTAAAATATGTGCAACACAAAAACAATTTGAGGTTAGGAAACGTGCCCGATGTGTTATAAACTCATACATAAGTAAACAAAATCGTTAAGACAATTTGTAAGAAAATTTCTCTTTCGACAGTCACTGTCCCGTAAATTATAGGAATGTGTCCTGTAAATTAGACTAACAACTAATATGATATACATTGCTTTATAAACAGCAGCATTCGACAAAACGAGCATTTAGGAGTATACAAGTACACAGGAAATTTCAAATTCAACTCTGTATGTCATGTTCAACTCTGTAATGTTATTGTCTGAGTCAAAACATCCCTTTTGACTTAACTATGCACTGACCGCTGACAAATGTATGTAATGAAAATATTTTGATTCATTCGAACAATAAATTGTTAATTGTTTGCAAGGGTTAATAATAAAATTAAATAAATTGATTACTACTTGTGGTCATATAACCCAGAACCAGCCATTTGCTGGGGGAAAAGTGTGTCATTGGATTGCCCCATAAATCATAAAATTATGTAAACTTTAAGGACTTGGTAAAAGACGTGAAGTTGAAAACTTTTTCAGGGACAGTGAACATTCTTCTCCTTTTTCCTGTAGGTACCAGGACGCCTGTCTTGCGCATTACATTTAGTTTTTTAATCAATTTCATCTGCTTTTGATGGCCTTAAGTTTGTTATATTTTATATTACAGTCAAACATTGATAAGTCTATTAACACGATTTCCTACATATTCGTAATTCAAAGTTTTCATTAGAACTAACACTACACTTAATTGTTCACCTCTTTATTGGCGAGTGTATTTATTGGCGAGTCTATATTATCTTTTTCAAACAGCTCAAAGTGCGGATAAATTCTCATTTTGAGTCATTTTAAACATATATACGTTCCTCCGAACTTTGAATATTTTACAGCTGTCATTGAATCTATATATTTCATATTGATGATACATCGCTATATATTTTCAATGACAGCTATACATGTATCAAAGGTTGGCTGTACTTTTTTATTTAAATTATTGCTGCTCTAAATTATCATCAATGTTTTGCTAACTCATGGGCCGTAACTTGGCTTAACCCTGAATGTGCACATGCTCAAATAGTGCACGTTTCAACAGCCCGCTTCAATTAGAGTTTGAGTAATGAGTCACACAACACCTCGAGACGAATAAACACTATCACAACATATGAATAGACAGACATTCTGACAGACAGACAAACAGACGAAAGTAGGGATGGACGGACAAAACTATTCAGCCATTCAATGGGATTCAAACCTGTTGATGTGAATAAAACTATTACTATAATTTACGAGACAAAAGAGATTATAATTTACGGGACACTTTGGTGACTGTATGTGTGGCTTTGTAAATGACATACTTGACTATATTTGTATGTAGGTCGGGCAATATGAATAAATGCAATGAAGTGAACGTTTGCTCTTTGTAGAAGAAATACCAAGTAAACATTTTCGTGAGCTAACAAAAATAAAAGTAAATATAGTAGTGAAAATTCTTCTGAAAAAAAATCTACAAATAATTGCAATTAATATATAGCCAATCTTGTTTTTATTTAACCAGTTATTATTTCTAAATAGATTTGTATTATACTGGCATAATTTAAACTTACTTTACGTTAAAAAAATGGAATAGAAATACTTTGATATTGGCATCCTCATCTACGGGACTCCAGGTTAATTATGCTTTACAAGATCTACCGCAACCTAGTCGCAATACCACTTCCATCATACATACAAACACCCAGCAGATTCACTAGACACATGCATCCCCTCTCCCTCAGACAGATTCAAGTCCACCCTGATTACCAGATTTTTTCTTTCTTTCCCCACAGTATCACTCTCTGGAACCAACTCCCTATGGATACCGCTGCCCTGCCTGATCTAGGCCAGTTTAAGCGTGCGTGATCCTTCTTGCAGTTCTTTAGCAGGGAGTGAGGATCCATATCGGACGGCTCCTAATTGAGTCAGCTGATTGGGATCTGCTCTGTGTGCCAGTCATGGAATGGTGTAGATTTGATTTCATAATTTGTAATTTGGTGTTCATATTCCACTGCTTAAAAATACTGAAGTGATATTGATGATATCACCTTTTCATGGAGTAAATGTGTAAACAAGTACAAAACTGTATTTGGGTTTGCATTGTCTGTTGTCAAGGAAAATGAGATTTGATATTGAATCATTTTCATGATCATGATAATATTATTTCTCAATTAATGCCGAACTAATGTAAATAGTAATTATGATATGTTCATTTGTTCGTGGTTTCCCCTACCTCCGTTAATGTATTAATCTGGTTTGCATAGGTGCGCTCTCTGTATGCCATATTATAGTGCCTATGTTATTGCCAAATTGCCATCTGAATTTGGTTTCTAGATTAGATTATGTTCCGTGTCAGACAGCTTGAGTGATGATTAGACGGAATTACTTGACGTCTCATCTGGATCCAACATGACGGTATCTTTGGCAAGCAGATTGGTCCTGCAGCCATGAATATTCATTCAACTCATTCGCTGACGGGGAGGATCCAGAACGGACGGCCCACTAGGAGCCGCCTGATTAGAATCTGCTCAGTTTGCGTATGGAATTAACGAGATTTGATTATCTGCATTCTGATTTAACGAAAGGTCTGCTTGTTGATATTTAGCTCTAAAAGCCTGTTTAATACCTATGATGTCATCATTTCTGATATGAATATTCATAGATTTAGGGCTTAAACAACTGCGGGAAGCATTTGGATTTGTATTGTTTATTTGTTAACGAAAGTGAAGTTTGATATATAATCTTATGGTTATATTAAACATCAGTTAGATCTGAACTAACGAAACATTAATTAGACCATTAAATATCGCATGCTCGTATTGTCGTCCGCTCTATGCTAAAGGTATTCACAGGCTCTAATCTGTGTCGGACAACTTGGATCATAATGGGCCGGGTTTTCTCCACGTCTCATCATGATCCAATTGTCTGCAGATAGCTATGATGGAGAAACAGCTGACGGCAAAGAATTTTATGTCTTGTTTCCGTTTTTTCAAGGTCATTTTTCAGTCATTAATTTTCGTACAGCTGGTGTATACATGACGATTTCTCAGGTCCTTATATGACCACGTGGAGGTGTTGATGTATATTGCCCACGAAGTTAACATGAGTAAGGGTTTTTGCTTAAGTATACAGTAACGCATTTACTTGTACATTTACTCCACTTTTCATCGAAGACAGTAATGTATATTTTTTCCCCGGATAGGAATAGACTTATTGTGTAAATATGCCTGTTGGCATCAAGCGTTGGCCTACTGGTTAAACCGGTAAGTGTACCTGGCCAATAGCATGGATCCAGACCAGGCATAGAGAAAATCTGGTGTCTGGTCTGGATCCAAACAGTTTGCCAGGAAACCTGGCGTCTGATCTGGATCCATATATTTTATCTAGGAAATCTGATGTCTGATCTGGATCCACACTGTCTGCCACACATTTAATAAATTAATTGACCTCAGTATTGATCCAAGTCTTAACTTGAGACTCAAGCAGACAATAATCAGCAGGCGAATGGTTGATAGCTAACACTTTATATATATATATATATATATATATATATATATATATATATATAATTCCAACCTTCGGGGTACATCAGTGCAACCTTTGGGCGACAGCTGTCGCCCACGGGTAAAATTTAGTGTCGCCTAAATATACATTACTTCTAACTTTTTTTAAACGTCTTGAATATTGTTGGAAATAAATGCATATGGTAGAGTATGTTCTTAAAATGTACCTGTATCGAAGATTTTGTTGTATTGTTTCAACAAATAAAATTATGAACAATTCATCTTTTTTTTGTATATTTGAAACTTAATCATTCGGGTACATTGTATATATCGTATTTATCAATTTATTGCAGAAATATGTTCTATACTTTAATATAAAAAAAAGTTGCTTATTTACTTATCTGTTTGATATATTATTTGCCTGACTCATAGAAATTAACAAAATTCTTTAAAAAGAAAAAAATGCAAAAATCGGTATGAAAACGGAGTCAACCGTCACCTAAAGGTTGCTCTGATATAAGTCGCCCAACTGTACAAATGGGAAAGTTTGTTTTAAAAAGGTATTTCTAGTTTAAACGTATATATTGTTGAAAAGAGTATTTTTAAATGCCACGTGGACATAATTTCATACTCGGGATTGTGATTATTGTAACTTTAACCCTTATCATGCTTGGCGCGACTTGGCGAATATTTGCAAACAGTTTTGATTCTGATCTGGATCCAAGCTGTTTGAAATTCATATTCGATTTTTCTTCAGTTTAAAAGGATAAAAATCTGATTTTGATTTTTTGCAGATGATATATTTGAAGCAGACGGCAATTGAGCATGATAAGGGTTGATACTATTATACGAAAAATCTGATCTATTGTGAAATGGTGATTGGAGTTGAACATGACCGTTGTTATGCGGTACTCTTATTTCACCTATATGCATGTTTGTTTTGGTCCTTTTTATGTCAAAATAATAATAATATAATACTTTATGATAATAATAATACTACTAACAATAATAATACACAATGTATCAAATGCTGACCTATTTTATTTAATTCCCAGCTTGCGACTTGCCCCTGGCCGTTGTAAAGCGATACTCCTATTTTCACTCATGGTTTTGTTTCTATGTGTCTTTATAGTATCCCCTCGCATCGAAAATTGAAGGGGATATAAGAATCGTTCCGTACGTTCGCTCGTTCGTTCGTTCGTTCGTTCGTTCGTTCGTTCGTTTGTATGTATGTAACACCCGTTGTCAGCGCTTCATTTAGCAACGGAATTTCATCAAACTTCAAACAATATGTTGCTATTTTCAGAACAAAACCCACCTTTCTATAGCTCTTGCAACTTCAATATTCAAAAAATTTCCATGAGACATGTATGTGTTCAGCTTGACATTGTGGGAATGCGATGACATTTGTATTACTTGTGATGTGTTGTACGGTATAACCTCTGCAAAACATGTTTTGGATGACATTGAATAGTGCCGTTGAAGAAATAGTGTTGCTCCTCGTAGGTTAATTGTTTGGCAAATCTCTCTAACGACACCATTCAGAAAGAAATACTTGGGACCTTTAATTACACTTGGCGGCTTAATACAGGACAAACATCATGTAGAAAGCTCACAAAGGGAACTGTTTGTATTACTTTTATCCTGCATTAAGCTGCCACCTGCCTTAAAATCCGACAATTGTATTTGGAGTGTTCGGCGTAGAGAGAATTTCACTGTAGGTTTTTGGATTCACTTCAAGAGGCGTTTGCTGTACGGAGGGCATTTGTTAAAGGTTATACTGTATATGCATTAGTGCGCGAGTGTTTGTGAGCATGTAAGGAGCAAGGGGTTTCCTGCTGGGCCAAACATGTATATTGTTTATGAATGTTCCAAATGTGGTTGTCTTCAGAAGTAAATGAAACATTTCATACGTAAAGCGGCTTACCACATAAACAAAGTTATATTTTATTGTATTTATATGGATGAGACGTCGAGTTACTTGTCGATTGACCTGAATTCATAAAATATTTATTTTTACATCAGGTTATAAGATTCAAGCCGACGAGTTTTGTCAGATATCTATTTTAGAGACGGAATAAGTGAAGGGTCTTAATATTTATTAGGGATATGTCATCTAGCAGAATGTTAATTAAGATAGAATAAATCTTAGCAGAATGCTAATTAAGATAGAATAAATCATTTTACTGCCTGTATATAAAATATACACTTTCAATACATATACAAACGGCATAGTGTGCATAGTTCACATAGTCCATATAAAGCATTATTATGAAGAAAAGAACAGGCACGTAAAACATAACAGAAGGATAAAGTGAAAGTCACATATTTCATAAATACTGTATAGGCCACCTCGGAGTTTTTCTGAATGCAAATAATCATAACACCTCCAACCGCCACTCTGTTTAATTCAGGTTAAAGCGAATATGGCCGAATTGTCATTGGTGGTGGGTGACAAATACTTTAACTATGATCGGGCTCTTCGTTTATGAAAAGAACACTCTGCATCTGCACAGCTTTCTATGCGTGACTGATTCCAGTTATTTGTGTTTTTCACAGTGGCATTCAACCCTATGCGAAACACACCCTTTAATGTCAGAGTCCCAACCCTCCTTTTTATGCCTATGGGCATAACCGCTCTCCCATCAGAGGGCATATGCAATAACTCAGCAAGGATGAATTGGTCAGAAATGATCTCTTAAATGATATTCTGACTTATTTTCTTTGCAGTTTGTTTGATCAGATGGTAACTTGATATGATAAACTAGAAAGGTGTTCCTCCGAACACCGCACACACGTGTCGCCTGCCGGTGTTATGAGGAAAAGTGAGCCCCGTAGTAGATCGGGGGTCGATTTATTATATAGTACTATGACCCCGGTCATTTTAATATTATAAAGTATAGTGACTCATAGTATACTTGCCATAGTATAATGACCCGCTTTATAGTATTGTGACCCACTCTTTTTATCGTGGTAGGTTGACCGAGAGGTCTATATATTTTATAGTACTATGCCCCCTGGTCATTTACTATAAAATATAGTGACTCCCTTGCGAAAAGCTTCAAACACAGTTAGAAAATGTTCGGCTGGCCGAACAAAATATCAGTATTCGGCTGGCCGAACAAATTCAATCAGCACCAGCAATGTTAGACCAGCACATGCACAAAATAGTTTAAGTTATAATGACATATTGAAGGTACAAAAATTGTAGCCGTGTTAGTAACTAAAGAAACAGGTCTGTCAATTTCCATTAGCAAACAGTACAGACCCTGATCAGACAGTTCCTATACTGTTTGCAAATGCATTTATATGAGGGAAAGGGTTAAAGTAGCTGAACAAAACAGTTACAAAATGTTCAGCTGGTTAAACAAAGTCGCTGTCGGAACAGGTTTGGCTTTGTTAAGCTGGCCAAACAAGTGCGATCGGGTTTACAAAATGGTCAGCCGGTTAAACAAAGCATCAGTGTTTAACTGGCCGAACAGGTTCAGTTGCAGCAATACAAGCAATGTTCTGCAAACTGAACAAACTTTCGAAAAAAAGTATAAGTGTTGAAGAGTTTTGCAAGCTGAACACTGATACTTTGTTCGGCTGGTTGAATATTGCATATGTGACTGTGTGTAATTTAAACGGTTTTGCCAGCCAAAAACTTATACCTTGTATGCCTTGCTGACAGGGTCAATCATAGTCGGAAAATGTTTTTAGTGTAAGGCTTACTAAACAGTTTCAATCACTTTAACACAATGTACCAACAAATAAAATTAATAACAACTTCAAATGACTGAATAAATCATTTCATGGGAAAATATGAGAACAAATACAGATTTAAATTATTTATTATTTTATTTATACAAACTTCTTTATCTTTTACTAACAAGTAAGAATATTACAAGAATGGTAAAATACATAGCAATATAAGCAAACAGTCTGTATCAAGATTGCAAAACAAGAAACACTATGCCCCCGGGGCCAACATGAATTTGACCTTTGACCTTCATATATGACTTGACTTTAATATGTCACCCCTAAAATGTTCACTTCCATAAATTGCACATGCATGCCAAGTTTGAAGTATGTATGTGCATTGGCTACAAAAAGTATCGCCAACGTTAAAGTTGGGGACAAACCAACAGACAAACAGACACACACAGAGAGGGCAAAAGCAATGTGCCCACCCTTTGATCGGGCAGACTAAACAAGTAAATGTCAGTCATACCTATCTGTTAGATGGACTAACAAAATTCAATTTTATTAGTTCCAACTTTTACCTCACATAAACGCATTTGCAAACACAGCAGACCCTGTTAAAGGTGCCTTACCTGGGTCTGCTGTTTGTTTGTGTTCCTGTTCCATTATAAAACATCAGCTAATAAACATTTATAATATCTCTATTTCTAACGTGAATATTCATCAGGTAAAAGGGTTAATAATAGCCACATGTGGTGCCAATGCTCGTCTGATTTGGAGCTAAATGAAAAGAACAAGTTCAATTAGAACAAGCAAATAGTGTCATGCAATCCATTGTCACCCACTGGAAACTGTTCTTTGCATTTCGAGTCATCATCAGCTTTAAAGAACTTTCTACAACATTTAAAGTTTTACAAGAAGAGGGCCATGATGGCCCTGATATCGCTCACCAGACAATCAGGAGAAGATTTTCAAAGTTTTCTCTATGTTTCTATAGAAATCTGGCCACCGTTGGGGCATAATTCACATATGTTTTGTAGAGGACTTCAAGATGATGCTATGTGCCAAATATGAAAGCAGAGAAGAAGAAGATTACTATTTAGGTTTCACAATATGTTTCTATAGATATAAAACAAGGGGGCCATTGACAGTGTTAATATTTCAGCAGACATTTCTAACAGATAACAGAAACCCAGTGTTATAACCCTATCAGTGCTAAGCATGACTTGACTGAAATTAGCACACAGTTTGGATTCTGATCTGATACATATGTAACTTCATAATTATGTGGTTGGTACAAGAGGGTTATTTGTAAGATTGATATGTATTAACAGTGTGAACAAACAGACAATAATTCTGAAGAAGACAACAGCTAGAGTATAGAACAGGTGAACTTAAGCTTGACCTCTCCAATACACTAGCTGGCTAGCTGGTGGTTAAAGGGAAACCATTATACTGTATAAGTCTATTTTGGGCAGGGCCAATTTTAACCTCAGAACTATGATATTAACAAAATTCATAAAGGTATACTAAAAAATCTATACACCAAATAGCTAAGCTCTGGGACATGTAGTTTTTGGCAAAAGGTTTTTAAAGTTTTCCCTATGCCTAACTAATGAACCAAGCAGTCTGTAACAGAAAACTGGAACAACAGTCTGCTTAAAAAAACTAGCCATTCTTGGGGCAGGGCCAATTTTGACCCCAGGGGCATAATTTATATAACTTTTGTAGAGAGCCTGAACATGATGCTATGTGCCAAATATGAAACCCGACAACATTCCAGTTTCAGGAGAAGATTTTCAAAGTTTTCACTATATGTTTCTATGGAGGGGGGGGGGGGGGGCAATTCTGACTCCAGTGGCATAATTTATATACCTTTTGTAGAGGACCTACAGGTGATGCTATGTGCCGAAGATGAAAGCTGAGAGCCCTGTAGATTCAGAAATGAAGAGTTTTAAAGGTTCAAATTGTTGATGACGCACGACAGACGTCAACGGACCACAGATATCAGGCGATCACAAAAGCTCACCCTGAGCACTTTGTGCTCCAGTGAGCTTAGAAGCTGTGTGTTGAAGTTGACTTTTCAACTGGCTTTGATACAGTAGTTGTAATTATATAAACCCAGACTGTCTTGGCAATTCATTGAAGAACAAGTAATATTGATGAATGAAGAAATATCACGATATATAGTCTTTCAGGGATAAGGCAGCAAATATAGGATTCCATTAGAAACACTAGTAGTCTTATATCCATTGCCCTCCTTTTTCTGCTTGGACGTACCTGTAAGAAAGATAAAATACCTAAGAATTAGAAATAAAATTAAACTAATACAAATAGTTAAGCATGTTTTATCAAGAAATGAAACTTTTCTAAATTCACAAAGGACCATAACTCTAATAAATGTGTGTCTGTGTTATGGTACATTGTACTTGCACTACGTTATCAACATATGATGACAAATAATGATTCATAGTTATACATTTGCAGGGCTCAAGCTGCAGCTCTCCATTAGGGAGCAGTTCAGTGATATTGAGGGAGAAGTTAAATTTGGTCCTGATTTTATACCTTCCTATATAATAAAACTTCTCCCTCAGCTCAAAACAGGGAGAAGTCAGCAGAGTTAGGGAAACTTTTTCTCCCAAATCTCCCTCTTGCTTGAGCCCTGCATTTGTATGTCAAAGGCTGTGATAGTTATAAAGAAATCTGAATCAGACATAAACTTTTATAATAATATTACTTTAATGTTTGTCTTGTGGCCCTTTGCGTCTTTGTACTTGTATGTTTGTTGGTGTTTGAAATATATTCTGAAAGTGGGAGATCCTTCGAAAGCAAACGTAGCAATGCTAAAAGAGAAAATTGCAGACTTGGTTTTATTGAGTCTGTTCATAAGTAGTAATTAAAAGTGCAACACTACTCACGTCCCCTAGCACCGGCTAGGACAGCAGTTTATATGAATTTTCAAAACTTATACCATCAAAACTAATGATTCCAAAGGACCAGAAAATACAACACTGAGAATAAAGTATGGGGTGACTTTTTACAGCCACCATATAAGCACTTAGTAAATATATTCTAAAAGTGGGAGATCCTTCGAAGTTTCATCTCATGCGTGTGTGATGTGTGTTGTGTGTGTGTTTGTGTGTGTATCCTACTCTATAAGACAAGAGGGCCATGAGGCTCTGAAGCGCTCACCTGAGATAACCCCAGGGGCGGGCCATTTTTTACCAAGAAGTCATCATTTGTACAGGCAAAGCAGTATACCATTAATTAAAGGTCTAAGCCTAACGGTTTCAGAGAAAAATAATATTTCATATTTTTCCCATGAAAAACTGATAAGCCCCAAGGCAGGGCCAAGTTTTGGACAGAGGCCAGGGTCGTAAGTTGAACATTCTTGGCAGAAGTCCACAAGCCAAGCTACATATTTGTATAGGACCATTAGATCATGTTACATACCAAACATCAAAGGTCTAGGCCTTACAGTTTCAGAAGATTTTTAAAGTTTTTCCTATGAAAAACTGATAAGCCCTTGGGCGGGGCCATTTTCGATCCAGGGTCAAAATTTGAACAATCTTTGTAGAGGACCATTAGACCATGCTACATGCCAAACATCAAAGGTCTATGCCTTACAGTTTCAGAGAAGAAGATTTTTAAAGAGTTTCCTATGAAAAACTGATACGCCCTTGGGCGGGGCCATTTTTGGCCTGGGGTCATTATTTGAACAATCTTTGTATAGGACCATTAGATCATGTTACATACCAAACATCAAAGGTCTAGGCCTTACAGTTTCAGAAGATTTTTAAAGATTTTCCTATGAAAAACTGATAAGCCCTTGGGCGGGGCCATTTTCGATCCAGGGTCAAAATTTGAACAATCTTTGTAGAGGACCATTAGACCATGCTACATGCCAAACATCAAAGGTCTATGCCTTACAGTTTCAGAGAAGAAGACTTTTAAAGAGTTTCCTATGAAAAACTGATACGCCCTTGGGCGGGGCCATTTTTGGCCTGGGGTCATTATTTGAACAATCTTTGTAGAGGACCATAAGATCATGCTACATGCCAAATATCAAAAGTCTAGGCTTTACAGTTTCAGAGAAGAAGATTTTTAAAGATTTTCCTATGACAAACTGATACCCTTGGGCGGGGCACATTTTTGGCCCGGAGTCATAATTTGAACAATCTTTGTAGAGGACCATAAGATCATGCTACATGCCAAATATCAAAAGTCTAGGCCTTACAGTTTCAGAGAAGAAGAGTTTTAAAGATTTTCCTATGACAAACTGATAAGCCCTAGGGCGGGGCCATTTTTGGCCCGGGGTCATAATGTGAACAATATTTCGTTCCCCCTAACCACTGATGCTTCTGACAAAATTTGGTTAAAATCGGGTCAGTAGTTTCAGAGGAGATGTCGTTTGAAAATGTGGACGGACGACGGACGCCGGACGGATCGCGGCCAAAGGCTCAGGTGAGCTAAAAATCAGGTTCATTGGTCTACCTTCATGGAAAACGTTAATCAGAGGTCCTGATACGATGCCTAATCCGAATTATTTTCAAGAATAGCTCTGTTATTTCTCCATTTAACCCTATACTGAGACAACTCTTTAAAACCGCCTTGAAGAAACAATTCCAAAGAGCGGTCACAGTATAGGGTTTGGAGGAGAAATTATGATTTTAGTAATTAGGTACATGCATATGCACTTTTACCTGTAGCTCTGATAATGTTCATTTTACTAAAAACAAAAGTATTAAAGAGTCTAGTTAAAGATAGACACAAAATGTATCCTGTCCATTTTTGGTTACTGAGCTGTTCAAAACCTTAAGTAGAAATATGAAAATTGTCATTTATAAAGAGGGTCTATATACATTGTCAATATTGAGGACATGGCCAAAGCCGTAAGATGCCATATGAAACTGATTCTTTATGTCTTGCTCATTTTTTATCAGTAAGTCTTAACCCTTTCCCTGTTCAATGTTTATTCCAAATTTCAATACCTACTGAATATTCATTAACAAAATAGTTATAATGAAACATGAAAGGTGGACCATTGTAGCCATTTTAGAAACTAAAGTAACAGATATATCAAATGTCATTGGCAAACAGAGCAGATCCTGATCAGATGGCTCATCTACGAGCCGTATGATCTAGGTCTGACCTGTTTACAAATGTGGGAAAACACATTTATATCAGGGAAAGGGTTAAATGAAGAGGTGCCATATTCATAGATTATAATATAGATAAATCTTGAAAATTGTATTTATTATCAAACTGAGAGAAAGGCCAATAGTTATTATTGTACGACAGACCCCCAGCAAAGCTATTGAAAAAGTGTCCTGATAACGGTTGTAAGTGGACACTTTTGTACGCACGTGATTCTTGTGTTTAAAACCTATCTACCTAGGATTTGAATTGGGTGAACCAAGGGGAAAACATTTTGTACTCATTTGTGAAATATTCATTTTTATTCATTTTTAATCAAAATTAAAAGTCTACAACGTACTGTCGTACAAGTAAGATACATGTACTCATCTTACTACCAAAGTGTCTTCTTACAACCATGTCGGCTACGCCTCGGACACTTGTCTGAGGTCATGCGAACAAACTGTCCTGATAACGGTTGTAAGAAGACACTTTGGTAGTAAGACTCGTACTGTATCTATTACATAATCAACACCTGATGCTTTTAAGTTTGTTCGATGCAGGTGAAAGACTTCCATTTTCCATTATAACTATTTTGTCCATGAGTATTCGGTAGGTTTTGAATTTTGGAATGAATGTAGAACAGGGAAATGGTTAATAATTAACCATTGTTATCATTTAGGTTTAGTTGGTATTATCCTCCCAATTTGACCTGAGACTTGATTAAGTTTCGGTGTGTTTATCGGAATTGTTCGTAATAGTCTGTGACAAAAATAGCAAACCAAAAGCCCGTAATAATCATGTTCCACGAGGAGTGTACAGTAAAACCCTCTAATGCGATCACTTAATTAATAAACATGGCGGTCTTTATAAGTAGGTGCTTACTTAATGCAGGTCAAAAGTTATGCAGAAAGTTCCTACAGGAGCTTTCTGCATTACTTTCGTCCTGTATTAAGCTACCACCTGCCTTTGACACTGTGAATAATATCCCTTTTTGCTGGTCGCATTAGAGGGGGTTTACTGTATTCTTATAGCGCATTCTTATATACCTTCGGAAATTTATTCGAAGATTACCGACGATAATACACGGAATATGCATGAGTCTCAGGTCAAATTGGTAGGATAATATGAGGAATTATTTATCTGGCAAAACTGATATAAACATCGGACTACACTCAAATCAACCTAAGTAAAACGCAATAATTCTAAAAATATAAGTTCAATTTCATATATGAAGCAGTCTTACATGGTTCCACAGTAGGCAAACATCACGACTATATTTTTGTATTAGTGAAAGTGAATGGCGCAGAGAAATTTCCAATGTGTCTAAGGTATTTACCCCTTTCCCTGTTTCACATTCATGTAAGAAATAATGACATCATGAATATTTATTAGCTCAATTTTTATAACTTTTCAATGGTTTTATTTTTACTTTTTGACAAAACCCATAGAATCAGATCTATATCATGTCAATTTTATGCAAACAGAGTAGAACCTGATCAGATGGTTTTTAAGACCTATAGAACTGTCTGATCTGGGTCTACTTTGTTTGCAAATGTGTGGCAAAGGTGTTTATAAAGGAAAAGTGTGACGACTATTTATTATGTTTCTGCCATTTCCTTTCAAAAAGCATGGACCACCATCCACAGGAAATGTGCAGGAATATTAATTACTTGGATTTTATAACAGCATTAACCATTTCCCAGTTTGAATATTTATGTAAGAAATAATGACACTATGAATATCAATTAGATTATTTTTATAATGGCATGTGAACATTTCGGGCAGAAACTGAAGAATGAGATCTATATCATATCATAAACAAACAGAGCAGACCCTGACCAGACGGCCCCTATAGGAGCTATCTGATTGGGGTCTACTCTATTTGCAAATGCGTGAACAGGTGTTTATATGAAAGGGCAAACACAATGGAATATTTAACTATGGCAGGACTGTATATACCATAGTTTATATTTAGTTTATTTTGTATACAAAAAAGAGCACACCATGATCAGACAGCTTCTGTAGGAGCCATCTGATCTGGGTCTACTCTGCAAAGGCATCAAAAGTAAAGATTCCAAATGTGCTTTGGAAATATGTAACAATGATCAGTCATATGCAACAAGCAAACCAATATAAACATGAATTACCCTTCAAGCATGTAACCCAAGTTTTCCTCTGTATGAGTTCCTGAATCTCTGGTAAAACCTCTGGAGTATCAAAATCACTTGTCTTCCTCTGCTGGGGCAATATGTCCAAGATCCTTTGTGGTTCTGTTATGAAGCTGTCATCTATTCCCTCGATCTTACTGCCAAATACCTAGCAGTCTGTAAAAGAATTCTTCTTTTCAAACAATGTTCTATACTTTATTCAGTATAATTCATTTGTTTTTCAACATCTATTTTGAATAATCTGGTAGACTTTGCTTTGGTGAGTTCTGGCATATTATTCAGTTGAAGGATCCAGATTAACTCATTTATGACTGTGTGAGAAACATTTAAATAAAGAAATTACATCCCCCAAACAAAGTGTATGTGTGGTGTGTGTGTGTGGCCGTTTATAGGCTATATTCCCAATGGCAAAAATATGTGTTTTTTCCCAATTTGAAGCATTTACATATACTCCGTTTCTTATTCTTTTAATTATTATTCTTTCTTCCGAGTCTTATTCTTAATTGCTCAAATTCTTCTGCCGTGAACTTGTCCATGGCTCAGTAAGCATTAATAGTCAAATCCTAATGAAACTTCACATGAACATTGCTGGTTATTTGCAGGTGTGCATTCAACTTTAGGTTCATTAAAATGTTGCCTTAGTAACCGAAAGGTGAGCTCTGCTTGGTGAAAATTTAGATAATGTTCAAGTTTGCTGAAAGTTGGTATGATGGGGTATTCACTGAATATTCAGGTATCCCAAACTCAATAGTAAGTGTTTAGAAAGAGTTAATTACCATGGTAATGGAGTGGTGGCCTCTGATTGGATGATATAAGATATTATTAGATTTTGCTAAAAATTGGTACACAAATACTTGAATTGCTCTGATCTAATATTTCGACCACTAAGGGCCTTTTTAAAAGATTATCATGATAATCTTTGTAAAGACCCTTAGTGGTCGAAATATTAGATCAGAGCAATGCAAGTATTTGTGTATTATTATATTAATTCCCTGGAATATTTTCTTCATTGTAAAAATTGGTAAGTAGGGGTATATTGGTACTCTGAACTTAAAGGCAGATGTTTAAAAAGCGTTGGTTGCCATGGTAAACTTGTCATGTCCTGTGATTGGTGAATATTTAGATATTTTACTCATCAATACCTGTTGTCCATTTCATGGGGGGGGGGGGCATTCTGTAACAGATTCTATTACAATTATATAACTTGTTCACCACTCATTAGATGATTACATGAACATTTATAATGTAACGATTATAAAACGAAATCTGTTCCACTTTATGTAAAGCAGGTAATATCCAAGATTTGCAATCTATCATATCCTTCAACAGTTCTATACTGATGGCAAAAGTTCTGGAACATTTTCTGCATCTTTCAATCGCAGTCTTTCCAAAATTTCACTGACTTTTCTATATCCTCATGTGTGTGTCCAAATCATAAGGAAAATTGCAGGCGCAAGTTCCAATGGTAGGATAGTAGGATAAAGTTTCAGCCAAAATTTGTGAAAAACTGAAGTATGAACAACATCGTTTCTACTGACCGACAACCTGATTCCAATAAATATATGAATGCCGAAGGGCGACAATGACTAATTTAGGACAATTGTAATAATTCAGTTTGGCACCTCTTTTGTCGTGAAAACAAGCTATAAATAATATCAACTATTTTATTTTTTATTTAGGTTTGAATTTTTATATGAAAATGATAAACAAAATACTTACATTTCTGGTAACACTATTTAGCAGGGTCTTCAACAGAATGTTGGTCGTCAAAATTGAATCTTGTGCAAATTCATGGACACATTTGTCTTGAATTACTTGCCACCATGATTAATCATATGCCACTAACATCAGTCTTAAAGGTCTGCTGGATTAATGCCCTGAAAAATTACAATTTGATACATCAACATTTAAGAACAATGACGGTCCTATATTTTTGAAAAAGTTGTGTAGCAATTACTGGACTGATAGGCTCATCATATTTATCTTCACTTAGTATATAATTAAATTATAAATTAGCCCCATCCATAATGTCCATGTTCTTGACAAATCATAATGGCACCATGCATATTTATGTAAGAAATGTTTACAGTATGGCATATGAATACAATAATTTTTGGCCATGATAGAAACTGTAGAATCAATGAATCATACATGTATATATATATTACTGCATACGTAAAAAGAACAGATCCTGATCAGACAGCCCATGCCAGAGCCATCTGAGTTGGATCTACTCTATTTGCAAAGGTGCAGAAAGGTGGACTGAAGTAAAAGGTGTTAATAGTCACATATCGAATAGAAACCCCAATGCTTGTTGCACAGCATTTTAATTAGATAAAATCTCATATAAGCAGTCTTGGTAAATTACGGAAACCAGTGCATTGATACATGAAAACTACGTGTAGACCTAGATCAGAGGGTTTCTAGGGGAGCCCTTTGTTATCTGACCACGGTCCAGGCTCTGCACTGTTTGTCCATGTCAAATTACTATAGCAACTTATCCCCTTTTATACTGAATCAGAATGGACTATTATATCATTCAACAATGAATGATGGAAATTCCACTTGAAAAATCAGTATCGAAATGTTAGTGTTTTCTAATTTTGATCTATCAAAACATTTTTAATTCTCACTATATGGGTTTCAAAAGAAGAATTACAGGGTTTTTTCACTTTCTATAACAGAGGCCTGTAAAAGGCCCCTTCCCAATTGAAAATTTCTTTAATATCATGCAGTTTTCCCAAAAATCCAAACTTACACCAGCTTTTTTGTTTCCCAAATCAGCAATTTTAGCGATAATTCTTCCCAAAATCCGCAGGCTAAGGCCCCTTCCCAATTAAGAGAGAAAAAGCCCTGAATTATAAAGTTATACAGAAATGTTATTTGATATCACAGGGAAAATCAATTTTGTACACAGTTGATATTGATAAATAACACTTATTTCAAAATCTAGTTTATAGTCTCTAATGGTCTCTAATTTCCAATTGCTAGTCATAGTTTTTTAATGTTGTTTGGAGAAAGTGTGGATAGACAGCTTTGAGGCAGCCACACTGTGCGGAGAGCAATCACAGTACTTCACCATCAGTACATTTTGCTCAGATGAACTAATAAATTAATGATCATAAATATGCATCAGTGGCACAAGTACAATCTACTTTATAGTATGGAGGACAATCAACGCCAAAATTGCATCATGCTTTGTGGCATTTCAGTTTGTTTCATGGTAAATGTATCATGCATTGTGGCATTTCAGTTTGCTTCATGATAAATGCATCCTGCATTGTGGTATTGAACAGTTTGCTAAAACATTATTGCATGTCAAGATGGGAGTCCTTCTTACATTGAAGTTTCTTCAATAACACATGTCCCAACGACACACGACCCAATGCGGTAAGCCCATAGCAACAAGCATATTTTAGCCGAACGCCGAAGGCATAATGCACTTCAGCCGAACTTGCCATATAGGTGGCGCTGCATATAAAACCAGATATTCAAACTACTGAAAGTACTGAGGATGGATTCAACGTAGATCGAATTAAATGTTTGGTTTGGTTTTTAAATGTTGTTTTGAGCGAAAAAAGAACATTATTGAGAAGTGTGTGTATGGGGGTGGGTAATTATTTAAAAATGATGTTGCCTTTGGTGCAATTTTATTTCTTGCTTTTTTATGTCCGTCTGGTCAGGGTCTGTCGTGTTTGCTGATGATCTGTCATAGATATCATTTTGCATAGTTTGCCCTGATAAAACTCACGTGTCCATATGCTGTTTTAACAATATATTTCAATGTCATTTTTTTCACATGAATATTAATTAAGTAAAGGGTCAACTGTGTAGTACCCTGATCGCCGATGTGTGATAGACCACGCGTGGCTCATTTACGGACCGTCTGATCCGGATCTGCTCTGATTGCTAATGGAATTTCATTCATCTGTTTATTTAGAATTTCTGAAATGACTGCAATGTTCCACCTTCCATTTTTTGGTCCATAAATATTCTATATAGGTATTGGAATCGGGACTAAATATAGAACAGGGAAATGGCTAAGATTATAAATATAAACATGTCTAATATATCATGAAATAGCATATATTTATTAGAATTATATTGGGTTTGAGAAATACATTGCATTACATTATTTTATATAGATCTACACAAGAAATCAATGTTCAGAAAGTCAGTAATGTTGAGTCTGGATAATTAATAAATGTTGTCTGCTTCTATTTGTAGATTTATTCTTTATGGACACGCATTTGGATCCTGATAAAACTCCGAGAAACATGGCGTTTAATCTGGATTCAATCTGTTATCATAGATTTAAATTACCACTAGCATCCAAATAGTTAATATAAAGCTATAGATCTAATATATAAAGTGTTGCACATAAAAAAATGAAATGCATAAATGACATCTGACCCGATTCAGGTGGATGAACGTGCTATTAAAATCACATATTTGTGACGTCATTTACCAACACTGTCATTGTTATAAATACGAGAAAATATTTTTGCTCAATACTAGTTAAACTAAAATAACCTCTGCTTCAACTTTTAAAAAATGCAGTTAGATTGTAAACTAATTGAACCTGATGAGACTTTGAGTTATTAACGATATAGATCTAGATTAATATATTCTTTCTGAAATTCAACCAATTTCCCCAGGGAGAGGGTATACATACTTGTGTGCATGTCCTTATTTAGGTTTACATTGTTAGATTCTATATGTTTTCATTTACATTTTCTTAAGTTTTCTTCACTTGAGGTCCTCTACAAAAGTTACATAAATTATGCCCCTTGTGTCAAAATTGGTTCTCCCCAGGGACGGCTAGTTTTTTATAGAAGCACATAGTGAAAACTTTGAAAATCTTCTCCTCTGATTGTCTGGTGAGCGATGTCAGGGCTTTTCAGACCCTCTTGTTATTATTATACTTCTCCCAGCAGGTGACATATGTGTTCCTTTGAACATTCTTGTTTATAATGTATAAAGGCATTAGTATACCGGTTTTTTGTCACCTGCTGAGAGACAGCGTGTCAGACAGGGGTCACTTTTCCGTCGTCTGTATGACCGTCCGTCCGTCTGATTAGTTGGACATGAAAAGACAACGCAATAAAATTGCACCAAAAGTAACATCCTTTAACCCTTGAGTTTGGCAGCGAAAGGGTTAACCCCCCCCCCCCCCTTCCCCCATAATATTCTTTTTAAATTAAATGTGATGTCATCCACTTAAAATTATATTATTTATTTTAAACAACAACAACATCACCCTTTTCCCATAATTCTGTTTAAAATTAAATATGATGCCACCAGTTTAAAGTTCTATTTATAATAAATTTAACACAGATACTTGTGGCCTATCACACATCGGCGATCATGGTACTGCACAGTTGACACATTACTCATTGAATATTCATGTGAAAAATAATGACATCGCGAATATTAATTATATTGTTAAAATAAAACATGGACACAGGAATTCGCTATCATGGCAGATTTTGTAGAATCATATCTATAATGATAGATCATTAGCAAACAGGGCAGACCCCCCCAACACACACACACACACTAATGTAATGGATCAGGAACCGTTCTATTTCTTTGTCTTCAGCGTTTTCGAAATCCTTCTATTTCATTCTTTATCTATGTATTCGGCAAATCACTTCAGCGTTTTAGTCCGTGACTCTTAATTGTCTGCTAGAGTACGAAAAAGGCCGGGCCGAACGTAACGACGTTGGAACTACGCACCACGAATCAAGCATCAAGAATCAATCGCTAAGCAAATAGCACAAAGAATATGCTTCAAAGAAATTTAAACAATGATACATCATTTGACGTTTATAATAATCAATAAATAAGTTTAAAGAATGTTGAATGTCGGATCGAGGAAGAAACTTCAAAGAAAGAAGAAAGCACATCGTGACATGCAATAATCATTTAGCATAATGCATTTACCATGAAGCAAGTTGAAATGCCACAAAGCGTGATGCATTTTTGGCGTTGATCGTCAACCATATCATAGTCTTATTAATAGATATACACACCTTTGCAAACAGAGACTGAGTACTCAGTCTTCTGTATAAGATCAGTCTTATTCCTTTACTCCATAAATACATATTTCTATATGCCTTTGCAAACAGAGTAGACCAAGACCAGATGGCTCATGTAGAAGCCATCTGATCAGGGTCTGCTCTGTTTGCTTATAAACGAAACAATAATATGAGCTTAGTTTCTGCTACGGTCAAGCATTCCGTTGTTAATGAATTGTGCAATTATAAAAAAATAATCTAATTAATATTTATGAGTGACAATCATTATTTCTTACAGGAATATTCATGGAGTAGTGGTTTAAAGGGGTCTGCTTTGTTGGCTGATAAAACAAAATGACATTTACAAAACACCAGCTAATCATTATTGATAATGTAAGTTATTATTTCTATGCTAACATTCACTGAAAATCAGAAAGGAAATTAACTCATTCCCTCATAGGCTATTTTAGACCCAATTTAACCTCTTTTGAATCTATCGAAAATGTGCATTAACTACAGAAAAGAAAGAAATTAAAATTATGTAGTTTTGAAACCATATTGTACGTGGTAAATAGATGGTAAATATCGTCGCTGAAGAGGAAAGAAAATGTAAAACAAACATACTCACAGTCTCTATATATTTAAACCTACTTTTGTTTTCTCTCTATATTCATCGATTTAAAAAAAAGTAATTTAACACAAAACCTATACGTTTGAAACTTTTTTAAGACCAGTTTCTTTCAAATGGTGGGCACTCTATGACTCTAACAACATTTTTTCGATCTCATGACGTCCATGATTGAATATTGATTAGATTATTTTTATAATGGTGCATGCATGACGTATGAATTAACCCAATTAAGGCATTATGGCTCAGACAGAAACTGTAGAACCATGCAGATCGATCCATATATTTTTATACCATAAGCAAACAAAGCGGCCCCTGATCAGACAGCACCTACATGAGCCGTCTGATCTGGGTCTACACTATTTGTAAATGCGTGAAAATGTGTTTATTTATAAATACGAAGGAAAGTCAAAGGGTTAACAATTAAAATAGCAGTCTGGAATGAACGATTGGTGTAAAGCTGATAATTCCTTAGTAACACATTTAACCCTTTCCATCAAATTAACGCCTTTTCATGCAGTTGCAAACACTGATGTAGAACCAGAACTGGTCCTACATATTTGGATGACCTCTGGCCTTGAAGAATGACCTTGACATGTCACCCCTCGAACTGTGCGACTTTACGAGATACATATGCATGCCAAATATGAACAGAAGTATCTGTAGGCCTACTGGTTCAAAAGTTATGACCAATGTTAACCCTTTCCCTCATATAAACGTGTTTTCGCGCATTTTGCAAACAGAGTAGACCCAGATCAGACGGCTCCTGGAGGAGCCGTCTGATCAGGGTCTACTCTGTTTGCTAATAGAATTTGATAGATCCGTTAATTTGCTTTCTTAAATATCTACAATGTTCCACCTTCCATATTTCTTTATAACTTTTTTGTTAATGAATATTCAGTAGGTATCGAGATTTGGCCTAAATACAGAACAGGGAAAGGCAGAGAGTACAAACACAATACACCCCCCCCCCCACACACACACACACACACACACACCACACACGCACACCAGGGCTTTTTTCATCAAGGGGGGGAGGGGTCTGGCCTCTACTTTTAAGGGGAAATAGTAAAGTATTTTGATATAGGGGAAACAAATTTCTAATGTAAAGTCAGTATTTGGGGTAAAGTGCATGATTTTGAAGAAATTTTCTGAGGAGAAGGGGCCTTTAAACGGCCCCTACTATAGAAGGGAAAAAAAGCCCTGCACACACGCCCGGGTCTGACGGAAGATCTATTACATTAATTTCAACAAAACACAGTAGAGCCTGATTAGACTGCTCCTACACTATCCCCTGATGAGGATCTACTCTTTGTATCGTTAAACTCGTCAAGGGACATTTTTATGAGAGAAAACCTTTTAGGGTTACACAACAGTATGTTCTGTTCGCCTACGAAGAAATTGCATTTAAATTTTACCTTGTATACATGGAGTGTTTCAGTAAAATCCGTATTTTATATGCAAATACTATCCAGGCCCAACAATTCCACCATTACTGTTATATGCAAACTTTCTTATGACGTCACTTTAGCCGTTATCGTGCTTTTTGTGTGTATACATGTACGCTGGTCCTATAAATAAGACCTGGCGTTGCTATTTCACATTTTTATACATTTTCTAGTTACATCATGCACGATAAATAATTATAAAATAAGGGGCATGTAGATACCTCTAAATGTTTGGACTAGCATGTACGCGTGTGTTTTCTTATTCAGACATATGTATGTATGTCTAATTTCATTGCACACAGTGCAGGACCAGTCACAATGTCTGAACGTCTTCTGATCAGGATCTGCACTGTTTGACATTCATCATAATCTCTAATAGAGTTTGGCAAAACAATTATTTGACCACCAAGTGAAACGGACACAGGTGTCTGGCTCATGAAATATGCCTATTTAGAATAAGTTAAAATGTCCATAAATTGCGTTACATGAGAAAATTTAGTGTGTGTTAATATTTGGATTTAAGGATGAGTAGCAAGTACCCGACCCTTATCCAAACCATCTAATCAATAATTATGAATACAGGTACTTAATTATCATTTACCTCCTTGATTTGACCAATAATTAAGATGTGATTTTGAATGGATGTTTTTTTTATATTATATATAGATCTATATATAAAACCAATAACAAGATCTAGATCGCAGTAGCCTAATAATTATTGTCACGCCACGAATTTATCATTCGCAAAATATTTAGCTGTCTTATAACTTGAGTAGAGCTAGATCTAGATATAATTTATGTTGTAATACATAGGCTAGGCCTATACAAAACCCCATTTCATTAACAGACGATTTTTGACGCAAAAAATTGCAAACATATAGTACACCCAGATCATACAGGGGTAGATCCAGTTTGAACAGAGCCTGCTCTGATTGCTAATTATAGATCTAAATGGAACTATAAGGCCTACATGTATGTAGATTTGTTGCTACATTTCAGAGACGTACATAGATCTACATACATAAACATTATGCAGATCTATTATCATCTATATGTCTATGTGTTCTTTATAAAAAAAATCAAAAAAATCAGCTAAATTAAATGTTCATGGAGTCATTAGAATTCACAATAATGTAATTGTCTTACCCAAATAAGGCCTATAAGTTATGCTTTCGGCTCCATCAATTTGTCCACTTCAAAGAGCCGACATCGTTTCTGCTGTTCATTTTCATCATCTCAGGGATGTTGGGTGGTATCTGTAGATCGATTAATTTAAGATAATATATATCAAAGTCAATATTTAACTGAAAAATAAACTTCAATGTAATTTGGTCATATCACGAGTATTTAATTATTACTAAATTACCAGTTAGCTATATAGACAAAATAATAGATTATATTACCTCAATATGTAATGTGGACTCGTCCAAATAGACCGACCACCGACTGTGAAGCGTGTGAGTGTCCGTTCTTATCGGAACTTGGGTTAATGTAATAAGCGCGAAAGAAGTAGAAATTATTTTATAAAGGAAACCAAAACAACAACATTAAGATAGACAGTTCGCGAAGACAATGACAAGATTGTGTCTTGTAATGGATGGCAAAGCGTATGGTTGACCTGAAATTGCGACGAGAGACAGGTGAGTATAGATTTTAACTTTGTTTCAGTTGTAATTAACCGGGGTAGCAACAGTAAAGAACTGGTGACCGCGTTTCAATGCCGTACTTCATATTTAATTAGATATTTGATGTGTTCGTTATTATGTAGTTCATATTGTTGGAACAATACGCTGGATACGCTCAAAATCAGTACGAGACAGCTGTGTCTTCAAAATGCGTACAGGACTTACATTGAATCATACAGACGATATAGAATAGTTAAGAGAGAGAGAGGGGGGGGAGAGAGAAGAGAGAGAGAGAGATTTTTTCTAAACCTTTTAGAGTACATTAAAAGAGGGTACACCCAAAAGCCCCCCCCCCCTTATCAAAAGCCCTCATGGAAAGGAACGATGCAAACAGTTACAGTGAACACAGTGTAGATCCATATCACCAGGTTCCCATTGAACACAGTGTAGATCCATATCACAATATTCCCATTGAACACAGTGTAGATCCATATCACAATGTTCCCTATGGAGCCTTAAGGCTTGGATCTACAGTGTTTGTCTATGCACTGAACACATTCTGAATACAGTACAACTCCACTAAAAGCACTTAGCACCCGTATGTCCTTCTCGATTTACATTGAACACAGTGTAGATCCATATCGCAAGGTTCCCTATGGAGCATTTTGGTTTGGATCTACACTGTTTGGGGGTGGCTTTTGTTAGGTGGAGCTTTTGTACATGCAACTCCTCTAAAAGCACTTAGCACCCGTATGCCCTTCTCTATTTACATTGAACACAGTGTAGATCCATATCACAAGGTTCCTTATGGAGCCTTGAGGCTTGGGTCTACACTGTTTGTCTATGTGCTGAACACATTCTGAATACAGTACAACTTTACTAAAAGCACTTAGCACCCGTATGTCCTTCTCTATTTACATTGAACACAGTGTAGATCCAAATCGCAAGGTTCCCTATGGAGCATTTTGGTTTGGATCTACACTGTTGGGGGGGGGGGCTTTTGTCAGGGGGAGCTTTTTTAGGGGGGGGGGGGCTTTTAATAGACACTCCATTAAATGCGTTGTTTAGATAGACCCGTCATTTTTCGAGTAACAAATAAGAAATGTGTCGTATACCATTGCAATTGTGTAGATGTAGACCCAGATCGACTAGCCTCCCGTCGCATCTGATCACTTTGAGGTCTTCATTGTTAAACATTCATCGGCATCGGCAGTAATTTGTTCGCTATTTTTCCATGAACGTAAAACTAAATCGGATACACTATCATAGATTCAATGATAATCGGGTCTGATTTGGGTCTACACTAACATATTATATAATTATATAATGGCAATCAATTTTAAAACGTCAATTACATATCAGTCGGAAATTCCCGCCTAATTCCGGCTATGCAACGTACATCACCGACCGTGAACAATCAGAATGTTCGTCAAATTCCGACTTTTGTCGGAACATGACAAAAGAAAAAAAATAAGAAAGGATCGTTCTGATTAGCCAAAACGACATAGGTCGTCCAATAGAAACCAGTGTTGTAGAAGAGTTATAAATCAATCTTTGTACAAAATGGTTGAATTAACGTAGGGAACAGGACTTTCATGAAGTATATATTATTAGTATTGTGCCCTTTGGATACCGTGTAAAGCAAGTGACAGTATAATTGATTGAAGGTATGACTCATCGACAAACAAGATTCGTATGAAAGGACTGAAAACCGAACGCATGAGATTTCGGTCTTGAGCTTAAACAAAAGACATTTGCGCTCAGCCTCTGGACAGAACATTGAAGATGAAACACAGCAGAAATAATTATATGTAAATATATGATATTCATCCCACTGTCTGGCATACTCCGACATTTTTCTTTGCAAACTTGTAATATGATTTTCATCGCTAAGTTTGCGGTGATACTAAAGTTTAAAACAGAGCTCATATGTCCATTGCAATTTGTTATAGCAAACATTTTTGGGTGTTTATTTTGGCTGTCAGAGTGTCAGTCAAGTTGAACATATATCATTATATGCTTGGAGAACATCTTTTTTTGCTAGTGTTTCTGTTATTCTTGGTCATAATGGTTTTTCATCATTAATGAACACTTCACACACGTGATGAGTATCACTAATCATGGATCGAACCAACTCAGACTGGATCAGACAAAATGGAATCAATTCGGTGGTAGCAGGAAATGAAGAATCATTGAATCGGACCAATTTGACCTGATCAGACTGAATCCATTGTAATTTTACCTATTCGGACCTATTCAGACTGAATCAGACCTGTTTTAACTTTTAGAATTGATCAAACGAATCCGGGTCAAGTCGGCCTCGGGCCAATTCTGCCTGGGTCAAGTCGGCCGGGTCAGCTCGGCCTGTTTTGGGGTGGGTCAACTCGGCCCGTCTCAGTCTGGTCAACTCGGCCCTTTCCCGACTGTCAATTAAAGTTTATAAACTGCAGCAAAAATTGAAGATCCTGATCATCATCACAAGCTTCATCTGTAGGCAAGAGTAAATAACTCTGTCAAGCATTTTGTAAGAATTATGACCCTTTTTAATTTATAATGTTTGGTTAAAGTTTTTGTTAAAGTCCACTTATTTACATAACCCTTTAAAATAAAGCAGAAACTTGGAACACTTGTATACCATCACATGCTTCATCTGTTTAAAAAAGCCGGGACATATGGAATGAGGCTGTCTGTCCGTCTGTCTGTCTGTAACATCTCTAACTCAAATTCTACTTGGTGGATCCTTCTCAAATTACACCACAATTTTATCTAGAAATGCTACAGTAGCATCGGTGTGTCCCGGTATATATGTATATCAAAAGTCAAGGTAGTACAATTAGACTTAGAATTTGCATTTAGCATTTGCGTTTAGCAGATATGTTAACCTCAGTTTATGTTGAACAAAGCTTTGACGGGCATACATGTTATTGTATCCACTGGCACTCTTGATATATTTGCAATAACAATGGAATTTTCCCCCTTTTTAGGGCACATAAGTCAAATATTTTTAAAGATGCATCACATTGAGAGGAAGTGCAATGTTTAATAATCATATTATGATATGGTGTGTATGTCATGCATTACAAGTTTGACTATCTCCGCTTGGTAAACATTTCTTTTCTTTATCTTTCAGGTACCTACAAAGTGTAGTTGCGTCCATCGAGGGTGTAGCAGAAGCCAGCAACAAATTGATGCTGTCAGATATCAAACCTAATGACTAAAGCTAAAAACATACATAATGAGGATAATATTCCAAAAAGGGAATTAATTTAATACATAAATAGATCTGATCTAATATTTGATGGTCGAAATATTAGATCAAAGCTATATTTTGTATTGATGTAAAAAATACATGTATGTATAAACTTGGGCATCTTTGGTTAACCCTTTACCTGTTCAATATTCATGTAAGCACAAATGGCATCATGCATATTAATTAGATTATTGTTTTAAAACGGCGTATGAACACGGGTATAGATAGATACTGTAGAATCAGATCTATATTCTACCAGTATCATAAGCAAACAGAGCAGACCCTGATCAGATGACTCCTATATGGCTCATCTGATCTGGATCTACTTTGTTTGCAGAATTAAGATTAGCCATGGTGATGAGTTGTGATCTCTGCATGATTTGTCACAATTTAGATATCATTTGTATTTTCTAAAACTTGATTAGTAGAATTATATGAGTTCAAAGAATGGATTTCATAATAATTAGATATTAAAGTTGAATATTCCTGTACCATTCTTAATGTTTATTATGTACCATTCTTAATGTTTACAATAATAAATGTCGAATGAATAAACTGCCTTTGTTCTCATATTATCCCATGAAATGAATTGTTCAGCCACTTGTAGTTGCTATTTATTAGAATCTAGTGTTATGTTTGTACAGTGTCACTGTACAAACATAACAATAGATTCTAATAAATAGCAACTACAATGAGTGTGTTAATGTGATTGAACCAGTTTAGCAAGCCAAGCACTAAAACCAAGCCTGCCAATCACTGATACTTTGTTTAACCGGCTAAACATTGTGATCGAAATTGTTCGGCCAGCTTATCAAAGCTGAACTGCTTGCAAATATTTTTCTTGGCTGGTTGAACATTGCTTATATACTGACTGAACCTGTTCAGCCAGCCGAACTATGATACTTATATTTTTTGAAACTGAAGTTTTTCGGCCAGCTTAACAAAGCTAACTGCTTTTCAGATATTTTGTTCAGAGACTGATACTTTGTTTAACCTGCTGAACATTTTGTAATTGTGATTAAAGTTGTTCGCCAGTTTAACAAAGCCAACTGCTTTTCAAATATTTTATTCGGCTGGCCGAACATTGCTGCTGCTGATTGAATTTGTTCGGCCTGCCAGACACTGATATTTTGTTCAGCCAGCCGAACATTTTGTAACTGTGGATGAAGTTGTAAGGCCAGCTTAACAAACAGAACAGAACAGAATTAACTCAAAGTCACAGTTTTTAAGCCTAATTTTTATTAAAAATATGCAGAAAAGCTGTCTAAAAAGTGGGACCGTGTGGACAGTCCCTTTTTAAAAAAGACTGCACTTGACGTCAAAATGATGGTTTTACACTATTCGAATAATGGGCAATGGAACTAGCGGCCAGTTTTCACTTTACCGGTACCTGTACCCTACGGTACATGTGCGTAAATCTGAATCGAATCGGGAGATTGTGGTTGGGAACTCGGTACGTCTACGAGCATTTTGACAACATTTGCAGCATCGGAGCAGAATAAAACCTTCGCCACGTATCCGGGTTCTGTTGCTTTAGATTTAGAACAATTATATTGGCAGCGGGCATATATCGGTTATAAGCCCATTGCTAGGTCCGTATATGCCCGCTCGTGCAATCAATTTTTTCGACTGATATAGGACCATTTTGAGTGTAAATATGGTACTATTTATAGTAACAAAAGTAATAATAATAGCTATAGTACTTATTGTTTACGACAAATAAACAACGGCTGCTATTCAACGCTCTTGTAGTCTGCTGTATAAACTGTAGAAACTGACAGCTGTTTGAATGGCGTATTTCTTTTTATCTGAGTGGCAAAATGTTTTGAATCTGAAAAGACGCGGGGCCGGATAACTCGGTGTATGATCAGTCCCTAACTGCATGTACTGGCATTAATTGTTTTAGCACAAATGCGTTTGTATGTGGATTTGCCTGCTTGACTTTACTTCTGTTTCATATATGAGAAAAAGAACATCTTACCCACTGTGCTTTGCAGTGTATTACTGCGTACAACTGGTTTGTTGATTCGGTGACGTGCGTGTTGTCACTGTAGTCTAATAGTGATAAGGTATGCAATTCATGCGAACCCTTCCGACCCTCTACGATTGTCAATAATCGGTTTTAAGTATTTGCTCCGTAAAGCCTTATCTAGAGTTGCAGTATATGCGTTAAAATGCCAAACACTACATAATTTATTAACTATCAATACCCAAATTTTCAATTTATATTAAAAAATAATCACCTTAATGTTCGTTGGTACACTGTTTTCAACTTGCTCAACTTGAGCATTAACCCTTTCCCTCATATTGACGACTTTTGACGACTCTGTAAAAGCCACTTTGTGAAACCATTGTGATAAATAGAGCATTTGCTCCTATAGGAGCAAATACTCTATTTATCACAATGGTTTCAAACTACAACATTCTAAAATTTTCCTTTCCTCTAGTTAATGCTCCTTTTCGGTAGATTTATTCAAAGAGGTTGTATCTAAAATAGCCTATGGGGAATGGGTTAAGACTATGACGAAGTTCTGTATGACGACAAACGTCTCCAAAATACATTTCTGAAACAGTTTAATGTATGCGAGCCGCGCCGTATAGCATACATACTCAATTCGCTGGTGTGTCATTTGACAGCCCATGGTCATTTTTTAGCGGGGTACATTAGGCCATATATATTTCTCTAGGACTTCTTTTTATGTCATATGCTGTAGGCAAGGGGGACACCTAGGGATTACATATTCTGTTTGCCCATACGCCTGTCCGTCCGTCCGTCCGTACATGTGTCCGTAAGAACAAGTTTTTTGCGTTTAGGTTAGTTGTGGACAAAGTATTGCGGATACAGTCACGCCGCTTCCATGCTGATGTTCAGTATGTTATTGACCTTGATCTTTGGCACCTGAACTCGGTGACATAGGTAATATTTTGGGTTGATGTCAGTAATGAACTAAGTACTGAAGCTACAGTCACGCAACTTTACATACTGATGCGTGCGTCATGTTACATCATAGTTTTATGACATTGACCTTTGACCTTGACCATTGACATTGGTTATGTTTTGCATTCAGTCAGTGTTGGAATAATATAGTGTTTTGCATTTATGCTCAAGTATACAGCGGGATATCCTTGTTACATACATTTCTAGTTTGGCTATAACTCTTTTTCTGCAGATGCTTTTCATTTACAAATGTATATGGGAAGTGTTTTCTGTAGCATATGACAGGTGTTTTCAGAGGAACAGCTCATTGATAAGAGGTGGTTATATGGTTGGTTATGTGAGTACTGGCACAAAAGATCGTGTCTACAGAGTTATTGGATCAAACAAAAGATCCAACAAGACCCATTCCATGATGATTTTTAAAACAGTTCGTGGCTTACAACATACGAGTAGTTGTTTAATTCTTCATTCATTATCGGACATTGAACTATTCGTGGTGTATGTTGTTTGACACTCGAATTACGTTATTTTAAACATTCAGAACAATCATTACAACATAGAATTAGACAGAGTTCATATAATATTCCACCAGCTGCATGAAGCAAGAATCAAAAGTCGTTCAATTTATTCCTATTTTGATTGCCGAACATTGCAGACCCAGATCGCTAAATCATGAGAGCCCCGCCTGAGTATTTGACCTAATAACACTATATCGTGATATTGAAAACACCGAAGATCTGCATCACTGCAGTTACGAAATTGAAAGCAGCTTAGTCTCTGTGCTTAGATGAAGACAATTTTTACTGTGTGGCTACTCTGAAAAGTGTTCAACGATAAGTGAAGGTAAAGGTTGGACGATTACATGCTTTCAAAAATGTTTCTGTGGCTGTGGGCTCTGAAACAAAATGGAAGAGACATTGGCCAGATTAGTTGCCTCTGCTGAAATCATGATAAGCTGGATGATTTCTATATTGAGTGAGCAGGAGTCATATTTCCATAGTCAGTAATGCGTGAAAATCAAATTTATGTTTTTTCTCTTCTTGTAAATAAACACCTAAAACATGCTGCCTTCAATAGGTTAAACTAACATTATTTATTAATATATAAAATGTTCGTAACTTACTCTGGCAGTAAATTTATAAATAAACAGACTGTGTTTGTGAAACACTGTCCCCTGGTGTGACCATTACCTCTAAATGACAGTGTCAGGTACACATGCGGCATATCAAGTCAATATCACCTAATAGATTGGACAATAGAGTATCCAACGGTTATGGGGATTGACGGAAACGGTTTGTGCCCCTTTAAAGAGGAAATCCCAACAATGAACATAACTATGGGCTATAATTGGACGCCCTAGAGAGAGAGAGAGGGGGGGGAAGAGGATACAGAGAAACCAGGGCATGATGTCCTACTATTATGATCGACAGAGTTACTCCGATTCCTGTTAGATGCCCACTGATACATCGGATCTCGGTTTATAGTCTCGTACAAAGGACTTGGTCCGACGGGGGGTCAAACCCGGAACCTCTGGTGATCAAATGTGTCAGATGGTCAGTAAATATCCTATGTTCTCAGCAGGGGACAATAATCAGTGGTCACATAACTGCAATCTATTACAAGTTCTAATCAACAAAATTATGCATTATTACGTAACAGTGTTATACATGTACTTCTATTAAGACAAAAAACCACTACAGTAACAATTACTGCTACTACTAGAACTACCAATACTGCTGTTACTACTACTATGGCGACGAACTACTACTACTTCTACTACTACGTTAAAGAAATCCGTGTCAGAATATATTTATTTTGTATTTTAATTGCAAATATACATATCAGACTGGAAGATGACAATGGATGTGTTGAGTAATTTAATAATATAAACGTTTACATACGTTACTTGATAGTTTCTATGTGGTAATAATAATAATAAATGACATACTGTATATGTATAAAGTTATATAAGTACATTTATATCGACCAAAGCCCCCGAGTACGGATAAAACGACAATGTAATTATTTAAATCTATTGCTCTACGACGGTTGTGTGTATCTGTGGAAGTCACCTGAAGGTCGTATAAATGTCGCCTAAAGGTTTTAAAAGTGCGTTCATGATATGAGATAATTAATATACTACTACATGTACTTCTACTACTACAACCACTACTACTACTACTACTACTACTACTACTACTACTTCTACTTCTACTACTACTACTACTACTACTACTACTACTACTTCTACTACTACTACTACTACTACTACTACTACTACTACTACTACTACTACTACTACTACTACTACTACTACTACTACTACTTCTACTTCTACTACTACTTCTACTACTACTACTACTACTACTACTACTACTACTACTACTACTTCTACTACTACTACTACTACTACTACTACTACTACTACTACTACTTCTACTACTACTACTACTTCTACTACTACTACTACTACTACTACTACTACTACTACTACTACTACTACTTCTACTACTACTACTACTACTACTACTACTACTACTACTTCTACTACTACTACTAATACTACTACTACTTCTTCTACTACTTCTACTACTACTACTACTACTACTACTACTACTTCTACTTCTACTACTGCGTATTACTACTACATGTACTACATTGTACTATTAGTGCGAATTTTCTTCTTCAGTAACTACTACTGACACTACTGTCACTGTTTCTTCTATCGCAGCTGCTATTGATGAAAATATAATGTTAACACCCGTACTAACAAAGTACAACATGATCAAGTAGCTGCTATAGAAGGCGAATAATCGGAGCAACTGTTTGCTCATGGAATACTACATCATTCACAAGTCAGTACATATATTATAGGGGGTACGGACTAAACTCCATGCGAACAAAACCCCATTAGGACATACCCCCATAGGATATAACCCCATAGGACATAACCCCATTGCCAAATGTGGGAACATGTTAACATAATTGGGTTATAAATCAGCTTTTAGAAAATTTGAAGAATAAACCCTCACTAAGAATATAAATTCAAAGCGAGATTTTACAATAGACATGGATTGCCTAAATGGAGCGCTGGCTTTGAGATCAGACAGTCGATTGTTCGATAAGCTGCCCTAGGTGTGCGGTAAAAATGTATGAAAAGAGCGCTATATAAATGTGGTATAATAATAATAATAATAAATACCACAGGTAAAAATGCCCCAGGTAAATATGCCATAGGTAAAAATGCCTTAGGTAAAAATGCCACAGGTAAAGTGGTAAAAATACCTTAGGTAATAACGCCAGAGGTAAAATGCCATAGGTAAAAATGCCACAGGTATAAAAAATTAATAACACTCGCCGTCCGTCGTCTGTCCGACCAACTTTGTTTCAAACGACATCTCCTCTGAAACTAGTGAATTGATGTTGATGACATTATGCATGGATATCGCCGATTTGTTTTCGAGAAAAACATAACAATTCGGCGACACAACTAGAATAACCTTTTCCCTGTTCTATGTTTTTTTTCCAAATTTCAATACCTTCTTAATATGCATGGACAAAGTAGTTATAATTAAGTATTGAAGGTGGAATATTGTAGCCATTTCAGAAAGTAAAGAAACAGATCTATCAATGTCTATAAGCAAACAGAGCAGACCCTGATCAGACGGCTCCTATAGGAGTCGTCTGATCTGGGTCTACTCTGTTTGCAAATGCGTGAAAACACGTTTATATGAGGGAAAGAGATAAACACTCCATGGTGCTTGATATGCATCTGAAACTGTAGACACGCTCCACCAAATATATGCAAATAACACATGCGGGGTGGGGAACATGTCGGAACTTTCGATGTACTTTTGATTTGTCTGTCGTTTGAACCACAGAATGACACACTCTGTGAATAGTTCTGTGGGAGTAATCTAAATGTTATGAAACAAATCGCTAAACTCCACGTGTTTTCAAATATTCACCATCTGTTCTTAAATACTATACACGGATAACGACAAGACTTAAATTCATAAAACATTCAACCACTGGCTTTCGTCTACATCCTATATACATATATTAATCTAAGTAACACGCGTCATCTAAATGGCGACCACCTTGTGTGTCAGTATCCCATTGATATAAGTCACTGAGTTTGAAATTACTATTAAACACTTATTCTAACTGTAGGTGTTAAAAATCTAAGACTTCATGCAATTTTAATGGTTGTCATTCCTTCACTAGCAAGTTGTAATCAGCTGTCCATTTATCTTTAATCGTTCTTGTCTTAATTCAGGGGAAAGTGTACTTCATGTGAGACCTTCTGCATAAATTGGTTCTGAGTTAAACAGCCGACTCTCGCGTTCTTAACACAGGTCAGACCGTCAGACTGTAAATCAAATGGAACATGAACGTTCGCAGTTGTTCAAATGTAAATTTTCTCGTGATGTTTACTGCATGAATGATGTACACGTCAAGATAGAATGTGGGGATATGTGTGGGATATTGTATGGTCTTATATGTCCGTCGCGGACATGACCGTACAATATCACATGTGCTTGTCGCCAATTAACCTTACTAATAGGTAAATCCTTACAACTCTACACCGTTTAGATAATATTCTCCAGAAAGAAGATAAAATGGCGGAGGTTTTAATTGCTGCTGACAAATACAGATAAGAGACTCGACTGCAAAAAAACATATGCCCATTTTAAGAAAAATCTGTCTCTTTTCACAATAAACTGTTATGAACCAGATCACTGATACTGTTCTCAGTGAGTGTTAATCAAGATAAGTTCATACCAAAACTTTTATACCAATTTCTTTAGTATACATGTATGTATAAAAATATTGAGAATTTGTCACATTTTATACTCTCATGTTTTAGCAGACATCATGTAGCTCTCGCATTAAACCTGTAAGCACAATGCATTTTCTGTTTTCACTTGTAATATTGCTTTGAAAAATTAATTACCATGACCATATGTCGTCTACATAATCTGACTCTTATCCATTTTATCATTGCCTCCAATTAGAGGATCAGGCATAAATGACAGGTCTGGCACGTGTGGGATATTGTACGGTCTTATATGTCCGTCGCGATAGCGACGGACATGACCGTACAATATCACATTTGTCGCCAATTAACCTTACTAATAGGTAAATCCTTACAACTCTACACCATTTAGATAATATTCTCTAGAAAGAAGATAAAATGGCGGAGGTTTTAATTGCTGCTGACATATGCAGATAAGAGACTCGACTGCAAAAAAACCGATATGCCCATTTTAAGAAAAATCTCTCTCTCTTCACAATAAACTGTTATGAACTAGATCACTGATACTGTTCTAAGTGAGTGTTAATCAAGATCTGTTCATACCAAAACTTTTATACCAATTTCTTTAGTATACATGACTGTATGTATCATCATATTGTGAATTTGTCACATTTTATACTCTCATGTTTTAGCAGACATCATGTAGCTGTAAGCACATTGCATTTTCTGTTTTCACTTGTAATATCGCCTTGAAAAATTAATTACCATGACCACGTGTCGTCTGCATAATCTGACTCTTATCCATTTTATCATTGTTTCCAATTAGAAGGTCAGGCATAAATGACAGATCTGGCACTAGATTTTTTTGTACAGGAATTTAGACCTAAAAGTTATATCAGTTGTTGTATATTGGCGACAAGTGTGGGGTATTGTACGGTCTTATATGTCCGTCGCGATAGCGACGGACATGACCGTACAATATCACATTTGTCGCCAATTAACCTTACTAATAGGTAAATCCTTACAACTTTACACCATTTAGATAATATATTCTAGAAAGAAGATAAAATGGCGGAGGTTTTAATTGCTGCTGACAAATGCAGATAAGAGACTCGACTGCAAACAAAAAGATGCCCATTTTAAGAAAAAACTATCTCATCTTCACAATAAACTGTTATGAACCAGATCACTGATACTGTTCTCAGTGAGTGTTAATCAAGATATGTTCATACCAAAACTTTTATACCAATTTCTTTAGTATACATGTATGTATCATCATATTGTGAATTTGTAACATTTTATACTCTCATGTTTTAGCAGACATCATGTAGCTGTAAGCACAATGCATTTTCTGTTTTCACTTGTTATATCGCCTTGAAAAATTAATTACCATGACCATGTGCCGTCTACATAATCTGACTCTTATTCATTTTATCATTGTTTCCAATTAGAAGGTCAGGCATAAATGACAGATCTGGCACTAGATTTTTTTGTACAATAATTTAGACCTAAAAGTTATATTTTTGTACAGGAATTTAGACCTAAATGTTATATCAGTTGTTGTATATTGGCGACAACGTAATTTAACCATTAACCCTTTCGCTGCCAATGCCTGATCTGTGATTACCTATGCAAACAGTTTTGATCTAGATGAGACGCCGAGTAACTCAGCGTCTCATCAGTATCCAAACTGTTTGTTACTGTTACAATGTTTTTGAAACAAAAATGAAGAAAATCAAAAGAATGAAAATTTGTAGCAGACGACATAGTTAGCAGACGACAGAGTTTGGCAGCGAAAGGGTTAAATGTGTGATGGGGAGGCTCGTTGCAATACACCACGCACGATACGGCTAATCGTATACTGATTACTTAATTAGTAGCCTTGCTAACACCTTTATAAGGTGGCCACGCACGTGCAAACACGGCGTATGTTTGTTACAGAAACAGTTAACTTCACTTAGAATACGGAATTGTATGTTATATGCCAATTTGTATTAAAAAAATGCACCAGTGCATTTCCGCGATTTACGGCACTCATTTACGGCACTCCCACAAGGCAGATTCTGTGGTAAATATAATAAATCGGAACTCGATTTAAGGTCTCATATTATGGACCATTAACAATGATAGTAGTACAGGGGTTCGAACCGGCGGCCCCTGTGTTACAAGTACAACGCATTATCGATAGACGACGAAACCGATACTTGCTATATACGTTGCTTATATTATATATGTACATGTATATATATAATTCCAACCTTCGGGGTACATCAGTGCAACCTTTGGGCGACAGATGTCGCCCACGAGTAAAAATTAGTGTCGCCTAAATATACATTACTTCTAACTTTTTTAAAACGTCTTGAATATTGTTGGAAATAAATGCATATGGTAGAGTATGTTCTTAAAATGTACCTAGATCGAAGATTTTGTTGTATTGTTTCAAAAAATAAAATTATGAACAATTCACCTTTGTTTGTATATTTGAAACTTAATCATTCGGGTACACTGTCTATTTCGTATTTAGCAACTTTTTTATATTAAAGTATAGAACATATTTCTGCAATAAATTGGTATCGGTTTCGTCGTCTATCGATAATGCGTTGTACTTGTAACATAGGGGCCGCCGGTTCGAACCGTAGCGCTCCATGTGCACCGTCCGTTGTATTACCATGCTGTTTGTAAAGAATGGCCGAAACAGCCGTCAGCTATATAGCCTGGGCAGCGTTAAGTTGGCTGCCAGTTCGCAGTTCGCAGTTCGTTATTCGAATAACGACCTGCGAAATATTTCTCAGATCGTTATTCGAATAACGAACAACGAAATATTTCACAGTTTGTTATTCGCACGTGAATAACGAAATAGTTTGCAATTCAATTTACGAATAACGAAATGGTCAATTAAGCTATAAATTAACAGTACAGTGGAACCCCTTTAATGCGAACACTAACAGAATAACCATAGGTGTCTGTATTAGCAGGTGGTAGCTTAATACAGGATGAAAGTAATGCAGAAAGTTCCTATAGGAGGTTTCTGCATAACTTTCGTTCTGCATTAAGCTACCACCTGTCTCTGCCAGACAGAATTATGCCCCATTTTGGTGTTCGCATTAGAGGGGTTTTACTGTAATTATATTCTAGATACTGCAGAACCGGATTATCGCGGGTACATATAAAAGTCAGGCCACTTTACAGTTTTCATTCGAATAACAAATTAGTTCCTAGTTCAATATCCGAATATATTCAAGACACTGTAGACCTAACTCATATGTAAATCTAATCATATATATACAATCCGGGGCCATTTGAATAACGAAATATTTCGTAGTTCTACCTCTGAATAACGAAATGGTCAAAGTAAGTTATTAATGTTCAATGAAGATATTTTAGACACTGCACACCCCAGTCATAGTGAAATCAAAGATTTATATATTAATTCCGGAGCCATTTTGCAGATCAATATTTGAATAACGAAATATTTCGCAGTTCGTTATTCGAATGACGAAATATTTCACACTTTCGTTATTCGAATAACGAAATGATACAAATTAGTTATACATTATCAGAGATAATATTTTAGACACCGTAGGCTCCAGTCATAGTGGAATCAAAGATTTATATATAATAAATACGGGACCATTTCGCAGTTCGTTATTCGAGTAACGAAATATTTCGCAATTGCACCTCCGAATAACGAAATGGCCAAACCCAGTTATAAATGATATTTAAGATACCCTAGACACAAGTCATAGTTGAATCAATGATTTCTATATAAAACCCGGGACCATTTCGCAGTTCGTTATTCGCATAACGAAATATTTTGCAGTTCAACCTGCAAATAACGAAATGGTCAAAATAAGTTTCAAATGCGTAATAATGATATTTTAGACACACTAGACCCATGTCATAGTGGAATCAATGATTTATATATAAAACCCGGAGCCATTTCGCAGTTCGTTATTCGAGTAACGAAATAGTTCGCAGTTCAACCTCCGAATAACGAAATGGCTAAAATAAGTTTTAAATGACAAAGATGGTATTCTAGACACACTAGACCCAAGTCATAGTGGAATCAATGATTTATATATAAAATCCGGAGACATTTCGCAGTTCGTTATTCGAATAACGAAATAGTTCGCAGTTCAACCTCCGAATAACGAAATGGCAAAAACCTGTTATAAATGTGCAAAGATGATATTTTAGATACCCTAGACCCCATTCATAGTGGAATCAATGATTTTTATATAAAATCCGAAGCCATTTCGCAGTTCGTTATTCGAGTAACGAAATATTTCGAAGTTCAACCTCCGAATAACGAAATGGCCGAAACCAGTTTTAAATGCGCAAAGATGATATTTTAGATACCCTAGACTCAAGTTATAGTGGAATCAATGATTTCTATATAAATTCCAGAGCCATTTCGCCTTTCGTTATTCGAATAACGAAATAGTTTGCAGTTCAACCTCCGAATAACGAAATGGTCAAAATAAGTTTCAAATGTTTAATAATGATATTTTAGACACACTAGACCCGAGTCATAGTGGAATCAATTATTTCTATATAAAATCCGGAGCCATTTCGCAGTTCGTTATTCGAATAACGAAATAGTTCGCAGTTCAACCTCCGAATAACGAAATGGTCAAAACCTGTTATAAATGCGCAAAGATGATATTTTAGATACCCTAGACCCAAATCATAGTGGAATCAAAGATTTCTATATAAAATGCAGAACCATTTCGCAGTTCGTTATTCGAATAACGAAATATTTCGCAGTTCAACCTGCGAATAACGAAATGGCCAAAATAAGTTTTAAATGCGTAATAATGATATTTTAGATACCCTAGACCCAAGTCATAGTGGAATCAATGATTTATATATAAAATCCGGAGACATTTCGCAGTTCGTTATTCGAGTAACGAAATAGTTCGCAGTTCAACCTCCGAATAACGAAATGGTCAAAATAAGTTTCAAATGTTTAATAATGATATTTTAGACACACTAGACCCCAGTCATAGTGAAACCAATGATTTCTATATAAAATCCGGAGCCATTTCGCAGTTCGTTATTCGAATAACGATTTATTTCGCAGTTCAACCTCCGAATAACGAAGTGGCAAAAATAAGCTATAAAAGCGCAATGACGATATTTTAGACACACTAGTTTAACCAATGATTTCTATATTAAATCTGGCGGCATTTTGTTATTAGAATAACGAAATATTTCGCAGTTGGTTATTCGAATAACGAAATATTTCGCAGTTCGTTATTCGAATAACGAAATGTGTCGCAGTTGGTTATTCGAATAACGAAATATTTCGCAGTTCGTTATACGAATAACGAAATGATCAAAATAAACTATAAATGAGCAGAGATAATATGCTAGACATTATAGACCCTAGTCATAGTGAACTCAATGATTTATATATTAAATCCCGTCATTATGCAGTTCGTTTTTCGAATAACGAAATATTTCGCAGTTCAACCTGCGAATAACGAAATGGCCAAAATAAGTTTTAAATGCGTAATAATGATATTTTAGATACCCTAGACCCAAGTCATAGTGGAATCAATGATTTATATATAAAATCCGGAGACATTTCGCAGTTCGTTATTCGAGTAACGAAATAGTTCGCAGTTCAACCTCCGAATAACGAAATGGTCAAAATAAGTTTCAAATGTTTAATAATGATATTTTAGACACACTAGACCCCAGTCATAGTGAAACCAATGATTTCTATATAAAATCCGGAGCCATTTCGCAGTTCGTTATTCGAATAACGATTTATTTCGCAGTTCAACCTCCGAATAACGAAGTGGCAAAAATAAGCTATAAAAGCGCAATGACGATATTTTAGACACACTAGTTTAACCAATGATTTCTATATTAAATCTGGCGGCATTTTGTTATTAGAATAACGAAATATTTCGCAGTTGGTTATTCGAATAACGAAATATTTCGCAGTTCGTTATTCGAATAACGAAATGTGTCGCAGTTGGTTATTCGAATAACGAAATATTTCGCAGTTCGTTATACGAATAACGAAATGATCAAAATAAACTATAAATGAGCAGAGATAATATGCTAGACATTATAGACCCTAGTCATAGTGAACTCAATGATTTATATATTAAATCCCGTCATTATGCAGTTCGTTTTTCGAATAACGAAATATTACGTAGTTCAACCTCCGAATAACAAAATGGCAAAAAAGTTATAATTGCGCAATGATGAAATTTCAGACACACTGGGTCTATCTCATAGTTGAATCGATGATTTATATATTAAATCTGGAGCCATTTTGGAGTTTATTATTCAAATAACTATATACATCGCAGTTCAAAGTCCGAATTATCACTAACGAAATGGTCCAAATATGTTATATATCCGCGAGCATAGGCTTTGAACGTGCCTAAATGCTATGGAGGGGTCGGTCAATCAAGTGGCAAATATACATGTACCGTTAACCCTTTCCTTCATATGAACGCCTTTTCACGCATTTGCAAACAGAATAGAGCCAGATCAGACAGCCCCTATGACCAGGGTCTGCTCTGTTTTGACATGATATAGATCTGAAACTATAGTTTTTCTCACAGAAAAACATTTTTTTGTAAAGTTCAGTAAATAAATATTCATGATATCATTATTTCTTACATGAATATTGAATAGCGGAAGGGTTAAACAAGTTTGTCGAAATTGACTGCCGGGGTCGGCAACCGAAATTGTCTTTATGAAAATGGGAAATATAGTGCATATAGGCACATACTCGAAGAGATCTTTCGCCTTATGTCGAATATTACGAAGTAACAAGTGCCGGTATGAGGCGGGTTTTATGTATCATTTATTTAACTGTATTTCCATTTATTAGCTCACCTGAGCCAAAGGCTCAGGTGAGTTATTGTGACCGTGATCCGTCCGTCGTCCGGCGTCCGGTGTCCGGCGTCCGGTGTCCGGCGTCCGGCGTCCGGTGTCCGGCGTCCGTCGTCCGGCGTCCGTCGTCCGTCCACATTTTCAAACGACATCTCCTCTTAAACTACTGACCCAATTTTAACCAAATTTTGTCAGAAGCATCAGTGGTTAGGGGGAACGAAATATTGTTCACATTATGACCCCCGGGCCAAAAATGGCCCCGCCCTAGGGCTTATCAGTTTGTCATAGGAAAATCTTTAAAAATCTTCTTCTCTGAAACTGTAAGGCCTAGACTTTTGATATTTGGCATGTAGCATGATCTTATGGTCCTCTACAAAGATTGTTCAAATTATGACCCCCGGGCCAAAAATGGCCCCGCCCAAGGGCTTATCAGTTTTTCATAGGAAAATCTTTAAAAATCTTCTTCTCTGAAATTGCAAGGCCTAGACCTTTGATATTTGGTATGTATTATGATCTAATGGTCCTCTACAAAGATTGTTCAAATTATGACCCCCGGGCCAAAAATGGCCCCGCCACGGGCTTATCAGTTTTTCATAGGAAAATCTTTAAAAATCTTCTTCTCTGAAACTGTAAGGCCTAGACCTTTGATATTTGGTATTTAGCATGATCTAATGGTCCTCTACAAAGATTGTTCAAATTATGACCCCCGGGCCAAAAATGGCCCCGCCCTAGGGCTTATCAGTTTTTCATAGGAAAATCTTTAAAAATCTTCTTCTCTGAAACTGTAAGGCCTAGACCTTTGATATTTGGTATGTAGCATGCTCTAATGGTCCTCTACAAAGATTGCTCAAATTATGACACCCGGGCCAAAAATGGCCCCGCCCAAGGGCTTATCAGTTTTTCATAGGAAAATCTTTAAAAATCTTCTTCTCTGAAACTGTAAGGCCTAGACCTTTGATATTTGGCATGTAGCATGGTCAAATGGTCCTCTACAAAGATTGTTCAAATCATGACCCTGGACCGAAAATGGCCCCGCCCAAGGGCTTATCAGTTTTTCATAGGAAAATCTTTAAAAAATCTTTTTGTCTGAAACTGTTAGGCCTATACCTTTGATATTTGGAATGTAGCATGATGTAATGGTTCTCTACAAAGATTGTTCAAATTATGACCCCTGGGCCAAAAATGGCCTGCCCAAGGGCTTATCAGTTTTTCATAGGAAAATCTTTAAAAATCTTCTGAAACTGTAAGGCCTAGACCTTTGATGTTTGGTATGTAACATGATCTAATGGTCCTATACAAATATGTAGCGTGGCTTATGGTCCTCTGCCAAGAATGTTCAACTTACGACCCTGGCCTCTGGGCAAAACTTGGCCCTGCCTTGGGGCTTATCAGTTTTTCATGGGAAAAATATGAAATATTATTTTTCTCTGAAACCATTAGGCTTAGACCTTTAATTAATGGCATATACTGCTTTGCCTTGTGGTTCTCTACCAACGTTGTACAAATGATGACTCCTTGGTCAAAAATGGCCCCGCCCCTTGGGTTATCTCAGGTGAGCGCTTCAGGGCCTCATGGCCCTCTTGTTTTACATTTTAACACTGATGGTTCGCAGTCCCATATTCTATAAAATAGCCTTATGCTCCTATTTACAACTATCAAGTGTTCTGACCTAAACATAAATTTATGGTTAAAAAATTATTACATTGCAAATTAGACGTATAAGAGTACCGCGAATTTATTCTGGCATTCGAATATCGCGGTAGCGCGTGCAGCCATGTTTGAATGGGTAATGTTTTTTCTTCTTTTTTTTTCAAATGGGCATGGACTTACTAATTTACTAGGACAACAATTCTGTTCCCAGTCCGCAATCTTTCGTTTGCATTGTTCACTAGAAACTGTGGTTGCAAAGTTCAGAATCGCATGGATCATTATGCATTAACCCTTTACCTGATAGGGATGCCATTGGCCAAATTTGGTATATGTATAGGCCAGAAATAAATACCTTCTAATTAATATTCACGATGTTAAACATTATTTCATGAATATCCATCAGATAAAGCCTTAATTTTGGTAGTAAGACTACTGGCGTTAATTTGAATCCGAAAGATTGCTAACTCATCAAGATTTGATCTAGTTCGACCGCTCCTTCGATGACGGCGAAGTTAACCGTCATGTCCTTCATTGTGTAGAAAACACGAACGCTGCGGATTTTCCCTCTTTCTGTGCAAGGATGACTCGTAGGGCTTGCTGTATTGTGAAAATATGTGGTCACCTTGGCAAAAAGATTAGATCCAGGTGAGATGTCGAATAGCTTGACATGTATCTAGATTCAAACTGTTTGACTTCAATTATGACTTGAGAAACACCGACGACAACTAGTTGGCTCTTAAAGGGTAGTTGTCTTTTTTACACACCCCGTCATACATAATGTATACGTACATGTAAAAACACTTCTGACGTATATAACTCTTTCACCGTCATAGGCGAATCCATGATGACCTGTGAAACAGTTCGGATCAACGTCGCCCAGTAACTCGACGTCTACTCAGGATCCAAACTGTTTTTCACGGAGTATAATTTTGTAAACAAATGCAAAAAACACCCCACATTATAACCTATAGCAGACAATTATCTACCCCGATAAATTCTGTAAGTGGGAGATCCTTCGAAATATGGCACCGAAATGGTTAAGCATGGTCCGTGTTTGCATTTTTCCATCAATGTTGCGATACATTTATTAGACCAACAATCAACGTCGGACGCAACGTTTAAATGCAATTACTATGGCAGACCATTGCCACTTGCCATTATGAAGGCAATGTCAATAATGTGATTTTGTTTCTTCGAGGATTTACAGAAAATAAGTAAAGCCTTTTATCTAGTACATGAATTTTAGTTTACCCTTTTACATTGGACAACCTTCATTTAGTTTGAGGTGTAGATGGAATCAGCTAATATTTGATGAGGAATGAAACCTCAATAATCAAAATTGGCATGAATGTCTTATGAACTTTACCAGACAATATATATACTAATAGGTATTTAATTTTTAAATTCTCAGAGATTTTTTTCAACAAACATTTTACAATTTAATAATTTAGGGATCGCTCAGAATAGACAGGTGAGCCTTCTTTAGACTTTGGGGGAGCTATTTGTGGTATGTAGAAAATAAAGTGGTCTAAATAATGCTTTTCTGCTCCCCTAAGGGCCCAGTCCTACTAGGCCTTACGACCCCTTAAGACCTGTTTACGTTTGCTACTGACCTCTGGTCGCCGATATTTCGTAGGAAAGTCACTGATAAACGCCCGTAGTCTTCAGTAATCGTTGATAATCGTTTACAATCGTGCGACCAATTTCAGTCGCATTTCAGTCGTAGAGTGGTTGTTGGCCATGTACAACAACCTCAGGACCCAGTCCCACTAGGCCGACGACCGCTTATGCCCTGTTTACGATTTCTAGCGACCTCTTGTCGCCGATATTCGTACGAAGGTCGCACGACAAGTCGCTGACAATCGCGGGTGGTCCTCAGTAATCGTTGGTAATCGTTTCTTGTCGTGCGACCAATTTCAGTCGCAGAGAGGTTGTTGATCATGCACAACAACCTCCTTACGATCGAACTGGTCGCCGGTATTCTTTAAGATGTAACCTTAGAGAGTTCAGGTAATCGTGCGACCAGTCAATAATCTTTAACTGGTCGTTGATGATCTTACCTACAGTCGTACGACTATCAGCGACCTTTCTACAATAACCTACGACTGTCGCGCAATTACCAGCGACTGCCTAAAGATTATCCGCGACTAGACATAGATCGCGTGACCACACAACAGGTCAGAAGTGATGTGGAACCTTTGTAAGAATATCGTAATGTCGCCAATGTGACTGCGAATGTTTTTGGAATTTAGTCGCCGACAATCGCAGACGATCGGCCGTTTCAGAGGTCTCAGAGGTCGCCAGTGGTCGTTAAAGACCGCAAGCGCTAGCGGGACTGTAGCCGAAGTAATTCACCGATGATGATTCTCTATTAATGAAACATATATTATTAAACGAATAATTATTTAAGCCCTGGTCACAACCCGCGGTACATGTACTTGCAAGTGCGCGTTGTCTACTTGCAAAAACGTGAGCATATTTTGGGGGATTCGTACGTGATGAGTACCGCCTCCGTGTGGATTTGGGGGCACGCAGACACGTCGTAGAGCTTTTAGTGCATACACGAGGAACGTTTCCTGCGTTCAGGCTGCATTCGGGCTACGGATAAACCAAAGTACGGGTGGCGCGTGTACCTTCTACAGCCAATCAGCGCACAACGCACTGGTTCTAGCACACAGAACGCACGTGGACCGTACCGAATAAGCACGAGCTCCGCAGTTACAGCGCACGTTGTGCGTACTGATTTCTACAGTACAGTACAACCTCTCTATTACGACCACATAAAAGAATTCTGATTGATTGTATCAAAGACAGGTGACAGCTAAAACAAAATGCAAGTAAAACAGGAAGCCCCTGAAAAGTTTTCTGCTTTACTTTCACCTTGCTTTAAGCAACCACCTGACTTAATCACAAAATAATTAACATAATATAGTGGTCGTAATAGAGTGGCTTTACTGTATATATAAAAGCCGACCCATGGATGAGTCCAAACATTTCGTCTCGAAGATGCCTAATAAGGGGACACAGAAGAAGGGTCAGCTGCATCTGCAGCTAAACAGGCAGCGGATTTATGCTCGACACAACCATAAATTTCCATAATTTAAAAAAATCAGGACCCATAACCAAGTCAATTTTAATCAAAATTCGTTAAATGAAAATACCCAGATGCAAACGTGCGTACTCTGAAAATATATTCATGAAGTTTCATGTCTGTAAGACAAGTGCTTTAAGAGTTATACACTATATATACAAAAAATCGGAACGGACCTACATACGTACGTACAAACAGACGGACGGACAACGGCAAATGTATCCCCTTGACACGTGTAAGTAGAAAGTAGCCGAAGAACACTGCATATTAAGTATTTTAACAGATGTCAGTTTAAAAATGCCGCATGAAAATGGTAAATATGAATCCGGATGGGGTGGGGTCTAAAGGCCCGGTCACAACACACTGTGCGTTTTTTAGTACGTGCGTATGTTTGGGGTGGCCACGGTCGGGACGTTTTTCTGTAAACGTTGAGAGGGAGTTGCAAGAGCAGGGAGGGAGTACGTCAAAGCACGTCACTCCCACTGTTGCGCAAAGTGTAAGGTGTACACGTGGTCCGCACGCCACACCTGACCGTCAGCGGTTGCGTGCATCGAACGATGAACACGCGGTACATGTAAGTTTGTTGTATGTGCTAACAAACAACGTGCTTACAACATACCGTCTCCGTGCGATTATCTAATTATCGTACGGAGGCCGTACTTACACCTGCTGCTCATGTACCGGTGCCCTTACTCGCTCGCATGCTGTATGTGCGTGCAAGTGTGATGAACGTGAGCTTTTCCGCCCGATGTCTGGGTGGTATATATAGGACGACCTTCCGAGGTTCTTCTCTCGGAGAAGTCCCAGCAGCACTTTCCTTATAATCAGTCTCTTTGTCGTCACTATCTGAGTCTTCTTCGCTCCTTCTCTCGTTTTCTTCTCTGACCCTCTCAACTTTCGCGGCCCGTTTACGTCTCTAAAAGCAGGTGGCCTACAGTCCTCCGTCCTCATGATTATATTATTCAGGGTATGTACTTGTGCATCGGATTATTTTTGTTTTACCACAATTAGGGGCGATTTTGAAGTTTGAACTGCGAACAAGTTCGTTATTTAGATGGCAAACTGCGAACTATTTCCTTATTCGAATAACGAACTGTGAAATGACCCCGGATTTAATATATCAAACGTTGATTCCACTATGACTGGGTTCTAGTATGTCTAAAATATCATCATTGCGCATTTCCAGAGCTACAGATAAAGGTGCGCACCCCATTACTTAAATTGCCATTCTCCACCAAACCCTAGACTTTGACCACTCTTTGGAAATGTCTCTTCGAGAAGATTCTAAAGAGTGGACATAATATAAGATTTGGTGGAGAAAAATAGCAGCTATTGTTGAAAAATTTTAAATGTACTCATCTGTTTTAGACCTCTGCATTTCTAGCTTATTTTGATCATCCCGTTATCTAATTAACGAACTGCGAAATAGTTCATTGGATAACGAACTGCGAAATATTTCGTTATTCGAATAACGAACTGCGAAATGGCTGCGGATTATATATAGAAATCATTGATTCCACTATGACTTGGGTCTAGGGTATCTAAAATATAATCTTTGCGCATTTATAACTGGTTTTGGCCATTTCGTTAATCGGAGGTTGAACTGAGAAATATTTCGTTATTCGAATACCGAACTGCGAAATGGCTCCGGATTTTATATAGAAATCATTGATTCCACTATGACTCGGGTCTATAGTGTGTCTAAAAAATTATTATTACGCATTTAAAACTTATTTTAGCCATTTCGTTATTCGGAGGTTGAACTGCGAACTATTTCGTTACTCGAATAACGAACTGCGAAATGGCTCCGGGTTTTATATATAAATCATTGATTCCACTATGACTTGGGTCTAGTGTGTCTAAAATACCATCTTTGCCATTTTAAACTTAGTTTGGCCATTTCGTTATTCGGAAGTTCAACTGCGAAATATTTCGTTATTCGAATAACGAACTGCGAAATGGTCCCGGATTTTATATAGAAATCATTGATTCCACTATGACTTGGGTCTAGGGTATCTAAAATATCATCTTTGCGCATTTATAGCTGGTTTTGGCCATTTCGTTAATCGGAGGTTGAACTGCGAAATATTTCGTTATTCGAATAACGAACTGCGAAATGGCTGCGGATTTTATATAGAAATCATTGATTCCGATATGACTTGGGTCTAGTGTGTCTAAAATATCATCATTACCTATTTTAAACTTAGTTTGGCCATTTCGTTATTCGCAGGTTGAACTGCGAAATATTTCGTTTTTCGAATAACGTACTGCAAAATGGTCCCGGATTTTATATATAAATCATTGATTCCACTATAACTTGGGTCTAGTGTGTCTAAAATATCATCTTTACCATTTAAAACTCAGTTTGGCCATTTCGTTATTCGGAAGTTCAACTGCGAAATATTTCGTTATTCGAAAAACGAACTGCGAAATGGTCCCGGATTTTATATAGAAATCATTGATTCCACTATGACTTGGGTCTAGTGTGTCTAAAATATTATTATTACGAATTTAAAACTTATTTTGGCCATTTCGTTAATCGGAGGTTGAACTGCAAAACACTTCGTTATTCGAATAACGAACTTTGAAATCGTCCCGAATTTTATATATAAATCATTGATTTCACTATAACTTGGGTCTAGTGTGTCTAAAAAATCATTATTACGCATTTAAAACTTATTTTAGCCATTTCGTTATTTGGAGGTTGAACTGCGAAATATTTCGTTGTTCGAATAACGAACTGCGAAATGGTCCTGGATTTTGTATAGAAATCATTGATTCCGATATGGCTTGGGTCTAGTGTGTCTAAAAAAGCATCATTACCTAATTAAAACTTAGTTTGGCCATTTCGTTATTCGGAGGTTGAACTGCGAAATATTTCGTTATTTGAATAACGAACTGCGAAATGATCCCGGATTTTATAAAGAAATCATTGATTCCGATATGGCTTGGGTCTAGTGTGTCTAAAATATCATCTTTGCCCATTTAAAACTTAATTTGGCCATTTCGTTATTAGGAGGTTGAACTGCGAAATATTTCGTTATTCGAATAACGAACTGCGAAATGGCTCCGGCTTTTATATAGAAATCATTGATTCCATTATGACTCGGGTCTAGGTTATCTAAAGTCTCATTATTACTCATTTAGAACTTAGTTTGGCCATTTCGTTATTTGGAGGTTGAACTGCGAAATATTTCGTTATTCGAATAACGAACTACGAAATGGCTCCTGATTTTATATTGAAATCATTGATTCAACTATGACTTGGGTCTAGCGTGTCTAAAATATCATTTTACAAAATACAAACTATTTTGTGATTCGAATGAAAAATGCATAAACTTTCACGCTACTTTTATATGTACCAACGAAAATTCGGTTCTGCTTTATCTAGAATATAATTAGAGTAAAACCCCTTTAATGCGAACACCAAAAAGAGGCATAAGTCTGGCAGAGACAGATGGTAGCTTACTGCAGAACGAAAATTATGCAAAAAACTTCTATAGGAGCTTTCTGTATTACTTTCACCCTGCTTTAAGCTACTAGCTGCTTATAAAGACACCTATGTTTATTCTGTTATTGGTCGCATTAGAGGGGTTCTAATGTACTGTTAATTTATAGCTTAAATGACTATTTTGTTATTCGTAAATTGAATTGCAAACTACATGTATTTCGTTATTCACATTCGATTAACGAACTGCGAAATATTTCGTTGTTCGTTATTCGAATAACGAACTGCTTGCACCTGTAGGTATTCACTCATCCGCCCACAGCAGGCTAAAGGTTAATTGGTCAGTTAGTCCATCAGTCAAATACCATATTTCACGACGGTAAGTCCCCAGATAAGAAAACTGCGGCCCATCGCTATTTATATCAACGGGAAGCCATTTAACGAATGTGTACTAACCCTTATCGTGCTAAGCGCGATCAGACTCGTATTTGCAAATAGCTTGAATTAAGACGAAACACGGAGTTAACTCGACATCTCATAAGGATCCTCAGCTGTTTGACACTCAATTAACAGTGTCAAACACTTGTACGAATCCAAGTTTGGGCAGTATTTTTCAGCACGATAAGGGTTACGATATGCATAGTTACCTGAAACAAATTCGCATGAAACCCAGCCGTATATCTCTATCTCTCTGCCTGTATGTCTCTGTTTCGGTTTGTCTGTCTGTCTGTCAGCCTGTCTGTCTGTCTGTCTGTCCGTCTGTCTGTCAGCCTGTCTGTGTCTACCAGCCTGCATGTATGTACTTATATACGTACGTACGTATGTATGTACGTACGTACGTATGTATGTCTGAAACAAATTTGCATGACACCCAACCCTATCTCTCTGCCTGTCTGTCTCTGTTTTGGCATGCCTGTCTGCCTGCCTGCCTGTGTCTGTCTGCCTGTCTGTCTGTCTGGCTGGCTGTCTGTCTGGCTGTCTGTCTGTCTGGCTGGTTGTCCATCCCTCCTTCCCTCTCTCTCTCATTCTGTCTGTCTGTCTCTCTTTCTAACTAACAAACAAACACACATGGATAGATAGAGATTTAGAGGGAGATATACATTAATACATTAATACACATACACATAACAGATAGCCACAGACAGGGAGACACAGAGAGAGAAAAAGGAAGATGGTTAGGAGAAATCGAGAGGGGATAGGAAATGATGGACAATGAGAGAGGAGAAAGATAGACGATAATTTTATTGATTGGTGGGTAGGTTGTTTGAGGATAGAGGAAGGTTGGATCTGGGATAGAGAGAAAGAGAGAGGAGAGAGAAAGAGCGGTAGGCTGATGGAATGGTGGTAAGTTGGTTGGGGATAGCGCGAGAGATAGAGGGAGAGGAGAAAGAAAGAGGAAGATGAAAGAGAGAGGAGAGAGGGAAAGAGAGATGGACTGATAGATATATGAATGGAATGGTGGTAAGTAGGTCGGGGATAGTGCGAGGGAGATACAGGGAGAGAGACAGATGGAGAGGAAGGGGAGATGGAGATAGGGGTGGGAAAGAGAGAGATGTGAGAAAAATACGGTGAATGGTGAGCAAGTAGGTCAGACAGAGAGGGAGAGAGAGATAGAGGATGGGGGGGGGGGGGGGGCAGGAACGAGATAGAGAGAATTAACAGGTGTCCAAGGTGTCATTATTTCTTTATGAATATTCATTATGTGATGGGTTTACACCTACAGCAATTTCGCTTAAAATGGGAGAGGCAATGCTCAAGTTATACGCCTGGTATGCAATATATCTCTTGCGTATAGAATCATAGCAAGGACATACATGTAAATAAATACAAAATGATATTCATCTTCAATATCTAAAATATTACAACACTGGCAGTGTCTTTGGTCTATATTTTCTGGGATATTTTCTCGCGCATATCTGCCCGTCTGAATTCAAACCAAATTCTTTTTTACGGTGAAATGTCTATTTTAATCGCCTACCTACCGGAAAGTGGAAAACCATAGGTACTGTTAAACCATAGCTGTGGTAAGTCAATAAATGAAAAAAACTCACACCTTTTGTTTATTTTATACCGGCACAAAACAGGTCATGCTTTGTGTGTGAAAATAACTATCAAACTGGTTAACTCTTTCACCGTCGTATGCTATTTTTTCAAACAGTCTAACTCTATCCTAGTAACGCGACGTCTCATCAGGAGTCAATCTCGTTGGCAACCTGAATATAGTTCTGTAAAGACATTGGCGACCCTTCCAGTTTGAAATTCGAAGCAGACGGTTTCAGGAGAAGAAAATTACTTTAAAGCCAGTCTAAACTGGAATTTAAAGAAACAAGAATTGGGGTCCGTTTAGGCAAGGGCTGTTGAATGCAGGGTAAAAATCAATCTCTGTGTGACTTTCTTCCTATATAAAGGTTCCACACAGCATTGACTCTAATTAAAAAAAACGTCCAGTTTGGAGAGAACTTTCTGTATTAGGACCCACGAGAGGTATAGTGCATTCCATTTAGATACGTTGAATAAGGCTTACGACGATTTTGTACCACCGGTATTGCAGCGTTTTAACTGCCATATACTCGGAACAAAAAACTTACAATACCCATTCCACTGAGCGGCGATTCCGCTACGCTTCGAAATTTTGGTAGAAACGCCGCGAATCGTAGCAGGAGCGGCAACAGCGCAGTAGAAGCGCCCTGGTCGTAGTAGAAGCGTAGAAGAAGCTTCATGATCGCCACTTCACGGCGATTGTTTTGACCTTGCTCAAAACAATCGTAGTGGCATCGCCGTGGACTCGAATCGCCGCAAAAGCGTAGTAAGAAATTCATGAACGCAGCAGTATCGTAGCCGCAGCGTGAGTAACGTAGCGCAATCGCAGTCGCATCGCAACAAAAGCGCCGATATATTTGTCCGCATACAAATGCTTTTTCATACATTTGCAAACAGAGTGGACCCAGATCAGACAGCTTCTATGGGAGTCGTCTGATCAGGGTCTGCTCTGTTTGCTTATAACATGATATAGATATGATGCACCTAATAAATATTCATAAGATTATTCTTTCTTACAAGGATATTGAACAGAAAAATGTTAATGCTTGAGTCACCCCATGAAAGACTAGCAAAACAAAGACCTAGATAAGGCCCAACACTGTGTTTTTCTTGATCTGGGTCTTCAAAACAATTTGATCCATTTTCTTCGAAGGATGATGGTCAACTGCTTCGAAATCAGTTTAATCACCCATTTTATATAGAAACGTTCCAAAAGCACAACAGAAGCGCAGCTCCTGCGCCTAGGTCGAAGCAAGGTCGTAACAGCAACGTATTAAGCGTAGACGAAGCGTAGTCTGAAATCCCTTGTCGTAGTGGAAGCGTAGTAGAAGCGTCTTGGAGAGATCTCAACCGCCGTAGAAGCGCAGCAACATCGCGACAGGATCGTAAACAGCGCAGCGAGGTCGTTATTAAAGTGTACTATAAGCGTACTGGAAACGCCAAAGTCCCAAAATTAGGCACATGGCGGCGCTTCTGTGGCGATTTGGAAGAATTTTGAGAATCGCCATGAGCGCAGTGGAAGCGCCGCCCAGTGGAATGGGGGTATTACCTAATGAATGTTCATGTAAAGAAATAATGACCTAGAGAATAGTTATGAGCTAACGTTTATACTGAAATTAAGCTCCGATATTTGGTCCCTGATAGTCACATAGTATCATATATAGACTATTCCTTAAACAAACACAATAGATCCTTATGAAACAGATCACACAGGAGCTATCAGAATTTTGAAAATGCGTAGATATGTGTATCTGGTATTTGTACATGAAACCACGATTAGCATGACTTCTCCCGGAGACGATCGGTGTAATTCAGAATATCTACAGAAAAAAGTCTATACACTGCATGGTCTAAGGCTAATACAGAGAGATATGGAGTCATAGGAGAGAGAGATACATAGAGAGAGAGGAGAGATGATGATGGAAGAGGATAGAACTAGAGAGAAGAAAGAGAGAGAGAGAGAGAGAGAGAGAGAGAGAGAGAGGGGGGGAGAGGGGAGGTGACGGGGAAGAGAGATAGAAAGAGATAGGGAGGATCAGAGAGAGAAAGATAGGCTGATGTATAGATGGATGGGATTATGGTAAGCAGGTTGATGATAGTGAGCGAGAGAGAGAGAGAGGGGAGAGGAACGAGAGAGGACGAGAGGAAAAAGAGCGTGATAGAAGAGAGAGAGGGGAGAGAGAGAGAGAGAGAATGAGAGAGAGAGGGGGACGGGCGGGCGGTTAGACAGACAGAAACTTGTACACACACTTACAGAGAGAGACAGACACGGGTAGAGGCACATATACTCACAATGACATACAGTAAAACTTGTCTTAAGCGACCGGACAAAGGAATCTTAAAAATTAGGTGGTTGCTTAATGCAGGGTAAAGGTAATGCAGAAAGCTCATAAAGGAGCTTTCTGCATTCATTTTGATTTTTGACTTGCATTAAGCTGTCACCTGCCTTACAGACCATTAATGTTAGCTCTTTTAACTTTTTCTTACTCTACTAGCATCTCAGACCAAGGTAGGTATGTCTATCTTTCTATCTGTCTCTCTGTATATCTGGTCGTCCGTCCGCTGGCCCACTTTCATTTGTTACCCTTTTCGGACTAATTAGTTGTTTGTCGCAGCTAGTTTCAATTGGCTACTTTAAACTGTTTGTATAAAAGTTAGCCTCCAACATATTGCAAGGAAAGGGTAAGCAAAAAAGATTCTTTTATTAACCCAGGAATGTGTGTAAAAGCATTAAAGAATTATCGTATCTTAAAGGAAATCACTATTCCGTTCTATGCAATGCGATCTAACAGGTGCTAGCCTCTTCGATAGTCCACAAGATTATGCGTTGCGATAGCCGGTAAAGCCGTTCTTAATAAACACGACTTACCCACCCATTATCAACAACGATAATATTAAAATAAACGCGACTGGATATATTTTTTGTCATAGAGATCTTAAGAAATATTTATAGAATTGATCCACGTAAAAATTATTATAAATAAAGACCTAGAAATTTTTTTACAACATCTTTACGTTCGGATGGATGGGCCTCGATCGTCGGAGGGCTGATTGACCAAACAAAAACAACAAAAACAACAAAATAAAAGCAATAAACTCCAAGTTCTTTATACCAACAGGTGAAATAGTACAATAGAATAAATCCCACGAATTATTTACAGGAGACATACTCTGGGAAAAAAAATACAGCATCTTTACTTTCAGATGGATTTACCAATCAAAAACACCCAAAACAATAGAACATAGGCTATAAACTCCAATTTTCTTTTCACCAACATGTGGAATAGTACCACAGCATCAGTCCCCAAAAATATTAACTGGATACATGCCCTAGGAAAAAAGATATAGCATCTTTACTTATACGTTACGTATACGTTACAGTCTTTAGGTACTCCGGTGGAGTGCTGGGGGCATGGTGTTTCATGAGTGCATATTATTTTCTACTACCTTTATTTGTCTTCTGTGTTGGCACACTTTGGTTATTATTATTTTGTCTTAGTTAAACGCTTCTTACATGTAGATCATTTTCCAAATTACGTAGCATCATTGCTGTATTTGTTTTACCCATATGCATGTATACCGGTGATAAATCACTTAGTACTATGACCCCAGTTCATTTTATTATCAACTTTATTGACTCTCTTGCCAAAATACATCCACCACGGGGTCGATATATTATATAGTTCTATGACCCCCATGTCATTTTACTATAAATTGCAAAAATGCATCCACGATGGGGGTCGAAATATTATATAGTACTATAACCCCATGCCATTTTACTATAAAATATAATGACTCCCGTGCAAAATATTTCAACCAATGTGGTCGATATATCATATATTACTATGACCCCGGTCATATTACTTTAAAATATAGTGACTCCCTTGCCAAAATACATCCACCAGGGTGGGGTGGGGTTTCGATATAGTATATAGTTATATGACCCCTTGCAATTTTACTAGAAAATATACCCACCCCCTTGCAAAAATACACCCACGATGGGGGTCTATATATTATATAGTACTTTGACCCCCATGCCATTTTACTAATATAATGATCATTTGAGTTGTGTGACTTGTGCTAAAATGCTATTGCCCCTGATAAGTTATAATATATGTTTGTTTAACTGGCTCAAAACGTGTTATATACCATAAAGTGAAAATATACCGACTTCCTTGCCAAAATACATCCACGATGAGCGGGGGGGGGGGTGTTCAATATATTATATAGCACTATCACCCCATGCAATTTAACTATAGAATATAGTGAATTCATTGCAAAGATACACCCACTACGGGGTCGATAAATCACTTAGTACTATGACCCTAATTCTGAAAATGGGGGGTCATAGTACTATATCATATATTGACACCGCCCCCCCCCCCACACACACACACAAACACACACTGGTGGGTGTATTTTTGTAAACGATTTCATAAACACGTGAATATTATTTCAAGCAGATTTTGTGAGTATCTATACATATAGCCTTTAAATGAACAGCCGCGTATATAACAATCGCAGTTCAAAGCAGCATGCCACTTTCCTGATCCCGAAATTATTCGTACACAAAAGAAATTGAAAATAGATTCTACTAATTTTATTATCATCATATTTACTTCAGAGTGTCATCATGTTTATTTACTAGAAGTTTAATATTTTAAATCGTTTCACTGTTTCATCAAACTTATCGATTTTTCGTTTTTAACAAACTTATAATATCCTACGATATTATTGAGTGTTGCTTTCTCTAGAGCGGATGAAGACTGAGCAAAAGTTTTGGAAATCGATGCTGACAATAGATGGTTTCAAATAGTTGAAACCATCAATAAAGTTGAATCTATGCTGAACACAGGACGATGAGACCAGTGTTTAATCTTTGCGACATCGGACAAATATGACATTGGCGCCTCCAAACACACTTGAAGTTAACATAAATTATATCATCGACACCACATTCTCTTGTATACTCACACTAGTGCGAGTATTGTATAGAGCGTGTTATTGAACATTACACTTTATACAAAGTCCATTTATTAATTCGATTCAAACTGAAGCTAACAAATATAGAATTTTTCATCGACTCTTCCTTCGCTGATCTCTAACGATAAACGACTAGATAATTTGTGAATCGTATGTGGGTTTTATTCTCTAAAACTAAAACCGAATTGACTGAACTTAACCTTAATTTAGTCCAAATTTTCTAGATTAAATGAAACAAGAGGGCCAGAATGGCCCTGACATCGCTCACCAGGCACAGAGGAGATGTTCAAAGTTTTCACTATATGTTTCTAGAGAAAACTAGCCACCTCTGGGGCGGGCCAATTTTGATCCAAGGGGCATAATTTATACAACTTTTGTAGAGGACCTAAACATGATGCTATGTGCCAAATATGAAAGCTGAGAACCATCCATTTTCTGAGGAAAATATTTTCAAATTTGACACTATATGTTTCTATTACGAACTGGCTACCCCTGGGGCGGGGCCAATTTTGACACCGGGGGCATAATTTATATAACTCTTGTAGAGGACCTGAACATGATGTTATGTGTCAAATGTGAAAGCTGAGAACCTTCCAGTTTCTGAGGAGAAGATTTTCAAAGCTGTCACTATATGTTTCTATTGAGACATGGCTACCCCTGGGGCGGGGCCAATTTTGGCCCCTGGGGAAAAATTTATATAACTTTTGTAGAGGACCTGAATATGATCCTATGTGCCAAATATGAAAGCTAAGAACCCTGTAGATTTAGAGGAGAAGTTTTCACTATATGTTTCTATTGAAAACTGTCTACCCCTGGGGCGGGGTCAATTTTGACCCCAGGGGCATAATATATATAACTTTTGTAGAGGACCTGAACATGATGCTATGTGCCAAATATGAAAGTTGAGAACCTTTCAGTTTCAGAGAAGAATATATTCAAAGTTTTACCATATATTTCTATTCAAAACTGGCTATGCCTAGGGCGGGGCCAATTTTGACCCCAGGGGCATAATTTATAAAAAATAATTGTAGAGGACCTGAACATGATGCGCCAAATATGAAAGCTGAGAACCCTCCAATTTCAGAGGAGAAGATTTTCAAAGTTTCACTATATGTTTCTTTTGAAAACTGACCACCCCTGGAGCGGGGCCAATTTTGACCCAAGGGGCATTATTTATATAAAATTTGTAGAGGACCTGAACATGATGCTATGTGCCAAATATGAAAGTTGAGAACCCTGTAGATTCAGAAGAAAAGATTTTCAAAGTTGTCACTATATGTTTCTATTCAAAACTGGCTACCCCTGGGGCGGGGCCAATTTTGACCCCAGGGGCATAATTTATATAACTTTTGTAGAGGACCTGAACATGATGCTATATGCCAAATATGAAAGTTGAGAACCTTTCAGTTTCAGAGAAGAATATATTCAAAGTTTTACCATATATTTCTATTGAAAACTGGCTATGCCTAGGACGGGGCCAATTTTGACCCCAGGGGCATAATTTATAAAAAATAATTGTAGAGGACCTGAACATGATGCGCCAAATATGAAAGCTGAGAACCCTCCAATTTCAGAGGAGAAGATTTTCAAAGTTTCACTATATGTTTCTATTGAAAACTGACCACCCCTGGGGCGGGGCCAATTTTGACCCAAGGGGCATTATTTATATAAAATTTGTAGAAGACCTGAACATGATGCTTTATTATACTGCAAAGTAAAATCCTCACTTCTGATTGGTTAACTAGCCGTGTACATGAGTCCATGTACCCTGTGAGCTGACAGGGTACATAGAAATTCCCCATGGCAGGCCCCACATATTATGGTCAGAAACCAAAAGACCGACTTCTCGACTCGGCTAAACAATAGCAAAATTCATAATAGACAACTATTGATACGTAAAGAAAACAATGCAGAAATGAATTAAAAAATACCATTGTTTGAAATCACCAATAAAACAGTTTTTAGAGGAGTTATTATATCGTCCTGCCATCTATAATAACACGAACGCCGATGAAATACAATACAGAACACTTCGGATACCTTCGGGTAGAAATAAATGTATTGGGGCGCTTTTAGCGGAATTAGCGTGTTTAGTGATTCAACATGCAAAAATGGATTTATATAAATTATCCGAACCGTAAAACTTTGCAGTATAATAAATTCGTTATACAGTTCTTTCCCAGGGTACATGACGATTTATTCCCGGCTGGTAAAATCATGTAACCCTCGCCTAACGGCTCGGGCAACATGATTTTCCTCAGCCGGGAATAAATCGTCATGTACCCTGGGAAAGAACTGTATAACTAATAATGTGCCAAATATGAAAGTTGAGAACCCTGTAGATTCAGAAGAAAAGATTTTCAAAGTTGTCACTATATGTTTCTATTCAAAACTGGCTACCCCTGGGGCGGGGCCAATTTTGACCCCAGGGGCATAATTTATATAACTTTTGTAGAGGACCTGAACATGATGCTATGTGCCAAATATGAAAGTTGAGAACCCTGTAGATTCAGAGGAGAAGATTTTCAAAGTTGTCACTTTATGTTTCTATTCAAAACTGGCTACCCCTGGGGCGGGGCCAATTTTGACCCCAGGGGCATAATTTTTATAACTTTTTATAGAGGACCTGAACATGATGCTATGTGCCAAATATGAAAGCTGAGAACCTTCCAGTTTCAGAGGAGAAGATTTTCAAAGTTTTACTATATATTTCAATAGAAAACAAGGCACCCCTGGGGCGGGGCCAATTTTAACCCCAGGAGCAAAATTTATATAACTTTTGTAGAGGACCTAAAGATGGTGCTATGTACCAAAGATGAAAGCTGAGAACCCTGTAGATTCAGAGGAGAAGATTTTTAAAGGTTCAAATTGTTGACGCCCGACGACGGACGACGCACGACGGACGACGCATGACGACGGACGACGGACATCAAGTGATCACAAAAGCTAACCCTGAGCACAAAAGTGCTCTGGTGAGCTAAAAAGGAGTAAACAATTTTTCGTAAATGAATACCACATAGAAATCGAATGTATTGTTATAGATTCGGTAGTTTCTGATTCGAAAAAAACAACAACAACAGTAATTACGTGTGAGAGTACGTTAAAGAATATAATCAATGTTTTATTTCCCCTCTCAATATATAATCTAAATTTTGTTTACATCTGGATTCGAAGTGAGTGTGCCGTATCCTAACAAACGAAATACTACAAAGTGAAAATTCATTTTCACGAGATGCTTGAAAGGTGTATTTTAGGACTTATTATAGGATAGATCCTAAAGAAATCGCTACCAGTCATCACGTTTTATCGGTTGCTATATCAAGGTGTCAACCATTGTTAACCCAACAAATATCTATTGGTCAGTCTAGTACTAACGTTGTATCTTCCTTATTTGTCATTCTTGAAATGAAAGTGCAATATTAAAGGGAAAAGTCTATAAAACAAATCATTGCATTTTTATCTACATAATTAGATTACTTAAGCTATATAATACTTGGGCGACATAATATATTTAATATGCATCAATGAACCTTTAGGCGACATATTTACAATACTTGGGCGACATATATCAAATGTGCATCAAAGATCGTACCTTTACATGAACAAGGTAGTCATTTACCTTTAGGCGACACCGAAATTGTGTATATCTTTTATTATCCAATAAACTGGTAAAAAAGTTTACTCGAATTGATAATTAACTGACAATTCAACCAGAAAAGTACTTAAAGTGCAAAAAAATGCTTGTATTCAAAACATATCATCATGTCGCCTAAAGGTTGCATTTTATAGCATGATCCCCGAAGGTCGGATTCGTAATTATATATATATATATATATATATATATATATATATATAATATCAATCCAAAACGTTTTTACCAGGGCCAAGATGGTCACGTGACAAGACAGCATAGCGGAGCACGGCAATTTTACACTATCTTAAATCATTCAAATCCCACTAACAACGACGTAATTGCAACACTTGTCCGGCTATCCGATTGACACTTGTCATGGGACCGTGTTGGCACGGCGGCAAAAAAAAAGAATAAAATGTTCATTAACGTGCAAGTCACGTACCTACAAAATTAAAGTCTGTACCCGAATGATTCTACTATAAGTCTAGGGTCTTCTCAAAACTTCAGACAGTATAGATCCAGATCAGACACCCCGTTAGGATCGCGACGAGTGATCTGACGCTAGACAGTTACCAACACTCACGTTTTGGTCTTTGGTCTTTGTCAGAATTAACCGCAACTGTTTTGTTTTTTTATAATGCATTTGAGTTTTGTATTGAAATGTCCTTGATTAAGAATTATACTGTTCAATTTTATATCGGTATGACACAGCTTCTATTAGTTTCTAACTGTGTAGACCCAGGTCAAGGACCACGCGCCCAGAGTGGTATCTGATCTGAGTCTAGACTGTTCCAATACTTTTATTAGTCACATCTATTTTCGTTGTTTTGAGTTTAACATTGCAATTACCTGAATCAAGATACACGCTAGTTATTTTACTTTTTACATACAATGTAGACCCTAATCAGGAACTGCGCTGAAAGCGCGACTACTAATCTAGGTATACACTGCTTCTCAGAAAATAGGTATACAGATTTGTTATAATCCGTGTTTCTTTTCCATTTTTGGATGGCTAGAAGTGTATGTTTATACTTAATGCCAATAAAGATTTGATTTGTATATGGTATTGTATACTGAAACGGTGATGAAAAGCACCGCCGATCGTAAAATAAATGTTTATCGCTGAAAGTTCGGACATTTTAGATCCTGATTGTACATAGCGACGATAATTTTGTGTTGTCACTGTCTCATGTGCAATCAGATCCACTTTGTAATGTGACCGCAATTTTGACCATAACTGCAAGTAGAGTGTCGAGGAAAATCAGGTTGTTTTTTTATCTTAACGTAAATTACATCTTTGATTTTACTGATACACTTGAAATACCTGTGATCGATGAACTGCTACAGGGGAGATAATCTACTAGAGTAAATTCTTAATTTACCCCATTTTATAATAACCAGTAAAACGATTAGATGACATGAAAGTTATAGAAATGCAATTGATCTAAAATGCTGCGTATTTCTAGTGGCTCTTTTAACCCTTTCCGTCATATAGACATGTGGTCACGGGTTTGCAAACAGTAGATCTAGATCAGTCAGCTCTTAGAGGAGCTGTCTGGTCGGGGTCTGCTCTGTTTGCTCATTTAATTTGATAGATATGTTTGTTTACTTTCTGAATGGCTGGAATTTTCCGCCTTCCGTGTTTCAATATAACTGTTTCGTCCATGAATATTCAGTAGGCATTGAAATTTGGAGTGAGCGCAGGACAGTGAAAGGTTTAACGAAACTCACAGGTATTGGTTTTGTTGTTTTTTCCCGATTGTATAATCAAATCAATTGTAACTTGTTAGATTCAATAAGATTTTTTCCCAGGAAAATCCCAGCTGTCAATTCATCATGTTTCATTGTGTTATATTTCTTTTTCATTTTCTATTGTTTCTTCGCTTTCTTAGTCCCTTTTTTGTCTCTCACACTTCATTCTTGGTACATAATCAGAGGACTTCACCTAGCTGTGGACCAGACTTTATGGAGATATGGAATTATTTATTTAGTTTATTACCCAATGGGTAACGATCTACAGACTTGGAGATACTCCATTGGTTTGTTCCACAGCGGGAGATATAGTTTTTTCAGTAAGACGAAAGTAAAGTTCAATATTTCATTTGATCTGTTTAGTATCTTACGGAATGCGTTTAGCTTGTTATGGAAGCTGTTGCTTGGTATTAGAGAACAGTATGTTGACTTTCACTTTTTATTTATTGTATTACTTTTGTTACTACAAGCCGGAGATATTGAATCTAATCCCGGACCCGAGACTCTTCATACAACTACACCTAGTTGCCTATCTATTCTGCATAGTAACATTAGGAGCATCAGACATAAATTGGATTTCATCAGAGACACGGTTGCAGATTTTGATATTTTATGTTTTACTGAAACTCACTTAGATATGTCTGTTTCTGATGAATCGTTATTTTTGTCTGAATTATATGATACGCCATATAGGAAAGATATAACTAATCATGGAGGGGGGGGTTACTTGTTTATGCATCTTCTAATCTAATTTGCGAAAGAATAGCTGATTTAGAACAATTCTGCGCTGAATCTCTCTGGATCAGCGTTAAAGTTAAGAGGAAACTATTTTTGATTGGAACATTTTATAGCCCTAAAACGTCAGATGCTGATTTTTTTGTAAACCTTAATCGCAATAATGGCAATATAGAAAAAGCTTACGAAGTATCTTCCAACGTTATTCTATTTGGTGATTTTAATGAAGATTTGTTGAATCCAAATAACAGAATGCTTAAAGATATTCTTATTACAAATTATATGGTTAATACCATTACAGATCCTACACGACTAAATGCTTTATTAGACACTGTCTTAATACCCACCGATATGAAATACCATGATACTGGTGTTATATCAGTCCCACCTGAGATAAGTGACCATTGCGCTACTTTTATTATGTTGTCATTTCCTTATGAACTAAGAGGAACTTTTGAAAGAAATGTTTATTTATATAAAAGAGCGAACTTTGAGCTTTTAAATGCAAAAATAATGGATTTTGATTGGCAATGTTTAAATGAAGGTTCGATAGACGACGCTTATAAACTATTTACAGAAATGTTCCTTCGTTTTGTGAATTTGTGTATCCCGTCTCGAAATATTACCGTATGTTATGATGATAAACCTTGGGTTGACTCTGAGCTGCGTAAATTTTGCCGAGTAAGAGATATGCTTAAACGTATAGCTTTAAAGTCATCAAAACAACATGATTTTGATAAATATAAACACATGCGGAATAAAGTTAATAACATGAAAAAATATGCAAAACAAACATTTTTTAGTTCTTTAGAACATAATTTAGAAGATCTAAGAACAAATGATAAAAAAGGCTTCTGGAATACTATTCGTCACTTCATAAAGAATAATGACTGCACTGCTAATATACCACCTTTGTGCGAAACTTCTTTAAATGGACATATTTCTTGTTTTTTTACCGACGAAGAGAAATCAAACTGTTTAAATAACCTATTTGCATCTATATCTACAGTAGATGACACAACTGCTACCCTCCCTCCTTTTTCTCCAAAGACAAGGAGTAGTCTGAACACCATTAATATTAATGATATACTGAGGTAGAAGACACAATAAATTCACTCACCTTGAATAAAGCATCTGGCCCTGACTGTATATCTCATAGAATGCTTAAAGGGTCAGTCAAATCGATATCTAAACCTCTTGCTATTCTTTATAACAGGTCATTGAATGAAGGAATTTTTCCTAATGCTTGGAAAATTGCAAATGTAATACCGCTTTTTAAAAAAGGGGATAAATCCATACCATCTAACTATAGACCTGTCTCTCTGCTTAGTTGCTGTGGTAAATTGTTCGAACGAATTGTTTTTAAACATATGTACAACTTTCTCTTAGGTAAAAACTTGATATATAAGTACCAATCAGGGTTTCTTCCAAATCACTCTACTGTCTACCAGTTAATTGATATTGTTCATCATATCTGCCAATCATTTGATAACAGAAAACACTCTTGCATGGTGTTTTGTGATATTTCAAAAGCCTTTGATCGAGTATGGCATAACGGTCTTACTTTTAAACTAAAGGAAAATGGCATTAACGGGTGCCTTTTAATATGGCTGACCAATTACCTAAGCAATAGATGCCAGAAAGTTGTTCTTCGTTCTTCTATTTCTGCTGTAAGAACAATATCAGCTGGTGTTCCACAGGGATCTGTGTTAGGACCTCTTTTATTTTTAATTTACGTTAATGATATAGCTAATTCGCTACCAAGCTTAACAAGATTGTTTGCGGACGATAGCTCTCTATACATATATGCTACCCCCTTAAATGACATTGAAGGTACATGTATCTTAAACCACGATCTTAAATTAGTTTCCGCTTGGGCTAAGACTTGGCTTGTTAATTTTAACCCTGCCAAAACTGAAGCAATGATGTTTTCATTTAGAAATCACGACACGGGACCCAATTTAGTTTTTGAAGGTACTGCTAATCAATTTGTTAACTGTCATAAACACTTAGGTGTCACCCTAAATTCGAACGGCCAGTGGAATGATCACATTGATAATATACTTCAATCTGCTTCCAAAACAATGGGAATTATGAAAAACATTAAATTCACTTTGAACAGAAGGGCCCTAAATCAAATTTACCTTTCTTACGTACGGCCAATACTAGAGTATGCTTCTGTTGTCTGGGATGGTTGTTCCGAAAGCTATGCAGATACTTTAGAAAAAATACAAAACGAAGCAGCCCGTATCGTAACTGACTTAACCAGATCGGTATCTCTAGAAAATTTATATAGAGAATGTGGATGGGAATCACTCGCTAGTCGACGAAATTTTCAAAAACTCTGTTTTATTTACATGTATAAGGCATCTCATAACATGGCTCCTTCATATATCAGTGATTTGATACCGCCGAACGTAGGGGAACTAACTCGCTATCCATTAAGAAATGACGGTGATATCGAAGTGCCTTTCTCACGCACGTCAGTCTCAAAAAGATCGTGCATCCCATCTTCAATAGCACTTTGGAACAACATTAGTCCAGACACCAGAAATTTGGATACATTAAGCTCATTTAAAATGTCATTACGAAATAATTTTAGTAAGTATAACGTTCCATCTTATTACTATTTCGGAGATAGGTATTTGTCAGCTATTCACGCTATAATTAGGAACAACTGCAGTAATCTGAATGATGATCTTTTTAATAACCACCTGAGTCAGAATCCTTTATGCGAATGTTCACATGAAGTAGAAAATGCCGAACATTACCTTTTTCAATGTAGATTTTTTCGAAACCAGAGACTTAACCTATTTCGTGCAACACAAAGGTACCATCCTCTTAATACCGAAATGTTTCTGTTCGGCAAACGAAATTTAAATGATGAGGACAATAAAACCATATTTGCTGCGGTACACATTGTTTTATAAAGCAATCACGGAGGTTTTAGCTCCACCTATAGTACAGTTATTGATATGTGTTCCGACTCTTAGTATGATATTATATATTTTTATACATATATTTTCTTTAGCTCACCTGGCACAAAGTGCCAAGGTGAGCTATTGGGATGATCCTATGTCCGGCGTCCGTCGTCGTGCGTATGTGCGTTGTGCGTCGTGCGCATGTGCGGGCGTCAACAATTTACTTAAACATCTTCTTCTCTGGAACTCCAAAGCCAAGAGCTTTGATATTTGGTATGTAGTATGATGTAATGGTCCTCTACGTAAATTGTTCAAATTATGTCCCCCGGGCCAAAAATGGCCCCGCCCCAGGGCTTATCAGTTTTTCATAGGAAAATCTTTTAAAATCATCTTCTCTGAAACTGTAAGGCATAGACCTTTGATATTTGGTATGTAGCATCATCTAATGGTCCTCTACTAAGATTGTTCAAATTATGACCCCTGGGCCAAAAATGGCCCCGCCCGGGGGCTTATCAGTTTTTCCTAGGAAAATCTTTAAAAATCGTCTTCTCTGAAACTGTCTGGCATAGACCTTTGTTATTTGGTATGTAGCATCATCTAATGGTCCTCTACTAAGATTGTTCAAATTAAGATCCCTGGGCCAAAATTGGCCCCGCCTCAGGGCTTATCAGTTTTTCATAGGAAAATCTTTAAAAATCATCTTCTCTGAAACTGTAAGGTATAGACCTTTGATATTTGATATGTAGCATCATCTAATGGTCCTCTACTAAGCTTGTTCAAATTATGACCCCTGGGCCAAAAATGGCCCCGCCCGGGGGCTTATTAGTTTTTCATAGTAAAATCTTTAAAAATCATCTTCTCTGAAACTGTCTGGCATAGACCTTTGTTATTTGGTATGTAGCATCATCTAATGGTCCTCTACTAAGATTGTTCAAATTAAGATCCCTGGGCCAAAATTGGCCCCGCCTCAGGGCTTATCAGTTTTTCATAGGAAAATCTTTAAAAATCATCTTCTCTGAAACTGTAAGGCATAGACCTTTGATATTTGGTATGTAGCATCATCTAACGGTCCTCTACTAAGCTTGTTCAAATTATGACCCCTGGGCCAAAAATGACCCCGCCCCTGGGCTTATCATCAGTTTTTCATAGGAAAATCTTTAAAACTCTTCTTCTCTGAAAATATAAGGCATAGGGATTTGGTATTTGGTATGTAGCATCATCTAATGGTCCTCTACTAAGATTGTTCAAATTATGACCCCCAGGACAAAAATGGCCCCGCCCTGGGGCTTATTAGTTTTTCGTAGAAAAATCTTTAAAAATCTTCTTCTCTGAAACTGTAAGGCATAGACCTTTGATATGTAGTATGTAGCATCATCTAATGGTCCTCTACTAAGATTGTTCAAATTATGACCCCTGGGCCAAAAATGGCCCCACCCCGGGGCTTATCAGCTTTTCATAGGCAAATCTTTAAAAATCGTCTTCTCTGAAAATGTAAGGAATAGACCTTTGTTATTTGGTATGTAGCATCATCTAATGGTCCTCTACTAAGATTGTTCAAATTATGACCCCCAGGACATAAATGGCTCCGCCCCAGGGCTTATCAGTTTTTCATAGGAAAATCTTGAAGAAATCATCTTCTCTGAAACTGTAAGGCATAGACTTTTGATATTTGGTATGTAGCATTATTTAATCGTCCTCTACTAAGATTGTTCAAATTTTGACCCCCGGACCAAAAATGGCCCCGCCCAAGGGCTTATCAGTTTTTCATAGGAAAATCTTTAAAAATCTTCTCCTCCAGAACTGTAAGGTCTAGGCCCTTGATATTTGGTATGTAGCATCTTCTAATGGTTTTCTACCAATATTATTCAAATCATTACCCCTGGGTCAAAAATGGCCCCGCCCTGGGGCTTATCAGTTTTTCATATGAAAAGCTTTAAGAATCTTCTTCTCCAAAACTGTAAGGCAGAGACCTTTAATATTTGGTATGTAGCGCTATCTAACAGTTTTCTACCAAGATTGTTCAAATTATGTCCCCTTGGTTGAAAACTTCCCCGCCCAGGGGCATATCAGTTTTTTAAAGGAAAGTTTTTAAAAATCTTCTTTTAAAAATCTTTAAAAGTCTTCTCTGAACTTGTAAGGCATAGACCTTAGATATTTGGTATGTTGCATTATCTAATAGTCCTCTACCACGATTTTCAAATTATGAACCCCGGATCAAAATTGACCCCGCCCTGGGACTTAACAGTTTTTCATAGGAAAATCTTTAAGGTCTAGACTCTTTATATTTAGTATGTAGCATCATCTGATGGTTTTCTACCAAGATTTTTCAAATTATGCAATCTGTCATTGAAATCTTTAATCTGTTGCGAACAGGTGAGCGATTAAGGGCCATCATGGCCCTCTTGTTTTCTAAACTTATACTAAGATATCTTACTTACAGAGATATTTTCATATGCTAAGTGTCCTCTGATCGTACTACAATACACATGTTACCTCTCCCTCACTCTCTCTCTCTCTCTCTGTCTGTTTCATAGAAACTTCTGTTAAAGTTCATATTTTGTTTGCAATTACAAATAAATGCTCTGTATGGGGAGGGTCAAATCTAATGTTGTAAGAACTTGTGACCCGACCCAATTTCCTCTAATATGGAAATAAAATATGTTTAAACTAAGTGGATTCTTCCATGTCTATATATTGGATTAGTCCATTATTAATCTGAGGAATGTCTGACCTAAATTTTCGTTTTGTTTTACATTGAAATTCCTATCAGCTAACAGTGTAGACTCTGATCAGACGCCGCATTATGCGACATCTGGTGAGAGTGTACACTGTTTCCTATATCCCATGTATATGGGATCGTGGGCACAAATGGGTTAAAGAGTGGTCAGAACATGGTCAGGGTGTAGCGATTTTTTTTTGTATGCGGGCACGCATATTTATCTGTGACTCTGGTCGGTTGATCTTAGTTTGCAAGCAACTATTAGGCCTTTGTTAGACATAAATACACTTAACCCTTTCCCTGTTCTATGTTTATTCCAAAGTTTAATACCTACTGATTATTCACAAAATAGTTATAATGAAATATGGAAGGTGGAACATTGTAGCCATTTTAGAAAGAAAAGAAACAGATCTTTCAAATTCCACTAGCAAACAAAATAGACCCTGATCAGACGGCTCCTCTAGGAGCCGTCTGATCTGGGTCTTCTCTGTTTGCAAATGCGTGAAAACACGTTTATATGAGGGAAAGGGTTAAGAAATAATATTATCCTAGACATAGTGTTTTTTAAATGTATGCAGTTCTTGCAAAGTACAGTGAGAAATGTTTTGTTAAATTCAGCTAAATTTATTAAAGAGGGTATACTCTTGGGTTCATTCGCTTTTCTTGTATTGACCATAGCAGTTCGATGATTTGTTTTCGCTATACTGTTATTATATGTCATGTCATGAAACTATTGTATATACATATGTGTTGCAATGAGGTACTTAATGTACTAAATGCTAATAAAGATTCGGTTCTGATTTGGTTAAGGTAGTGCTCACAAGATTGACCCTTTCACTCATATAAACGCATTTTCACGCACTGGCAAACAGAGTAGACCCAGATCTGACGGCTCCAATAAGGGTCTGCTGTTTGCTTATGGAATGTTATAGATTTAATTTATTTTAGTTTCAAACACTCTTTAAAAAATACCCTTTTCTATGTCCCATTTTATTAATTCTGTTCGTGAATATAAATAATGTGGCAAAAAAATTAGACGCATTTTAGCGCCTCTGTGAAAGTCGCATTTCGAAACCATGTTTCATAGGAGGAAATGCTCTATATATCACAATGGTTTCAAAACTACACAATTCTAATATTTTTCTTTCTCTCTAGTAAATACTCCTTTTCTGTAGATTTATTCAGAGGTTGGGTCTAAAAATAGCCTATGAGGGAATGGGTTAAACTACTATATGGCGAATGTATTTCCTTCCATTCGGGTTTAGTCCCACTGTTCATTTAAATTTTTAAGAATTGAGTTTAACTAAAAACTAGTTAATTAATGAAATAGGTGATACCGGATCATCAAACTGAACGAACAATTAGCGGATCTATACAGAAAACATTTAAAAATGACGACATTACTGCAATCGGGCCATTATTTGTTTTCAGTCTGCACATGGTTGGGCTAATTCTAATTTTATTACCCGTCTGTCTCCAAACTAAAGCCTAAACTAGTACCCCATAACAAAAATGTCGTTCGACGTTTAGAGCATGGCTTCGATTTATGTAAAGTCAATAGAGTTGTCTCCCTTAAACCTTAAAATAATTATACTTGTATAATATTGAACACGGAACACATTAATATTAAGATCTGCTCTTACTTAGTTTCGTACTTTCCTTAATGTTGAACTCCTTCTTAGGTAAAAGTTTTGACTACCTATTTAATTAAGTCCGTGGCAGTAAATATGTAGAGTAAAACCTCTCTATAACAACCACGAAAGCAAGGTGAAAGTAAAACAGAACACTCCTATAGGAGAGTTCTGTTTTATTTTCACCTTATTTAAGCACCCATCTGCCTTTAACACAAAAACTTGATGTAATTTAGTGGTCGTTACAGAGAGGTTTTACTGTATTTACACTTATCCTGCTAATCACGTCACGATCACCATTTTGTTAACCCTGAGCCAACGACATATTTTTCTTATCACTCTGACCCCTTTGAATATTAATTAGGCAAACCATTACAGAAATATACAGGTAATGTTGATTTTCCTAGACAAAAAACATAGAGCATACAGGCATGGATTTTCAATGGCAAACAGAGGTCTCTCATCTGGGTCTACACTGTTTGCAAATGCAACTATAGTGGCGATTGGCGGGCTTAGGGTTAACAGCTTGGAGTGGCGTCTCATCAGACTCCAAGCTGTTTGGCAGTAGGGAAATATTTTCTAAACAAATTGATCGAATCGAATACATGTAGTCGAAATTACTCTAGATCCATATTGAACTGACGATATTTTTTTTCATCAGCATCAAAACAGATAAAGGTGTGTACCGAAATACTAAAATGGTCATTTCTCCATCAAACCCTACACTTTGACCACTCTTTAGAATTGTCTCGAAGAGACGATTCAATACAGTGGTCACAGTATAGGGATTGATGGAGAAATAAAGGAACTATTCTTGAAAATGTTTAAATTTACGCATCTTATCTGAACCTTTGATCGGTGTCTTCCAATGTCTCCCACATTTTAGATTTTGGGTCAAATTAGATGTGGGAGATATTGGAAATCCTAGGCTAAGAGTAACACATATTTCATAGCATAGGGTCAATTATCTGGTCACCCTATACTGTGTGAGCTAATTCTAATTTTAAAACCCGTCAGTCTCCAAACTAAAGCCTACACTAGTACCACGTAACAAAAACAGAGTCCTGGCTTCGATTTATGTAAAGTCAATAGAGTTGTCTCCCTTAAACCGTAGAATAAATATACCTGTATAATATTTAACATGGAACACGTTAATATTAAGATCTGGGTCTATGCTTATAAAGCTTCTAGTTGAGTCTGAGTTTCGTTCTCAAGCTTTTGATTGGTCAGATTTGAGTTCTCAAGCTTTTGATTGGTCAGATTTGAGCCAAAGGCTCAAATCTGACCAATCAAAAGCTTGAGAACGATCTCAGACTCAACTAAAAGCTTTATAACCATGGACCCTGCTCTTACTTCGGTTTCGTTCTTTCCTTCTTATGTAACAGTTTGGACTACCTGTTCAATTTAAAGTCCGTGGCAGTATATATGTATTTACACTTATCCTCCTAATCACGTCACGATTACCATTTGTTAACCCTGAGCCAGCCTCATATTTTGCTTTTAGGCATAGAAAAAAACGTGTGTATGAATGAAAGGTGTACACAAGCTGGGTACAAAATGGCACGTGCAAAACGATGAAAGATTGTGAAGGTTAACAATAAAGACTTAGACTAGCCGTCACACTATAGGTGCAACACATCTGATCAATGTCTAGACTGCTTGTAAAGAAAGGAAAGAAATGTGTTGATATTAATGAACCTCTTTACGCTTTTGCAAACGTAGTAGACCCAGATCAGACGGCTCCTATAGGAGCCATCTGATCTAGGTCTACTCTGTTAATGCGTGAAAAGGCGTTTATATGTGGTTAATTGTTACGAAATAGCACGACAATGGTCAAGGTGACCGCATGTCGCAGTGTCCTTGTGAGCTGAAATGGACCGGGGATATTTCGAGGATCGTGAAGCCTCAATGACCGAGCTCAACTGTAACAAGCACATACTCGTACGTTATGTCATCGTACTGTGGCCTTACGACTACCGACTGTAACAAGCACATACTCGTACGTTATGTCATCGTGCTGTGGCCTTACGACTACCGACTATTACAAGCGCATACGTTTTTTGATAAACGAAATATCGTGCAATAAAATCGTAAATACAGTGTTAAAGATAAGTTCAGTTTGTTAGAGTACAAAACCATCTGTAAAGACACATTCATTGTAGCTACATTTAAGAAGAGGCCGACAGTTTACTGAATTTACAATCCAAATGTGTAAAAGTACACAGTACGGTAGAACCTCCCCTAAGCCCCCCGTTCATTTATTTAAAGCAGGGGTCTTAAAGCAGGTAGTTGCTTAATACAGGACAAACGTAATGCATAAGCTCCTATAGCTTTCTTGCAATACTTTTGACCTGCATTAAACTTCCAGCTGCATTACAACCCCAAGACGGCCATTTAACACATTATCCCCTAGTGACGCATTTTTGCGCTTCTATAAAATTCACATTGTGAAACCATTGTGATAAATAGAGCATTCGCTCCATAGGAGCAAATGCTCTTTTTATCACAATGGTTTCAATACTACCCAATTCTAAAAAAAAAAAATTCTACAATTAATACTCCTTTTCAGTAGATTAATTCAAAAAGGTTGGGTCTAAAAATAGTCAAGGAGAGAATGAGTTAAGACAGATTCTACTGTAATTCACTGTATCACAAATTTACTGGAAACAAGGGCATGTTGTATTGCTATGCAAGACATGAGTCCCCCAACTGACTGAAAAAAACCTCCACTCTCCCCACCCCACCAACACATGGTGTGGTTGACCATGGTATATACATGACCACCTGAATGGTATTAGTACCTTCTTTCATACATTGAATCAGTAAATAAAAAGTTATTGTCCCGACAAGAAAATATGAAAAAGGGGAGTAACTCCAAAAATATTGATGCTAGAGTTATTGCCCTTGTGCATGACACTACATCTCATCATGCTTGTTCCATATGAGAAGTTTCAAATAAATTGAACCAGTACATAAAGAGTTATTAACTGGACAAGAAAATATGAAAAGGGGAATAACTCCAACAATATAGATGCTAGAGTTATGGCCCTTGTGCATGACACTTCCCCTCATCATATGTGTTCCATATGTGAAGTTTCAAATCAATTGAACTAGTAGAGAAAGAGTTATTGTCCGGACAAAAAAGAATGAAAATGGGGAATAACTCCAAAAAAATTGATGCTAGAATTATGGCCCTTGTGCATGACACTACTCCTGATCATGCTTCTTCAATGTGTGAAGTTATAATGAATTTGGCCTAACTTTGTAGGAGATATTGCCCGGACACGAAGTGTGACAGACGGACTGACAGGAAAATATGAAAAAGGGGAATAACTCCAAAAATATTGATGCTAGAGTTATGGCCCTTGTGTATGACACTACCCCTCATCATGATTGTTCCATATGTGAAGTTTCAAATTAATTGAACCTGTAGATAAAGAGTTATTGTCCGGACAAAAAAATATGTTAAAGGGGAATAACTCCAAAAATATTGATGCTAGAGTTATGACCCTTGTGAATGACACTAGCCCTCATCATGATTCTTCAATGTGTGAAGTTATAATGAATTTGGCATAACTTTGTAGGAGATATGGCCCGGACACGAAGCGTGACAGACGGACAGACAGACGGACAGACGGACGGACATACTAACAAATGGGTAGTTGTGTGACTTTTTCCTTTGATCTTTTCTTGTGGGACTAGTCCCACAAGAAAAACTATTTTTGGCTCTAACTTTGGAAAAGAATGATCTGGAAGCTAACCCTAACCCTAACCCTATGTCCCACAACTGGCCAGGTTAATGTCACAAGAAATGGCCAGGTTAATGTCACAAGAGATGGCCAGGTTAATGATTTTACTTGTGGGACTAGTTAGAAAAAGTCACACAACTACCCTTTGGTGAGTGCGGACAGACGGACGGAATCGAGCAAACCTATAGTCCCCCAACCGGTAACCGGTGGGGGACTAATAAAGGGTTAGGGTAAGTGATAAAAACAAACAAACACGAGACTGAAAACAATAGCAATTTATTTTATGAAAACTGAAATGAACAGTATTTTATTGAATTACATACTGATCCCTTCAATACGTACAGACTGCTCCCCTCACTTAAGTACAGTAATCGCCCTCTAAAGTGGACATCTAGTAAAGAATAATTCAGATCTTTAGGCAGGTGGTTATTGGACACTTTATTTCCTACAAACAAGTTATCCCCTTTGCAAACAGAGTAGACCCAGATCAGACAGCTCCTGTAGGAGCTGACTGATCCGAGTCTGTTCTGTTTGCTTATGCCATTATACAGATATAACTCCCCCTGATTCTACCAGGACCAAAAATCTTTTGTTCATTAGCTTTTATAAAAATGCAATTAATGAACAAGAAATCTTGTATAAATATTCATGAAGGAAATGGTTAACGCAGAGAGAAAACAATACAGAAAGCTCCTGTGGGAGCTTTTCCATATGACATCCACCCTGTATTCAGTTACCACCTACATGTATTATAATGAACAGCATTGATACAAATTTGAAATTCCTGTTTTGAGAGGTTTTACTGTATAAGTTTACTATGATACACTGAACTTATTATTGCACTTTAGAATCCTCAGCAGGTGTCTGCTTGCACAAAACGTCATCCACATCAGTTGGTCCTTTACCCCATAAATATGCCTTTCTGCGCAATTGCAAAAAGAGCCCAAAATCAGACGGTGCCATCTGATCAGGGTCAGCCGTTTGCTTGAGAAATAATATAGATAAATTCTAGTTTCTGCCATGGTCAATATTTTCTGTGTTCATGTGTCAATATAAATATACTTTGTAATTAATATTCATGATGACTATTTCTTTTATGAATATTCATGGCGCAAATGGTTAGTTTTTCTTTCAAAAAGATTAAGAAATCTGTGTCAGATTGGATCTTAACCCTTTCCTCCATAAATATGCCTTTCTACGCTCTGTAAAAATCACCTATTGAAAGCATTGTGATAAATAGAGCATTTGCTCCTATAGGAGCAAATCCTCTATTTATCATAATGGTTGAAACTACAAAATTCTACAATTTTCCTTTTCTCTAGTTAATGCTCCTTTTTGGCAGATTTATTCTAAGTGGTTGGATCTAAAAATAGCCTATGAGGAAATGGGTTAATGTAATACCTATGTACTCATTTACACCCAGAAATTAACCCTTTACCTGCTGAATATTCAAGTTAGAAATAATAACATCATGAATATTTATTAGCTGATTTTTTATATTGGCATAAGTTCACATGAACCATTGGTATTGGTAAAAACTGCAGTCAGATCTATCATAACTTCATAAGCAAACACAGCAGACCCTGACACAGCAGCAGTTATAGGCGCGGTCTAATCTGGGTGTACCCTTTTTACAAATGTGTTAAAAAGGCATATTTGTATGAGATTAACGGATTAAGAATGGATTCAGATAAATATAGTATCTTCTGCAAAAAAACACCTGCTCAGTTCACTAAACATTAAAAACTTAACTCTATGAATATTCATAGTAGTCTCCGCCCATTATGAATATTAATTATTTATTTATTTATTTTATATTATTATATAAATTTATATCAAACACGTCACGTCAAATTGTATAGAACTAGATGTAAGATATTCTATAACAAAACTAAGTATACCATGATCAGACAGCTCCTACAGGAGCCAGCCGATCTGGGTCTACTGTTTACAAAGGTGTAAAAAGACTTTGTATGAAGGAAAGAAACTGGAAAAATATCATTTCATAGGAAAACAGAGTAGACCCTTATCAGACGGCTCCTATAGGAGCCGTCTGATCTGGGTCTTCTCTGTTTGCAGAGGTGTCAAAAGTCGTATGTATGGAGTGAAGGGTAAACAGAGTCACAGAGTCAGCCTATAACAGTTCTGTATGTAGGTACATTTGTATGAACAGCTGACACATTTGTGTCTTGAAATGTTGCTACATGTCAAATACACATGCCTTACACACAGACATTCTCCAAAAGCCAGAACAAATAAAGCATACAAGCTCAGCTGCGGTAAATCTTTCCTTGATGAATATTCATGTCCGATATCATGAATATCATTTACATGAATTTTTAAAATGGCATATCAACACAGAAATTGTTTTCCAGGACAGAAACTGAAGAATCAGATCTGCATCCAGAGCTACAGATAAAGGTACGTACCCAAGAACTGAAACTGTTATTTCTCCACCCTATAATGTAACCACTCTTTAGAATTGTCTCAAAGAGACGATTCTATAGAGTGGACACAGTACTGGGTTTGGTGGAGAAACAATGGAGCTAAATGTTTTAATTTACGCATCTTATCTGGAGCTCTTTATAATACTAGCATCATTTCAATTGCAAACAGAGCAGAGCCTGATATTGGTCTACTCTTGTTTGCAAAGGTGTTAAAATGCCCATCTATGATGTAAAGGGTTAAAGCCAAACTTGTGCAAAGCAAACTTTGGTGATCCAGATCAGCTGTCTCACAAGAAACATGTCAGCTGATCTCGGTTAACACCATATGTCATTTACCAGCAGGCATCAGGCTCCGAGTTTATAAAACTTTTTGTTTGATCATTCTCAGTAAATTTAAACATTTTCAAGAATAGCTCCTTTATTCTCCACCAAACCCTATACTGTGACCACTCTTTAGAATCGTCTCTTGAAGACGATTCTACAGAGTGGTCGCAGTATAGAGTTTGGTAAAGAAATTAAGATTTTAGTATTTGAATATGCACCATTATCTGAAGCTCGAGGGCAATAAGTAGGCTGCCCAAGAGCAAATACTGATTGCACTCTACAAAGGTTGATTTTAGCCATTTACTCCACAGAGATGGTTTAGTGTACATTTTCAAAACACAGTAGACCCAAATCAAAAGAGTCTATTCCATTTACTTCTGAAATTATACAAAGCTGATTCTACTAAGTCTTCCATGGCTGAAAATTCCAGTGCCCAGATGCTATTAAGAACATGCATTTAAAAATATCCATGATGTCATAATATTTAATATGAATATTTATGAAGTAAAGAGTTAACAAATAAAGCGTATGTACCGAGTAATAATAGTCTAGCGCTGACACATATGGATAAATACATATGAATAAACAATAAAATGAATGACTCAATGAACAGAATTGAACACTTTCAACGAATGAATCAACATGAATATACAGCTGTATAATGCATCTATGCAAAGTAGATGTTTCCCGCTGAATGCACTGCATGAAGAATGGGCCATAACTCTTTCAGACAGTAGATTGTAACTGAAATATTTGGGGGTCAAATTTGTCAAATGGACTGGTCCATCCATATTTAGCAGAAGAAAGGGAAAAAGAAAGACACGAAAGGGTAGAATTTGCAATTTGCCAGGGGCCCCTATTCACTAACACTAGAAATTATTGTAAAATCACAGCTTCTAGTATGAAAGAAATTACCATAACTTCAGTCGTACATAGTTAACCTAACCTGTGGCATGCTAGAATGTATGATAAAATCAGCTACAGTCTTAACTCATTACCTCATAGGCTATTTTTAGATACAACCTCTTTGAATAAATCTACCGAAAAGGAGCATTATCTAGAGAAAAGGAACATTTTTTAGAATTTTGTAGTTTGAAACCATTGTGATAAATAGAGCATTTGCTCCTATAGGAGCAAATGCTCTATTTATCACAATGGTTTCACAGTGACTTTTTACAGAGTCGTCAATATGAGGGAATGGGTTAAGCGGCCATCAAAAAGGGGTTTACTTATGGGTATGTAAGGCAAGTGATAGCTTAATGCAGGTCAAAAGTAATGCAGAAAGCTCCAGCATCCGCCCTGCATTAATCAACCACCTGCTCTTTAATACGGGTTCTACTGGATGTGAAACTTTTAATGAATGTCGTATATTATGACTTATGCTATGATGCGTGCTATATTAGCAAGATGAATATTAATGAATGTTTTATATTATGACTTATGCTAGAATGTGTGATAATATCAGCTATATGAATATTAATGAATATTGTTTATTATGACTTATGCTAAAATGTGTGATAATATCGGCTTTGTGAATATTAATGAATGTTATAAATTAGGGTTTAGCCCTTTACTCCATAAATATGCCTTTGCAAACAGAGTAGACCCAAAGCAGACGGCTCCTGTAGGAGCCGTCTGATCAGGGTCTGCTCTGATTGCTTATGATGTAATATAGATCTGATTTTACAGCTTTTGTCATGATAAAAATTCTTTTGTTCATTGTGCCATTGTAACGATTCAGTTAATACTCACGATGTCATTATTTCTTGCCTGAATGTTCATTCATGGTGTAAAGGGTTAACCCATAACTCTAAAGGGTTAACCCATAACTCCATGAATATTCATGTAAGAAATAAGGACATCAGTATTAAGTAGATTAATTATTTTAACAGCACATGGACACTAGCAGTTTTGGCCATGACAGAAACTGTAGAATCATATCTATATTATATCATAAGAAAACAGAGCAGACCAATATCAAATGGCTCCTACAGGAGCTTCTCATCTGGGTTTACTCTGTTTGCAAATGCCTAGAAAGGAGTATTTATGGAGCAAAGGGTTATCAATAAGTTTGCTCATACCATCTTTCCTAAAATGGGATCCAGGTGAGGTTGAAACAGACTACAGGATAGGGTAATAGATAATTATTCTCCTAGTCTTTGAAACACAGGGATAAACAAATAACAGATGGGATGATCATAGTCCGATTATAGTCTAGATAATTTGCCGCAATACATTTTACACCTATACTGCCAATATTTATACAGAAGAACAACTTAAACTCCTTAAATATGCCTTTTCACGGCTCCTGTAGGAGCCACCTGATCAAGATCTGCTCTATTTGCTTATGATATAATAGAGATATGATTCTACAGTTTCAGCCATGGCCAAACATTCATGTGTCCTTGTGTTATTATAAGTCTAATTAATATTCATGATTTCTTTATTATAATGTCATTATTTCTTACATGAATATTCATGGAGTACAGGGTTACTAATAGAGTGCATTCAGTTTGAAAGAGTAGTAAATGGCATGAGGGTTTGAAAAACTAACAGTTTGCAAATGACAGTCAACTTGTTTCCCACATACAAAGAGTAGACTTATTAAGTTTGCTTAACCCATTCCTTCATAGGCTATTTTAGGTCCAACCTCTTTGCATAAATCTATCGAAAAGGAGCATTTACTAGAGAAAAAGATTATTCTTAGAAGTGTGTTGTCTTGAAACCATTGTGATAAATAGAGCATTTGCTCCTTTAGAGCATTTAAGGAGCAAATGCTCTATTTATCACAATGGTTTCAAAGAGTGACTTTTACGGAGGCGTAGAAACGCGTATTTTTACACAGGCGTAGAAACACGTAATTAAGGAGGAAAGGGTTAATAGAAAATGTTAATCATAACATGATTTTGTAATGGTTGCAAGTATTTATCCAATAGTGCATGACTCAGAGCTACAGATACCTGTGCGTACCCAAATACTAAAATCATCATTTCTCCACCAAACCCTTTACTGTAATCACTCTTTAGAAACGCCTTTTTCAGAGGATTCTAAAGAGTGGTCACAATATACGGGCAAACCCTTAGTTACAACCACTCTTTAGAATCGTCTCGAAGAGAGAATTCTAAAGAGTGGTCACATCATGGGGTTTGGTGGAGAAATAAAGGAACTATATCTAAACCATTCTTATCTATTCTGCTGTGAACTGCTACAAAACAAAAAGAACTTTGGACATGTACAACCTATTGAAATAGTGTGGGTCTTCACTGTATATGTTTCATCTAAATTCTATTATATCTAACCTGAGGCATGTGTGTTGTGTATTTGCTGCATGCATATTTAACCAGAGCTATAGCTACTGGAAAGTGTGTTTAATTCTTTCCTCCATAGGCTATTTTTAGATACAACCTCTTTAGATGCATCTACCGAAACGGATCATTAACTAGAGAAAAGGAATTTTAGAATTTTGTAATTTGAAATCATTGTGATAAATAGAGCATTTGCTCCTATAGGAGCAAATGCTCTATTTATCACAATGGTTTCAACAGGTGACTCTATGTTGTGACCACGTTTTACAATACTATCTCTGAGGCAATTTTTATAGGAGCCGTCTGATCGGGGTCTGCTCTGTTTGCTAATAGAATTTGATAGATCTTTTCCTTTGCTTTCTAAAATATCTACAATGCTCAACCTTCCATATTTCTTTATAACTATTTTGTTAATGAATATTCAGTAGGTATTGAAATTTGGCCTAATTACAGGACAGGGAATGGGTTAACCCATTCCCTCATATTGAAGACTTTTGACGACTCTGTAAAAGTCACTTTGTGAAACCATTGTGATAAATATAGCATTTGCTCCTATAGGAGCAAATGCTTTATTTATCACAATGGTTTCAAACTACAAAATTCTAAAATGTTCCTTTTCTCTAGTTAATAGTCTTTTACGGTACATTTATTCAAAGAGATTGTATCTAAAAATAGCCTATGAGGTAATGGGTTAAGGAATAATAGAGATCTGATCATTCTACAGTTTCTGTCAAGGCCAAACAATTGTGTTCATTACCATTTATATAAAATTTCAGTCATTCCTAACCCTTTCCATATATAATTTATTAAGTAAGAAATATTAAATGATATCATTAACATTTATTGGCTGAATTATTATAATTCTATACCATATGTACACAGGATTTTTGGATGTTGGTAGAAACTGTAGAGTCAGTATCCATGCTTATAAAGCTTTTTAGTTGAGTCTGAGTTCGTTCTCAAGTTTTTGATTGGTCAGATTTGAGCCTTTTTTCAGTCATTTGTAAACTGAGTAAACCCAAATTAGACAGCTGTTGTAGGAGCTGTCTGATCAGGGTCTGCTCTGTTTGCTTATGGAATAATACAGAACTGAATCTATATGTTCCACTATGACCAATGTTTTTATGCATTTATAAAAAAAAACCATCTAATTAATATTCATGATGTCAGTATTACTTATATGAATATGCATATAGTAAAGGACTAAGGATGATTTGTGATATTAGGTAGATCAGGCTATTTGAGATTCATTTTCATTTGACAAAATATACAGTAACATGAAAGTATGTCAATCAAACACCAACTAGTTTGGTTTTCACTAGCTCTAAATTACTAAGCAACAGTTTAACCCTTTCCCTGTCCTGTTTTTCTTACAAATTTCATTACCTACTGAACATTCATGGACAAAATAGTTATAATGAAATATAGGTGATACAATGCAGCCATTTTAGAAAGTAAAGAAACAGATCTATCAATTTCTATTAGCAAACAGAGCAGACCCTGATCAGACGGCTCCTCTAGGAGCCGTCTGATCTGGGTCTACTCTGTTTGCAAATGCTTGAAAACACGTTTGTATGCGGGAAAGGGTTAATTACATAACAACTCTTTCACTGTCATGCATTGTCTTCCACTAATATTGTTGTTTACTCAAGCTTTCATCCCTTATATTGATGTCTTTGAAGCCTCTGTAAAGGTCAGTTTTTGAAACCAATGTGACAAATAGAGCATTTCTTCCATCTTTCACTTTTACAGATAACGGATGCTATGCCATTCCTAGAGTTAACAGCTTTGGTAAGAACTCATTTCTTTTCAGAGGTGTTCACTTGTGGAATGGCCTTCCTTAGACTTTAAGACAAAGCAAACTGTAGACCGGCCTTCCTTAGACTTTAAGACAAAGCAAACTGTAGACCCTGATCACATGGCTCCATAGAAGCAAACACCGTTTCAAAAAGTGACTTTTACAGAGGTATCAACAGGCGTCATTAAGAAGGAATGGGTTCACAGATAGAAGAAAAACTTTAAGATCATCAACAGTTTGGCATTTAACAACTTCAAATTATATAGATCTGATTCAACAGTTTATGTAAAAGCCAAAAAAATCCTATGTTCGTTTACCATAATAAAAAATCTGCAAATAAATCTTCATGATGCCATCAGTTCTTCCATAAAAATCATCAGGAAAAGCGTAAAAGAAAAAGTGAAGATCTAAAATAAAAACGTGAAGCAGCCAACAGTTTCCGACTGGCAACAATTTCAGACAATTTATTGTTAACCCTTTATCTGATGGATATTCATGTAGGAAATGACTGTACAGATATTAACCCATTACCCTATAGGCTATATTTAGATCCAACCTCTTTGAATAAATCTACCGAAAAGGAGTATTACCAAGAGAAAAGGAGAATGTTTTTTCTCCATAAATATGCCTAACTGAATTTATTGCCAGTATCATTAACAAAGGAAATATTGACCGCAGAAGATACTGTAGAATCAGATCTATAATATTTCATAAACAAACGGAGCAGACCTTGACCAGACGACATTTTCCAAAGGACATACTTGTAATCTGTATCAAATCTCTTTGCATGCTATACACAAATAGCAGTCTGAAAATGTTGACATCTCCTGCAATCAATAAACCGGCTTGGATTTCCATTTCACCTTAATCCTTTCCTTGTTTTATATTTATGTAAGAAATATTGACACCAACTTTTATGATGGTATATGTACACTGGATGTTTTGGCTCAGGCAGAAACTGTATAATCAGATCTATATTATACCATAAGCAAACAGAGAAGAACCTGATCAGACAGCTCCTATAGAAGCAGTCTGATCTGGGTCTACTCTGTTTGCAAATGCATGAGCAGGCATTTATATGAAGAGGAGGGTTAGCAATACAGTGAAAGGGTCAAGCAGTTTGGATCTTGATTAGGAACTGAGTTACTAGGTGTCTTGTATGGATCCAAACTGCTTATCAAAATAAGCACCAATATGCTGCTGACAAGAAAACAATTACATGTAATAATGAACAGGTGAGTCCAGCTCAAAAGATCTAACCTCTTATGCAATGTTTATTCATTTAAGAAATAATGATATCATGAATATCTATTTGTTGTCTTTTTATACTAATATATGAACAGGCATTTTTCACCATAGCAGAAACTGTAGAATCCAGTTTATAAAATTCCATTACCAAACAAAGCAGATCCTGATCAGACAGGATCTCATCTGCGTCTGAATCAGATCTGCACTACGTCATAAGCAAACAGCAGACCCTGATCAGACGGCTCCAATCGGAACCGTCTGATCTGGGTCTACTCTGTTTGCAAAAGCATAGAAAACCATATTTATGGAGTAACGGGTTAACCCTTTCCCTCATATATGCGTGTTTTCACGCATTTGCAAACAGCGTAGACCCAGATCAGACGGCTCCTAGAGGAGCAGTTTGATCAGGGTCTGCTCTGTTTGCTTATAAAATTTGATAGATCTGTTTCTATACTTGCTAAAATGGCTACAATGTTTTACCCTCAATGTTTCATTATAAAAATTTGTACATGAATATTCAGTAGGTATTGAAATTTGAAATAAACACAGAACAGGGATAGGGTTAAATGTTCTTATGAGGTAAAAAGATTATAGTTATAGAAGGTTATAGCCAAGTTTATGCTGCCAGTTCATACATTTTATATTTTGGATAGCCAGTAATCTAACATACTATTCTTTGGTACTAAGAATACTGAAGTTTGTTAATAAAATACAGCCTTAGTAAAATGTCTGGAAAACATCGCTTGATATGCTAAACTAATTTGGCAAAGTTTACAATGCTTATACACAGTATGGATATAGATCTTAGGCCTCTGTAAAATAGAACCTGGCCCGTACCATAACTCCCTGTAACATGCAAATTAACCTTCGACATGAGCAAAACATCTGCTCAAACTTTTTACTTCACAGATTCAAAAACAAAACCAAACTTGTACTCTTTGTCTACAAAAATACAATCTCAGTGTCACAGACTGGATCCAGATGAGACATGGTGTACAGTTTGTGCCTGATCTGGATCTACATGGTTTGTCAGTGCAGTCATGATATGCTTGTACCATTTTAGAGCTACAGATAAAGGTGCGTACCCAAATACTTAAAATCTTTATTTCTTCACCAAACCCTATACTATTTGAGACTATTCTAATGAGAAGTCACAGTGTAGGGTTTGGTGGAGAAATAAAGCAGCTACAGTGCTCCCTCTCTACAACGACACCCGTTGGGATACTAAGATTGTATGTGTTGTTCAGAGGGAGTTGTTATAGGGAGGGAAAAATCAAACATAATTAGCGTGTTTGCTGATCCCCAGATAAGGTGTATTTCGAGAACTAACCCCATTATGCAATCAAACCCTGTGTTGTGACCACTCTTTAGAATCGTCACAAAGTGACGATTCTAAAGAGTGGTCATAACATAGGGTTTGATGGAGGATAAAGAAAATATGATGGAAAAAAGTTGTTTCTGGAGCCTTGTTGTTTCGGAAACAGTGACATGCGTTGTTGTAAGGAGGGAATCGTTATTGAGAGGGCCGTTGTAGGGAGGGAGCACTGTAGTCTTAAAAATATTTAAGTTTACAGCTATTATCTGGACCTCTGACCATTTCAGAGCCATAGATACAGTAGCCCATTTCAAACACTAACTTGTTTTGGGGTTTTATTCTTTTTAGCTAACTCCGATCTTCTGACGACATTTTAGAATCTACTAAAGAGTTCATTCTAAAGAGTGTTGGAGACAAAAGGAGTTATTCTTAATACCCATTCCTTCATTATAAACACCTTTTCATGCTTTTGTAAACAGAGTAGACCTAGATCAGATGGCTTTTGTTGGAGCCATCTGATCTGGGTCTGCAATGTTTGTACAATGAATATTAGTTAAGATTTATTGCTACAATAGCACATGGACACAGGAATTTTTGACCATGGAAGATACTGTATAATCATATCTATATTGTTTAATTAAGCAAACAGAGCAGACTCTGATCAGACAGCTCCTACAGGAGCCATCTGATCTGGGTCTTCTCTGTTTGCCAAGGTGTAGAAAGGAGTATTTATGGAGTAGAGAGTTCATGGTCAAGCCCAACATGCACTGAATAACTAAAAAAATGACCTAAAACGTAACTAAATCTATTCAATACTAAAGACTATTTTTTCTTCTTTTTTCCTGGTGTAGAGTGCGGGACTATAGGGCCATCAGGGATGTCGGGTAGATGGGTTCTCTGTTCCTCTAGGCGACTGGACTGGACTTTCTGTATGAGGCTGAAAAAGTCCTCATCAGGAACCGTAGGAGCTTGGCGTCCTTGGGGTAAATCACTCCGCTGATCGTCAATACGTGAACCCTAAAAAGAGTCAGATGTTGTAAGATGGTTTTTTTTTTCGTGCTTTAAATCTGTCAACACTGTGGTTAACTTGTTAAGTTCTATCTCAGTGATTCATTATGAAATCTGACATTATGGGTCCTTGGGACGGGCATATATTGTAATCAAATAGTATAAAAACAAAGTGTAATAAAACAGTAACACTTCTAACAATGACCCATTATGAGCAATTTTAAGACGAGATGAATTCAAGTTTCGATCAATAGCTTCAGCGTCATCCTCGAAATTAAATAACAAGTAAATGTGTACTGGAGGCAGTCGAGGTTTGTTAAAAGAACTTCACGTTCACTGTTTTCATTGCTATTTTGCATTACTACTGTAAGTAGATTTTTCTTTGCCAACCTCAGATCCACTACCTGTGCTATTGCTAGGACTGTGTTTTATTAAAAATATCCTGTCAATATCTTTTGGTTGTTATTTATGTCTATTTTTGGTTTATTTTTTGGTGGCATGATAACTTGTAGACAATATCAGAGGTGACCTTCATCCGGACTTTTACATCGAGAAACAAGAGCAGCGATTAGTTGAGACTACCTATGTCTAATTACTTTTTACGATCCGTTTAGTCTCAATCAATCAGCTTCTCAATATCGAAATCGGATCAAACTAACCTCAAGATGATCCAGACTAAAAAAAATGTCTGACCCAGCATTGATGTGAAAATGATTCAGACTTATCGTTTATTTTGGATTAGAAGCAATATTTTTAGAAATTTATTTTGCATTGCGTCCTGAGGACTCACATGTCGATGTTCAATGGGCCCTGATGAAATTATTTGCATATTTTATGCGGGATGAACACCAAAATGAATCACTGCTATCTTTGCAAAGAGCTTGGAACAATATGACATGCCAAATATCATCTTGTCAGGATCTGCACTTTAAGTAGCTCCAAGATTCTTCATGGACATGGTAGATAATAAACCATTTCGAATTATAACGACCACTGTAATTTGAACAGTGTTAGCTCTTACCTTGTCCAATCTTTAAATGGGTTCTGGTCCTTAGTGAAAGCCAAAATACTCACCTGACATCTCATCAGCATTTCAAAGAAATTGTCGTCGGGCGTGTCTTGGTCAAGATGTTGCCGTAGATACTGGTTTATCACAGATTGGGAGTTGAGCCCCGGGAACTGGGGCAGAGTTGCCCGCTGGTCGTTCATTCTGGAGCCCTGAATGCCCGCAACCATGTCCAGGAAGTTTTCGCTGTCTGGTGTTGAAGCTGAAAAAAGTGTTAAATGGAGGTAACTAGTAGCATCCTAAACAATTCAATTTTAACCATTTGGAATGAGGGACATAAATTTGCAAGCAGTGTAGAGAGTACACCAAGATCAGAGGGCTTCTGTAATCAGGGTCTACACTGTTTGTCTTTCCAAATCCTCTTGCAAGTTTAAGCCTGGCAAAGTAAGTGGACTATACAATTAACCCTTTCTCTGTTTTATGTTTATTCCAAATTTCAATATCTACTGAATATACATGGACAAAATAGTTACAATGAAATGTGGAAGGTGGAACACTGTAGCCATTTTAGAAAGCAAAGATACAGATCTTTCAAATTCCATTAGCAAACAGAGCAGACCCTGATCAGAAGGCTCCTATAGGGGCCATCTGATCTGGGTCTACTCTGTTTGCAAATGCGTGAAACACGTTTATATAAAGGAAATAGTTAAAGACATTGCATTATTGTTCTCTGTAACATCATCCTCCAATGCTGCATTATCTAAATGAAATAATCATTTGTTGCTTAAACCCGTTCCTTCATATAAATGCTGTTTCACGTCTTTGCAAACATAACAGACCCATATAAGAGGGTTCCTGTAGGACCCGTCTGATCAGGGTCTGCTCTGTTTGCTTTAAAGTTATAATAGGTCTGACACTACAGTTTCTAACAGTACAAAAATATATCCAGTATACATATGCCATTATATAAAATTCAGCTATTAATGAATATCATATCTTTATTTCTTACATGAATATGCAGCTGGGAAAGTGTTAACCTTTTCTTCATATAAATGCTTTTTCACACCTTTGCAAACAGAGCAGACCCAGATCAGACTTTTCATGTAAGAGCAGTCTGATCAGGGTCGGCTGTTTGCTTATGTAAATTATTATATAGATCTGATTCTAGTTTCTGCCACATTTAACTCCCTGAGGTCCAGATAAGATGTGCCAATTCAAAACATTCACAAGAATAGCTCATTCATTTCTCAGACAAACCCTTTAGGATGGTACTCTTAACCCTTCCCTTTCTGTTCATGTCAATATACCTACCTGTAAATAGTGAAGACCCAGATGAGACAGCTCCTGCATCAGGGTCTGCACTATTTACAAGTTGATTGTGCAACAAGTGCACTCCACAGCAGTGATTTCATAGCGAAATACTTGTACACAGTATAGATATATGTAATTATACAACAGGGCATGGGTAAAGAAGGAGAAATGTATTTTAAAATTCAGCAAGCGAAGGATTAAGAGTGGTCACAGTATATAGGGTTTGGTGGAGAAATGACCATTTTAGCATTTTGGTACTCACCTTTATCTGTAGCTCTGTGATCTGAATCTAACACTGACTATGGCTCAACAGATTCTGTATTGAGCTGTATTGTACGAAGGGAAGGAACTATTACAAAATTTTATACTACATAGATTCCGAGTATCCTAGAGTTACCCACCTTTATCTCTAGGGTTGGTTTTTTCGTTCTCCTTGTTTTCTGATGTTCTCAAACCGTTTTTGTCATTGGAGATAGTCAGACTACACCGCTGCTCATCTATTCGGCGGCCTTGGAACTTACTAAGGAGATCAAAGAACCCATCGTCCTCAGGAGAAAGGTTCTACAGAAGTGGAAAATAGTTTAAAGAGCACTAATTTTTTTCAATTCCTCATATGAAAACTAAACATGCCATCAATATTAAGTAAGTTCCTGTTTCAAGAAATATCATGATGAAACTTGCTGTAAATCTTAAAATTTTACAATTGTCAATACTACTAAAAATGATATTATTTTTTCAGTTAAAAACAAAAGGGTATAATGAGACACAAAGTTTTGTCTTTACACTGGCTCCACGGTTATAAAATGCCTTAGTCTTGAGTTCATTCTCAAGTATCTGACCATTCACATGCTTGAGAATGAGTGCAGACATGAGCAAAACGTTTTATATCCTAAGGCCTGATATGTGATAATTGTTGGGTTAATTAAATTCTGGTAATTACCTCTTCAGGGAAGCTCCTGACAGATGTGATAGAATCTGAGGCTATGCTAGCAGACTTCTGGACCTTGGGAATCTTAGGACGAGCCCCACCACTGGGTACTGGACCCTCTTTCTTGTCAGGGGTCAGTTTCATGAGTTCCATCTTCTCCATGCTGTGTCTACGTGACATTCCCGCTTGTCGGCGGACTGAAAAAGATAACAGGAAGTTCTGGATTTACCTATGAGCTTTACAAACAGAAAATATACAATCCAGGTCTTAAATTTGCAAAAGTAAACAAGTGTGTACTTATGGAGGAAAGGGTTTAAGCCAAGATGCATTTAAATTAGACTCTTTGTCAAGAATACAGTAAAACCTCTCTATAACGGCCGTTAAATCACATCAAGTATTTTGTGTTAAAGTCAGGTGGCTGCTTAAAGCGAGGCGAAAATAAAACAAAACGCTCCTAAAGGAGCATTCTGTTTTACTTTCACCTTGCTTTAAGCGGCCACCTGCCCTAAATACCAAATAGTTAACACAATTCAGTGGCACTTATAGGGAGGTTTTACTGTAGATCATTTATTTCTACATCGAAGCCTGTTCTTAAGAATGGTCCCTTCTAGAAGAGTGGTCACAACATATAACAGTTTGTCAGGGAAATAACATTTGAACTTACACATGCCGACATCAGCATAGTCAATTATTTTCATATTGGTGTCTGGACCTGCGTTGATACCCAACACCGATCGCAGATCTGCGAGATTCATTTGGGCAGTGACTTGGCCAGTCTCATCTCCAATCTGCAAACAGAGCAAAATATCATCCACAGCAAAATCTCTGAATAGTGACCACACAGAAATAAACATGAGGAGAGAGAACAGGGGAAGAGTTAAGCAGTTATCAACAAGATGTGTTTGTGAAACACTATGCCCCCTCATATATTTGACCTCTGACCTTGAAGGATGACCTTGACCTTGACATGTCACCCCTCAAAATGTGCAGCCTCATGGGATACACAAGCATGCCAAATATCAAGTCTCTATCTCTACTGGTCCAATAGTTATGGCCAATGTTAAAGTCGGCGATTTGACCCATATATTTGACCTCTGACCTTGAAGGATGACCTTGACCTTGACACGTCACCCCTGAAAATGTGCGGCTTTATGAGATACATATGTATGCCAAATATCAAGTTTCTATCTATACTGGTTCAAAAGTTATGACCAATGTTAAAGTTGCTGACAAACAAACAGACAAACAAACAAACAGACAGGGCAAAAACAATATGCCCCCCGACTATCATCAATGGGGGCATAAAAAGAGGTCAAATCATGGGTCTGCAAGGCAGGTGGTAACTTAATGCTGGTCAAATGTAATACTTTTTTGCCCTGCATTAAAACACCATCTGCTTTTTAAGACTGTTGATGTTCAATAAATGAATAGCCGCTTAAGTTAAGACTACTATTTCTTCAGCATACAGAGCAGGTACAACGGAAGCCTTCTGATCTGGGTCTTCCCTGTTTGTAAAGCGGATTTATGGGGTACAAGGTTAACCCTTTACCCCAAAAGAAATGCCTGTGATGTGCCTATAAACCTCAGCATTCGGCAATCAAGTCCTGAAGGTTCTGATGTAATGATCGACAAAGTCAATCCTCGACAAGGGATACAAACTCTTATGGAGACCGTACAATTTAGCAAACAGTATCATGAATATAAATTAGTTTAATATCAAATATGACACATGACGTTTTCGCCATGGCAGAAACTGTTGAATCAGATCTTTATTATATCATAAAAAAACAGAGCAGACCCTGATCAGACGGCTCCTATAGGATCTGGGTCTACTCTGTTTGCAAAGGCATAGAAAGACGTATTTATGGAGTAAAGGGTTTAGCAAATAGTATCAGCAAGACAAGGCCAAACACCTGACTAGGGTTGTACACACTGTCACATAGCTTTAAGTGAACAGAGTCAATTGAAAACAAAGTTTACCCTTATCAAATGTCATGTATTGGACCAAGAGACTGGTCTGGATATACATAGATTGAAAACCTACAACCCATATTTGGCCTTTACCCAAACTCAAATAAGCCCGCCATCTTAGAATTTAATTGTGATTTTTAACCACTGCTATACACATAGATCATCTTGATAAAACTGACCTCTTTGGAGATTTCTAAATGTTTACTGGCGTATTTTATTGCTTCTTCGTTCTTCCCGAGAGCTGTGTGAGCATTCCCTAAACTCCAGCAAGCCCGGCCCTCCCCAACACGATCATTCAACTCTGTCGCGATTTTCAAATGTTTCATATGATACTCGATTGCTTTTTCATAGTCTTTGAGTAATGTGTAAGTATTTCCTAAGCTGTAGCACGCCTGAGCCTCCAGGGCCTTGTCCCCTAGTTGTTTGGCAATCTGTAATGTTTTCCTGAAATGGACAGCACATTTCTTTTCATCTTTTCCCTGTTGCAATAACTCATTCCTTAATGTTCTCGCCTCTGTAAAAGTCACTTTTTGAAACCATTGTGATAAATAAATGCTCTTTTCAAGTCTACAATGATTTCAGAACTACACAATTCTAACTTTTCCTTTAGTAAATGCTCCTTTTCTGTTATTTATTCATAGAGGTTTGATAGACTATGAGGGAATGGATTAATGACATCATGAATATTTATTATATAATTTTATAATGTTATTATGTAAACATGTCTTTCTTCCATCATCTATCATTTGGATAACCCTTAACTCCATGAATATTTATGTAAGAAATGATGACATCATAATTACTAATTAAATTAAATTTTAAAATGGCATATCAATACATATTTTTCTTACAAAAGTAGAATCAGATGTGTACAGTAAAACCTCTCTATAATGGCCACTAAATTATATCAAATACTTTGTGTTAAGGCAGGTGGCTGCTTAAAGCAAGGTGACAGTAAAACAGAACGCTCCTAGCCACCTGCCCTAAAAAACAATTAACATAATTTAGTGGCCATTATAGAAAGGTTTTGCTGTATTATGCTATAGGTTGGGTATGAATCAGGTTTTATGTCGTTTTTAACAGTATTTCAGTCATATCATGACGTCCAGCTAATTACAGGTGGAGGAAAACCCAAGACGTTCTTGTGTGCATGGAACAATTGCATCGTTTCGTGCACAGAAGAACATCTGGGTAGAACCACAAACCCACCGCAAGCCAGCTGGAATATTCTATAGGTTTAAACAGAGCAGATCCAGATCAGAAGCTCTGGCTCTTAGAGACGATTCTAAAGGGTTATCACAACACAGGGTTTGGTTGAGAAATAAATTATTTTTGAACAAGTTTGAATTTACGCATCTTATCAGGACTTCTGGTTCTGTCCTCACACCTTACCTATAGTGTTCTGTCCTCACACCTTACCTATAGTGTTCTGTGCTTACCTATAGTGTTCTGTGCTTACCTATAGTGTTCTGCTGCCACTTCAAATTCACCTAGAAATATGTGGGCATTGCCAAGGTTACTATATGCCCGTCTCTCAGCAGCTTTGTCACCAAATTCTCGAGCTATAGCTAACCGCTGGAAAGAATGTTTGGACAATATCGGTTTAACCCTTTCCCTGTTGAATATTCATGTACGATATATAACATCATGAATATATTTATTAGCCATATTTTTAGAATGGCATATTAATGTTTGATATTGGTAGACACTGTAGAGTGAGATTTATTATAATTCGTAAGTAGACAGAGTAGACTCCTATAGGAGCCGTCTAATCTGGGTCTACTCTTTGTAAAGGTGTGAAAAAGCATTCGTATGTAGGAAAGTGTTATAACAAATTTTAAACTTTTTCTTGCATAGTTAAACGATGTACAATGTATACTTTACTCTACTAGGTTGTGTCTAAGAAATATTACCCTTACAAAGTTAATGCAGAGTTTTCAAATGGACTATTCCAAAATTCAAACAGGTCAAGCTTATGGTGAATATTTAGGAACTTTTCTAAAGAAAAGTGAAACATGACAAGAAGTGCAGACCCTGATTAGAGGGCTCCTCTAGGAGCCATCTCATCTGGGTCTACACTGTTTGCGAATGACATGAGTGACTGGTGTACCACACAAGTTTCAATCATTGATCAGTCACTGTGAAGGCAATAATTAATATGCCCTCATAAACAGAGACACACACAGGAGTAATTTTTGCCAATTCTCTATTCTAATTTTCTCTTCATGTAAGAAATAATGACAACATCAATATTTACTTACTACATTTTTAGAAACAGTGTATGAACAAGAGTTTTTGGCCATGACAGAAACTGAAGAATCAGATCTATATAATTCCATAAACAAATACAGATCAGACGGCTCCTACAGAAACCATCTGATCTAGACCTACTCTGTTTGCAAAGGTGTCAAAATGTATCTTTATTACCTCATGAATAATCATAGAAGACTCCTCTTAATGATGAATAATCATAGAAGACTCCTCTTAACCCTTCGCTTGCTGAATTTTAAAATACATTTCTCCTTCTTTACCCATGCCCTGTTGTATAACAACATATATCTTCACTGTGTACAAGTATTTCTCTGTGCAATCACTGCCGTGGAGTGCACTGTTTGCACAATCAACTTGTAAATAGTAAATATAAAACAAGAACATTACCAACACGGGAAGTTTCATAAGATTTGCTTGAATAGTTTTAAAACAATAGCCAACATTAAAGTTTGAAAAATTAGGTCAGTTTTCAAAGGTCAAGGTCGCAAGTCGAACAAGAGGGCCATGATGGCCCTGATATCACTCACCAGACAGTCAGAGGAGAAGACTTCCAAAGTTTTCACAATACATGTATGTTTCTATGCTATGTGCCAAATATGAAAGCTGAGAACCTTCCAGTTTTAGGGGAGAAGATTTTTAATTTTTCACTATATGTTTCTATTGAAAACTGGCCACCCCTGGGGCGGGGTCAATTTTGTCCCCAGTGGCATAATTTATATAACTTTTGTAGAGGACCTGAACATGATGGTATGTGCCAAATATGAAAGCTGAGAACCTTCCAGTTTCAGAGGAGAAGATTTTCAAAGTTTTCACTATACAAGGCAACCCTGGGGTGGGGGCCAATTTTGAACCCAGGGTCATAATTTATATCACTTTTGTAGAGGTCCTACAGGTGATGGTATGTGCCAAAGATGAAAGCTGAGAACCCTGTAGATTCAGAGGAGAAGATTTTAAAGGTTCAAATTGTTGACGATGGATGACACACACCGACGGACATCAGGTGATCACAAAAGCTCACCCTTAGCACTTTGTGCTCTGGTGAGCTAAAAATTTAATTTTGATGCAAATGGCTTGCCACAAGAGATTCACATATGAAATATGAGAGCTCGACATGTTACATTTTCAAAATTGCATTTTAGGTTATGGCCCTTGTTTAGATTGTACTACTTGTGATTGTGAACAAGTGTGTGAAGTTTCATAAGTTTTGGATAATTGCCTACCTCTTGGTGATAGATGATTGCTTGTCTGAAGTTGCCCAGGAGGTAGTGAGTGTTGCCAAGGTTACCGCAAGCCCGTCCCTGGGCCGCCCGGTCCCCTAGCTCTTGTACTATATTGAGATTGGCTCTGCAAAAAGTAAAGACAACGAAATGATATCAACAAGATTTTGTTCCTTGAAACTGAAATATAAATATCATTGACCATTAGCAATGATTTTTTCACGCCTTTGCAGAGTAGACCCATATCAGATCGCTCCTATAGGAGCCATTTGACCAGGATCAGCAGTTTGCTAATAAAATTATACAGATCAGAATCCATGCTTATAAAACTTTTAGTTAAGTCTGAGTTCGTTCTCAAGTTTTTGATTGGTCAGATTTGAGCCAAAGGCTCAAATCTGACCAATCAAAAGCTTGAGAACTCAAATCTGACCAATCAAAAATTTGAGAACGAACTACAGTTTTTGTCTAAGCAAACAATTCCCTTGTAAAACTTTACACTATAAAATTTAAATTAATGAATATTCATGATGTGATCAATTCAATTATTATGTTCAACTGGGAAAGCGTTAATCGCACAAGCTAATAATCATTTTTTTCCCCTCACAAACTAGAATTATTCCCACACAAGCCCTTGTAAAGGGGCCATAACTCTCAAAAATCATCAGAACGAAACAACATAAAGATTTACTTCTCTTCATAATAATGCTTCCTATAAAGTTTCATTGAAATCCTGGGTCCATGCTTATAAAGCTTTTTAGTTGAGTCTGAGTTCGTTCTCAAGCTTTTGATTCTCAATCAAAAACTTGAGAACGAACTCAGACTCAACTAAAAGTTTTATAAGCATGGACCCCTATCAGTAGTTACCAGGAATTAGTGCCGAAAAGAAAAGCTAACTGATCGACACAGTGACTCCTATATATTCCTTTGTAAGGTTTGTGAGACACTAAGCTCCCAACAAATGCTGAAAACAAATTAAAAGCCAGTTTGAGCTTTGACCTCCAAGTATAACCATGACCTTGGCGGACATTTTTCAAAAGATTTAGTTTCACAGAGTTACATACTCATAGTATTCAGCAGCTTTTTCTAGACAGTCCTTGACCTCTGGCGGGAATTCACCCGGGTCCTGATTCCCGCTTCGCCCTGTGTGTTTGCCCTTGGCATGGTACACATTGCCCAAATTGTACAGGGCTCGGGCTTCACCAATCTGTAGAAGAAACACAGGTAAAGTGACAAGTCTCTTTACTCCATAAATATGCCTTTCTACGCCTTTTGCAAACAGAGTATACCAAGATCAGACAGCTTCTTTAGGAACTGTCTGATCAGCATCTGCTCTGTTTGCTTACAACATAATATAAGTATAATTCTACAGGTTCCGAGATCAGACCTTCATGGTGAAATTGTGATGACATGGCATGAAACCCAGTTTTTTTACACTCTGATTACCTTTTTGTTGATCTATTTATCAAATGATTGAAGAACATTCTGCTGTAACCGTCTGATCAGGTTCTGTTCTGTTTGCTTGTGGAATATAGTTTCTGCCACTGCCAAAATTCCTTTGTTAACCCTTTCCCTAATATAAACGTGTTTTCACACATTTGCAAACAGAGTAGACCCAGATTAGACAGCTCCTAGAGGAGCCGTCTGATCAGGATCTACTCTGTTTGCTAATAGAATTTCAAAGATCTGTGCCTTTCCTTTCTAAAATGGCTACAATTTTCCATCTTCCATATTTCGTTATAATCATTTTATCTATGAATATTCAGTAGGTATTGAAATTTGGAATGTACACAAAACAGGGAAAGGGAAAACAAATAATCAAATTAACCCATTACCTCATCCGCTATTTTTAGAATGTACCTCTTTGAATAAATCTATCGATAAGGAGCAAACTAGAGAAAAGGAATTTTTCTTTTAGAATTTTGTAGTTTTAAAACCATTGTGATAAATATGGAGCAAAATGCTCTACATGTATTTATCAAAATGGTTTCAGAAAGTGGCTTTTACAGAGACATCAAAATGATGGAATGGGTGAACATTCAAGATGTCATTATTTCTTTACATGAATATTCATAGAGTTAAGGGTCAATGAAGTTATTATTTCTTACACGAATATTAATGAGGATAATGCTTAACCCTTTCCCTCATACAAACATGTTTTCACGCATTTGCAAACAGAGTAGACCCAGATCAGACGGCTCCTAGAGGAGCCGTCTGATCAGGGTCTGGTCTGTTTGCTAATAGAATTTGGTAGATCCATTTCTTTGCTTTCTAAAATGTCTACAATGTACCACCTTCCATATTTCTTTATAACTAGTTTGTTAATGAATATAAGGTATTGAAATTTGGCCTAAATACAGAACAGGGAAAGGGTTAAAAGTTGGTCACACAACCGTTGTAAATAAAAGTGTGTTTTCCACTGAAATATTGGCAGAAAATAGGCCCCATTCCCCCCTCTGAAAAGTATGTCCCATCCCCCCCCCCCCCCCCCCCTCCCATCTTGAATTTTTTTTCTCTTACTGGACGATTGTTAGTCAGACTTAGTTAATATCAATTCTGGAATAAGTAAATGGTTGTAGTTGTGTTACTTATGGATAAATAGTCCATATTAGCATGATAAGCTAAGATTTTAACACAAATACATCCTTCAATGAAAATTCCCCTTTTGGCTCAATTTTTTCCCCGGATATGGGCCCAGACCCCTTTCCCCCATACTGGGAAAAACCCTGTTAAGTCGTGGATTGCCACACTCCACTTACTCTGTCTTTAAGTTCTCGTGACAGATCCAGATGTCTCAAACAGCAGGCTATTGCTTCATCAAATTTCCCGAGAACTTTCAGTGTGTTGCCTAGGTTACCACTTGCTTTGGCTTCGCCCACTCTGTCCCCGAGCGTCCTGGAATTAAACTGAAAATTTAACTCCAGCAGACCTATAGATAAGCTGCATATATTTCAATCAAATTATTTTCTCAGCCCAATATGATCTTGTGGTTTTTTCCTCAAAATCGCCTAGGAGAGGTGATACTAACGAGTGCCAATAACCTAACAGTTTGATGGAGACTATTTATCCAGAATCTTTACTCTTATTGGCTGCACTGTTAACCCTCTCCTTCATATAAACATCTTTTCATGCGTTTGCAAACAGAGTAGACCCAGATCAGATGGCTCCTGTAGGAGCCATCTGATCAGGGTCTGCTCTGTTTGCTTATGAATTTATATAGATGTGTTTCTACAATATCTGCCTACAGGTAAACCAATCGCATGCTAATAAATATTCATGATGTCCTTATTTCTTACATGAATACTGAACTGGGAAAGGGTTGATAATGATATGGAACAATACCTTATAATTACAGGGTTAGAAGATAACAAACCGTGTAGACCGAGAGCAGACACTAAACTTTCACACACGAAGCTGACCTTTGAGCGTACCGCAGTGATAAATGCTTTACAGTGTAATAAACTCCACATTTAACCCTTACTGTGCGGGACACGAGTCACTAATGTCCTTTACAAACAGTGTATTCCCAGATGGGAGGGCTCCTAGAGGAGCCCTCTCAACAGGGTCTGCACTGTTTGTAATATTACTCTTTTTCTTTACAAAAATCCCTAAACATTCACTACAGTTGTATAAGTTTGGCGTGTTTGTATTTTGGAATAGTCCATTTGAAAAGTCAGCGTTGTAAGGGGTTAACCTTTTGTGTGCTAGCAGCAACTTTCTGGTTACATATACAAACAGTGTGTACCCTGATGAAATCTTGATTTTAAAAGTAACTCGGGTCTCGTCCAAATCCAAGCTGTATGACACTTATTGCACTTTGAAGAGAAACGAGCCACAAATTAAGAAATAATGACATCATGAATATTCATTATATTAATTATTATCATGGCATATTAACAGCTCAATCAGAAACTGTAAAATTAGATCAATATTATATAACACAAGCAAACAGGGCAGACCCTGATCAGACATCTGATCTGGGTCTACTCTATTTGCAAATGCCTGAAAAGGTGTTAAAAGAGGAAAAGGATTAAGAGAAATGAGGGGTAAAATAATTTAATGATCTGCAACAGACAACAATAACTTAAGCAAGCAAAGAGTTGAAATTCCATGGGAGAAAATAACATCAGTAGATGCCTGCTGGGAAATGATTCATTATCACACATGTTAAATTAACCCTTTCCCTGTTCAGTATTTGGTAAAGAAAAATAACATCATGAATATTTATGAGCTGAATTTTATATTGCGATATATATATACACATGAATTTTTGGTATTAGTAGAAACTGCATAGTCATATCTATATTATTTCATAAGCAAACTGAGTAGACCCTGATCAGACGGCTCCTCTAGGAGTCGTCTGATCTGGGTCTACTCTGTAAATGCAAATGCGTAAAAACACATTAATCTGAGGATTTAAGAGATTAAAGATTCATAAGTCCTGAGATTCATGGACAATGTCTTCAGCCTGTGACAGGATCAAGAGTGTATTGTGCAGGATTACATGTTTAACACTTTTCCCTAAAACACTTTATGAATATTAATGAATTCTTTCCTTCATATAAACATGTTTTCACGCATTTGCAAACCGAGCAGACCCTGATCCTAGATGAGCCGTCTGATCAGGATCTGCTCTGTTTGCTAATGGAATTTTAAAGATCTGTTTCTTTACTTTCTAAAATGGCTACAATATTTCACATTTCATATTTTGTCCATGAATATCCAGTAGGTATTGAAATTTGTTGACATAATTTTGATGACCTAAAATGTCCAAGTGCATTAATGGCTAAAACAAAACTATAGTATCAAATCTATATAAATCCATAAGCCAGCAGACCGTCTGATAAGGGTTTGCACTGTTTGCTTATGAAATTAACCCTTCGATTGCTGAATTTTAAAATACATATCTCCTTCTTTACCCATGCCTTGTTGTATAATTACATATATCTTCACTGTGTACAAGCATTTCGCTGTGCAATCACTGCTGTGGAGTGCACTGGTTGCACAATCAACTTGTAAATAGTGCAGACCCTGATGAGACAGCTCCTGCAGGAGCTGTCTCATCTGGGTCTTCACTATTTACATGTAGGTATATTGACGCGAATAGCAAGCGAAGGGTTAAAGAACTTTAGTGATTAAGCTCACATTCCCTACGCGGCCATACTGTCAGAGAAAAAAAGTGGATCCCCATGTTAGATTCCTTTGAAAATCGAACTCATCCAAGCTTTTTTTCATGACAATTCTTAAAACAAGTTTGAGACAATTCGTCAAGAAATGAAAGTGCTAGATGAGCAAGTTCAGCAACAATGTACTATGGGCGTACTGATGGGTCAAAAACTACATACCCCGTGCAACTTCGTTGCGTGGGGTAGTATTATCCTACAGTTTCTGCCATGATCAATCATTCATGTGTACACATGCCATTACAAAATCTCTGCTATAAAATATGCATGATTATTTCTTACATGAATATTCAACAGGAAAAGGGTTAACCCTTCTCTTGCTGAATTTTAAAATACATTTCTCCACTTTTACCCATGCCCTTTTGTATAATTATATATATCTTCACTGTGTACAAGTATTTTGCTGTGCAATCACTGCTGTGGAGTGCACTGGTTGCACAATCAACTTGTAAATAGTGCAGACCCTGATGAGACAGCTCCTGCAGGAGCTGTCTCATCAGGGTCATCACTATTTACAGGTAGGTATATTGACGTGAATAGCAAGCGAAGGGTTAACATGGTGGAGAGGGGAGAGTACTAGTATGTGTCCGTCGCAGAGTACAATATCTAGGTCACTCTAGGGTCTTGATTTAACTCCTTGTTTGTTATTTTCATCTAACAAATGTAACAAAAAAGATGTGTTTCTGAAACACTATGGCCCGATATGACCTTTGACCTTGATGTAAGACCTTGACCTTAATAAGTCACCTCTAAAAATGGTTGCCTCCATAAGTTGCACATGCATGCCAACTTAGTATGTATGTGCAATAGCAAACAAAATTATGGATCGACACTATAACGCGGAGTACATTAATTTGGCACCATTTTTTTTTCATAATTTTAACCCTTTCCCTCATATAAAGGTGTTTTCACGCATTTGCAAACAGAGTAGACCCAGATCCTATAGGTCTGATCAAGGTCTGCTTTTTGCTTATGGAATTAGATAGATCTATTGCCTTAGTTTCTAAAATGGCTACAATGTTAAACCTTCCATATTTCAATATAACTATTTTTTTCATGAATATTCAGTAGGTATTGAAATTTGGAATAAACATAGAACAGGGAAAGAGTTAAATCAGATTAACAAAGCAGCAGAAAGTAAACATCCAGATCAAGTTACTCCTTCATGAGCAGTATGATCTAGTTCCACACTATAAGCCTAAGCCAGAATACTTAACCCTTTCCCTGTTCTATATTTAGTCCAATTTTCAATACCTACTGAATATTCATGGACCAAATAGTTATAATGAAATGTGGAATGTGTAACATTGTAGCTATTTTAGAAAGTAAAGACACAAATCTTTCATATTCCATCAGCAAACAGAGCAGACCCTGATCAGACGGCTCCTCTAGGAGCCATCTGATCTGGGTCTTCTCTGTTTGCAAATGCGTGAAAACACGTTTATATGAGGGAAAGGGTTAAAATAATTAATCCTTTACTCCATGCATATTCATGTAAGGAATAATGACATCACGATAAGTAATTATATTGTTATAATAGCATATGACACAGGAAGTGTTGGCCATGGCAGAAACTGTAGAATCATATTTATGTTACAAGCAAACAGAGCAGACCCTGATTAGACGGCTCCAATAGGAGGCTCAGCCGTCTGATGTGGGTTTACTCTATTTGCAGATGTATGAAAATGCGCTTAGATTTATAAGGGAAAGGGTTAAATGACAAATGAGCTTTCTGGGTCTGCTCTGTTTGCAAATGTGTACAAAGGCATATTAATTTATTGAGTAAAGAGTTAAATTAAGACAGAAAAAGTAGCAAAATGTAAAGACCCTGACCAAAGTGTTCCTTCATGAGCAGTTTGTTCCTTCATGAGCAGTCTACACTAGTAGCCTAAGTTTGTCTGTATGCAGAGCTACAGATAAGGGTGCGTACCCAGATACTAAAATCGCCATTTCTCAACCAAACCCTATACTGTCTCGAGACGATTGTAAAGGCACATGCCCAAATAATAAAAGCATTGTTTCTCCACCAAACCCTATACTGTGACCACTCTTTGGAATCGTCTCGAAGAGACGATTCTAAAGAGTGGTCACAGTATAGGGTTTGGTGGAGAAATAAAGGAGCTATTCTTGAAAATATTTTAATTTACGCATCTTATCTAGATCTCTGTGTATGAATTCTTAAGGCAATCAGGATTGTTTTATTTCTCGACAAATCGTAAAATTACTTTCGATGTAACTGTTTTGAATATCAAAGCCTCGAAATCTGCCTACCAGAGTATCAGGTTTGCAGTTGCACGTCTGGGGTTAATAAAATATTCATGTACCGACAAAATACTCTCAGTCTTTACGCCTAAAGAATGTAATTGCACCTTGGAACAGACATAAAAACTTCAACATGAATCTAGCCTGCTGCGAGCCTTAATCCATTTAAGCTCCTATTTCTAGATGTGCTTGCCAAAACACCCTGTATTTATCCAGAGTGAAACTTATTTTCATTTGGAGTGATGTTCCTACAAGCAATCTTTCTGGCAAATGATTTACAGTAATGAATTGTAGAGGCACACTGTGAAGGACCTGATCAGAGAGCTCTTCTATGAGACAATCTAAACTTAGCATGTTATCTCATGTTTAACTTTAACACTTCCTCTCATACAAACATATTTTCAAGCCTTTGCAAACAGACTAGACCCAGATAAGACGGCTCATCTGATCAGGGTCTGCTCTTTTTGTATATGAAATTATATTGATCTGACTTTTGTTTCCATGAATACCAAAAAAAAAACTGTTGACACATATGCCATTATAAAAACCAAGATATGCATGATATCATAAATTCTTCCAAGAATATTCAACGGGGAAAGGGTTAAATTGCTTCAACCCATAACAACAAATCCACAAGACATCTAAACTTACAATGTTATCTTTTGTTTAACTCATTCCCTCAGAGGCTATTTTTAGATCTTTACACCTCTTTGAATAAATCTGCCGAAATAGAGCATTTACTAGAGAAAAGTAAAATTTCATTATTGTATAGTTTTGATACCATTGTGATAAATAGAGCATTTGCTCCTACGGAGCAAATACTCTATTTATCACAATGGTTTCAGAAAGTTTTCAGAAAGTGACTTCTACGGAGGTGTCAAAAGGCTTACGCCTTTGCAAAAAGAGTAGACCCAAATCAGATGTTTTCTATAAGAGCTGTATGATCAGGGTCTCCTCTATTTCCTTATGGAATTATAGATCTGATCCTACACTGTCTGTCACAGTTACAAATTCATGTGTTAATAATGCTTTAAAATTGTTTGTCTCATTACTATTCATGACGATATTATTTCTTTCATGAATATTAACTCTTTTCCTTTATTAATACGCCTTTCTATGCATCTGTAAAAATCGCCTGTTGAAACCATTATGATTTTTAAATAAGAGCATTTGCTCCTATAGGAGCAAATGCTCTATTTATCACAATGGTTTCAAACTACAAAATTCTAAACATTTTCCTTTTCTCTAGTAAAAGCTCCTTTTCAGTAGATTTATTCAAATATGTTGGTTCTAAAAATAGCCCACGAGGGAGCGGGTTAAAATAGGTATACGGCTAATGCTTTGAACATGAACAGGGCATTTGTGGGTATCTATGCAATCAGTTTGGATCAAGATTAGCAACTCCATGTCTCATCATGATCCAAACTGTTTCTCAATCAAGAAGATGGAAGAAAATTAACTTTGAGAGTTGTAGCAGATGACAGTTTTGTCCCAACGTGAGATCCAGATGGAAAGCATGATATTCCATCAAACACGTCTGCTACCTACCGTGCCAAATTGAGATCATGCTTGTGGTATTCCAGGGCTTTCCCGAATTCTTGTAGGTAAAAGTATGCATTTCCTAACTGACTATATATAGCACTCAATGTCTTTAAATCGTCCGTTCCAGAATTCACTGCGGCCTCGAAAAACTGTACACCTGTCCGACAGTCGCCCGCCTTGCACAGTCGCTCTCCTTCCAGGGCAAGCTCCATACAGGTGCAGTCGCCCATGGCCCTGGAAAAGGCATATAGAATATAAACCCTCAGATAAATGCATATGAATGTTTGTCAGAGAAACAGATAAACATGTATACTCTAATGCTAAAATCATCATTTCTCCACCAAACCCTAGGTTGTGACCTCTCTTTAGAAACGTCACCTAGTGACGCATTTTGGCGCCTCTGTAAAAACCAGATTTTGAAACTATTGTAACTAAGATCTACAAAATTCTAAAATTTTCCTTTTCTACAATTAATGCTCCTTTTTGGTAGATTTATTCAAAGAGGTTGGGTTTAAAAATAGTCTCGGAGGAAATGAGTTAAGACGATTGTAAAGAATGGTCACAACATAGGGTTTGGTGGAGAAATAAAGAAGTTATCCTTTTAATTTATGCATCTTACCTGGTGTTGAGAGAAAACTTGTCTCACAGTTTGAAAACAGTGTAAACCTGACTACAGTAAAACCTTACTATAACGGCTACTAAATTGTGTCAATTAGTTGGTATTAGGGCAGGTGGCTGCATTAAAGCAAGGTGAGAGTAAAACAGAACGCTCCTATAGGAGCGTTCTGTTTTACTTTCACCTTGCTTTAAGCAGCCACCTGCATTAACAAATTACAAGATGTAATTTAGTGGCCTTTATAGAGAGGTTTTACTGTAGTCACAAGCAGAGCTGTTGCTGGCAGGATTTGGTCGAAATCTCTTATTTAACTCTATCTATGAAGCAATTCTAAATAAATTTTGTCATGGCACACCTAGGGACCATGTCACATTGTACAATTTTCATGTATGTAAATGTACATACATACAAAATTTACAATGTCACAAAGATATGATGGACAGTGTACCACTATCTCATTGAGTGGATCATTTTATTGTATATTGTCACATGGGCATTTTAAAATGTCACATTAATGTTTGTAAAACTATCTGTTAGGATCACCGTTTTGATAATTTTAAATTGGACCGATGTACATCCTAAGGAGAATACTCATGGTATATCAATAAGGTTTGTAAATTTGATTTTTCAAAGAACATCTCCTTTATTTTTCCATCAAAATCTTTCTTGTTGACACTCTTTACAATGAATATTCACACCAAATAACCCCTCAAACTTCAAGGGGAGATAATTCTGCAATGCCTGGCACTAAACACATGAAAATTACGCCTTGTACTACCCAATTTCAAATGCAGATGGTCCTGGACCAACCTATCGGCCATCTGGTTGATTCCAGTAACCCACCCCCTCAACTTTGTTTGCAGGGGTATACTGAATTACATTAATATTCATAACCAGTAGCTGACTATTTATACGGCATAGGAGCACAGGATCTTTCAGTTTTATCGGGTTTTATTTCGTTTTAACACTATTTCAGTCATATATCACGACATCCAGCTAATTACATGTATACAGGTGGAGGAAGAACCCAGAGGTTCTTCCGTGCACGGAACAAATTTCACTGTATCCTGCACAGACGAACATCCAGTTAGAACCACCAACCTACTATGGCAAAAACTGTAAACATCTTTATAATTTATGTTACTACAAGCTGTTTATCATTATATGTATAAGTCGTTACATTTGACTCCATGATTAAGAAATAATGACATCATGAATAGTAGTAATTAACTACATTTTATAGTGATGCTATGAACAAGTGATTTTTTTATCATGACAGAAAAGGTGTTAAAACAACTACAGATAAAGGTGTGTACTCGAATACTAAAATCGCCATTTCTCGACCAAACCCTATGTTGTGACCACTATTTAGAATCGTCTCTTCAAGACAAATCTAAAACGTGATCACAACACAGGGTTTGGTGGAGAAATAAATAAGTTGTTCTTGAAAATGTTTAAATTTACGCATCCTATCTGGACTGCTGTTAAAAAGGCATATGTATGGAGTAAAGAGATACACTCTTATAAGTTTTGAACATTTTTATCTCCCCATCCCCTCTTATATCATACTACATGTATTCCTATTTAGTCATGCACCTACCAGTCAGTAACACAAAAATTGTCTCCCTTGGAGTGCGTTCTCTAGTTATCCCCCCTGATGTTGGTGTATTATGCTTTCTTCATCACAGCCTGAAATGATAGTTATGCAAAAAGAGACTAAGCCTTCACACCAGAGAAATCTTTTGCAAACAAAGCAGACCCAGACTGCCAGAGTACACAGTTCCTGCCAGAGCCGCATGTTCCTTTATATACATGACATTTCAGTTACAATCACTGCTCTGGAGTGCATTGGTTGCTCAATCAACTTGTAAATAGTGCAGACCCTGATGAGACAGCTCCTGCAGGAGTTGTTTTATCTGGGTCTTCACTATTTACAGGTAGGTATATTGACGTGAATAGCAAGTGAAGGGTTAAATGCCTTTTCAAACAGAGTAGACACAGATCAGACGGCTCCTATAGGAGCTGTCTGATCAGGGTCTACTCTATTTGCTTTTGACATGATCTGATCCTACAGCTTTTGTCAAAGCAAAATATTTCCTTGAAAAGTTTCAATTATAGATAGAAATTCAGCTAATAACTGTTTGTGATGTCATTATTCCTTGCATGAATATAAAACAGGGAAAGGGTTAAACCTGAGCTTTCATCAGGTATATGGTAAGCTCAAAAGAATTGTTCACACATTTTATTTAGACTCAGGGCAGTAGTTTCTACATGTGGACACAAATGAGACTAATATCTCAACCCTGCTATTAGCATACATAATCTACATTTACAAATAGTGTAGACCCATATGAGACAGCTCCTAGAGGAGCTGTCTCATATGGGTCTGCACTATTTGCCATCAAAATTCAGTGACTACCATTGATCTAACTTAAGAATGATTCATCTAGTAAATATTCATCATAGATGGACCAAGAATTTGGATATTCAGCAGGTGACAGGTTACAGCTTTGGTATCCATTACAATTTGTAGCTAATAAAGACAGATAATTTGTAGCTTTTTCCAGAAATAATTTCCTGTTTGTGATTAGCTGCATGTCAGGGTTCTTATTAGCTGAATCCTTTGATTATACCCTTTACCTGTTGGACTATTGATGGAAGAATTAATGACATCATGAATATTTATTATAATGGCATACATGTATATACATCGGCTGTTTTGGTTTTGATCTAGAAACTAGATTCAGATCTATTACAAATTCATAATCAAACAGAGCAGATCCTGATTAGACAGAATCTACAGGAACGTCAGATCTAGATCTACACAGCTTGCTAACGCCTGAAAAATGCATTCATAAGAGGTTAAACCTTTCCTCCATAAATACGCCTTTGTAAAATCACCTATTGAAACCATTGTGATAAATAGATTATTTGCTCCTATAGGAGCAAATGCTCTATTTATCACAATGGTTTCAAACTACAAAATTCTAAAATGTTCCTTATCTCTAGTTAATGCTCCTTTTCGGTATATTTATTCAAAGAGGTTGAGTCTAAAAATAGCCTAAGAGGTAATGGGTTAAGGATTTACCCTTTGTATACAGGTAATGAGTGTATTAACATTTGCAAACAGCGAAGACCCAGATCTTATGGGTGCCTAGGGTCAGGTTGTGAACTGTCTGTCACTCAAAATCCTCTTACAAATCATACAAGTAGTTATAATGGAATATGGAAGGTGGAACATTGTAGCTATTTGTGAAAGTATAGAAACAGATCTAGCAGAACAGACCCTGATCAGATGGCTCCTATAGGAGGGTCTACTCTGTTTGCAAATGTCAGGGTCTCCAGTTTGCCATTCAAAACCCTGTAGCATACCTAAAATCTTTCATACTGAGTCTTATGATAGCTAAACACTGATGGTCTATTCCGCTCGGAAAATTCAGGGATGAAAGTGTTGAAGGATTGAATCAATTAATGACCAGTTACTGAAGTTCATTATCGCCAATCTTTCCGCTCCTACAAATCTTCACTATTCTTTAACCCTTTACCCTCATAGGCTATTTTAACCTCTTTGAATAAGTCAACTGAAAAGGAGCATTTACTAGAAAAATGGGAAAAAAATAAACTTGTGTAGTTTAGAAACCATTGTGATAAATAAAGCATTTGCTCCACAGGAGCAAATGCTCTATTTATCACAGTGGTTTCAAACAGTAATTTTTGAAGAAACGCTAAAAGGGAATGGGTTAACCCAAATACTTATCCGCCTACAAAAACTGTTGTCAGTTACATTCTACAAGCATTTTGTTATCAAATTCTTTTAACCCATTCCCTCATATTGACGCCTTTTGTCACCTCTGTAAAAGTCACTTTTTGAAACCATTGTGATAAATAGAGCATTTGCTCTATTTATCACAATGATTTCAAAACTACAACATTCTGAATTTTTCATTTTGTCTAGTAAATCCTCCTTTTCAGTATATTCATTTAAAGCGGTTGAGTCTAAAATTAGCCTATGATGAGGTAATGGGTTAATAAAAACAGTCTGTCTCAGTGTCAATTTTGGAACACAAGTAACCTTTAACCTCGTGTAGGCAAAGCATATCAGTGTAACACTGAAAGATACTGATGCCAAAGAATACTGTGAATATTATTCTAAGTATAATGACTAAATAGTTTTGAGGTAATTGATTTTGGTCTTCACTAATTGCCTTCGTTTATCATGATAAATATAATTTCTACATGTTCATGTGCCATTAAAAATCAAGAACACCGCATGCAGGTGCCAAGGCTCATCTTTCTGATGGAAGCCCTTGTGATGGTGAACAAATTTTGCATGAACCGTAAAGGGGCAATTCCCAACATTAAGTTTTCCGGACGGCAACGAAAAATGCTGATACCAGAGTTACGACAATAGCTCAGTTTTTGTTACAAGAATAGCTGTTTTTTATTCTTCGAAAACAGACATGATAAAAATAATCTAATTGACATTCATGATGTCATTATTTCTAACACAAATATTCATGGTTAACCCTTTCTTCATATAAACATGTTTTCATGCATCTGCAAACAGTAGAGTCTAAGACCCAGATCAGAGGGCTCCTTAGACCTATAGGAGCGGGCCATCTTATCAAGGTCTGCTCTGTTTGCTTATGGACTTTGATAGATCTGTTTCCTTATACTTTTTAAAATGTCTACAATGTTCCACCTCAGGGCTCTAGAAATCCGGAAAATCGCCGGTCTGGACCGATTTTCGACTTCTCAGACCGGTTTGTACGACAGAATTTGAGAAAAAAATCGGTCCCAAAATTTCAAGCAGACTACACGTATCTAATTAGAATCATCGGTCTATTAGCTTAATGCTGTCATTTTATTACAAACAAACTATAAGGGGACAAATGGCACATATTCAAACATACTACCAGTGAACATATAATGAGGGGCTAATGTCCGCTCATCGAAAAATGGTGGGGCAAATGTCCGGGTGGCTAATGTCCGTTTCTCGGCTGGACCGGTTGGGATTTGAAAATTTCTAGAGCCCTGTTCCACCTGCTATATATCATTATAACTATTTTGTCCATGAATAATAAGTAGGTATTGAAATTTGAAATAAATAAACATAGAACAGAGAAAGGGGTAAGGTTAAACTCTGATCTGTTTACAGACTTCAGATTCAATATCCCTTTACTCGAGTCTCCATGAATACATGTACATGTATGCCTTTCTATGCCTTTGCAAACAGACTGAGAGTAGACCCAGATCTGGCAGTTCCCATCAGAGCCATGTGATCTGAGTCTGAGTTACAAGGGTTAACCCTTTCCTTCATATAAACATGTTTTCATGGAACAGGGAAAGGGTTAAGAGCTTTTCATACCATTGCAAACAGAGTAGGCCCAGATCAGACGTCGATCAAGGTCTACACTGTTCGTTTATGAAATAATAATAGATCTGATTCTGCAATTTCTATCATTACCAAAACATCCTGTGTACTAATTCCATTATAAGAAATCAGCTAATTAAAATTCATGACATGAATATAGAACAGAGAAAGGGTTCAATTAGTACACTAAATATTGACTTTGATCTCTATTGTTTCCGATCAAAACGACACAGGGGAAGAATAATTCAACCTTGTCGCGAACCTGGTTGGCATTTGTAAACAGTTTGGATCCTGATCGGACACCTAGAAATACCAAGACTTCTGATCAGGATCCTACCTGTTTTAATCCTTCCTTCATATAATATAACGTGTTTTCATGCATTTGCAAACAGAGGAGCCGTCTGATCAGGGTCTGCTCTGTTTGCTGATTAAATTTGGAAGATCTGTTTATTTACTTTCTAAAATGGCTAAAAAGTTCCACCCACCATATTTCTTTAAAAATATATAACTTTATAAACAGGTTTAGCCCTTTCCCTGTTCTATGTTTATTTCAAATTTCAATACTTACTGAATATTCATGGACAAAATAGACTAGACGAAGAATGGAAGGTGGAAAATTGTAGCCATTTTAGAAAGTAAAGAAACCGATTTTCAAATTCCATAAGCAAATAAAGCAGGTCCTGATCAGACGGTACCTATAGGAGCCGTCTGATCTGGGTCTACTTTGTTTGCAGATCTATGTGTCTAAACACTTTTATATGAAGGAAAGGGTTAAGTTTTGTAAATCCCTTCATAAAGCTTGTAAGCTTATAAGAAAGAAGTAATTATTACATAATATCCTGAGTTTGAAAGTCATCAATTTTTATAGCAGGATCAAATTTTAAACTACAGCCGCGCTTTACTCTTCACAAATTACAGCGAATAATTAACAATTTCCTCCATGAATAATAAATAATGACATCATGGATATTAATTAGATTAATTTGCTATACAGTAAAACCTCTCTATAACAGCCACTTAATTGAATTAGTTGGTATTTAGGGAAGGTGGTTGCTTAAAGCAAGGTGAAAGTAAAACAGAACGCTCCTATAGGAGCGTTCTGTTTTACTTTCACCTTGCTTTAAGCAGCCCCCTGCCTTTAAAGTTTAACACAAAATACTTGATGTAATTTAGTGGTCGTTATAGAGAGGTTTTACTGTAATAGCAAACAGACACAGGAATTTTTGTCCATGGCAGAAACAGTAAGATCATATCATTTATGTTATATCATAAGCAAACAGAGCAGACCCTGATCAGACAGCTCCTACGGGAGCCATTGGATCTGGGTGTACTCTGTTTGCAAAGACATAACAAGAGCACCGCAAGACGGGGCAATATACGCCCGAAGGCTGTTCTATAAAATTATGTTGAAAAATAAAGGAGGAGTTAGTTACACAAGAAATTGCTACCCGAAACTATCAAAGGGCAATAACTCCAGAATGAACAAGATGTGTTTGTGAAACACTATGCCCCCTCATATATTTGACCTCTGACCTTGACCTCTGACCTTGACCTTGACATGTCACCCCTCAAAATGTGCAGCCTCATGAGATACACAAGTATGCCAAATATCAAGTCTCTATCTCTACTGGTCCAAAAGTTATGGCCAATGTTAAAGTCGGCGATTTGACCCATATATTTGACCTCTGACCTTGAAGGATGACCTTGACCTTGACACGTCACCCCTCATGAGATACATATGTATGTCAAATATCAAGTCTCTATCTATACTGGCTCAAAAGTTATGACCAATGTTAAAGTTGCTGACAAACAAACAGACAAACAGACAAATAGACAAACAGACAAACAGACAGGGCAAAAACAATATGCCCCCCGACTATTGTCTATGGGGGCATAAAAATGATATGAGAGTTATCTCACTGATATGCACAACTACACATCAATATCTATCATTCCTGAAAGTTTGAAGAAATTATGTTGAAAAATAAAGGAGGAGTTAGTTGCACAAGAAATTGCTACCCGAAACTATCAAAGGGCAATAACTCCAGAATGAAAAATGATATGAGAGTTATCTCACTGATATGCACAACTACACATCAGTATCTATCATTCCTGAAAGTTTGAAGAAATTATGTTGAAAAATAAAGGAGGAGTTAGTTGCACAAGAAATTGCTACCCGAAACTATCAAAGGGCAATAACTCCAGAATGAAAAATGATATGAGAGTTATCTCACTGATATGCACAACTACACATCAGTATCTATCATTCCTGAAAGTTTGAAGAAATTATGTTGAAAAATAAAGGAGGAGTTAGTTGCACAAGAAATTGCTACCCGAAACTATCAAAGGGCAATAACTCCAGAATGAAAAATGATATGAGAGTTATCTCACTGATATGCACAACTACACATCAGTATCTATCATTCCTGAAAGTTTGAAGAAATTATGTTGAAAAATAAAGGAGGAGTTAGTTGCACAAGAAATTGCTACCCGAAACTATCAAAGGGCAATAACTCCAGAATGAAAAATGATATGAGAGTTATCTCACTGATATGCACAACTACACATCAATATCTATCATTCCTGAAAGTTTGAAGAAATTATGTTGAAAAATAAAGGAGGAGTTAGTTGCACAAGAAATTGCTACCCGAAACTATCAAAGGGCAATAACTCCAGAATGAAAAATGATATGAGAGTTATCTCACTGATATGCACAACTACACATCAGTATCTATCATTCCTGAAAGTTTGAAGAAATTATGTTGAAAAATAAAGGAGGAGTTAGTTGCACAAGAAATTGCTACCCGAAACTATCAAAGGGCAATAACTCCAGAATGAAAAATGATATGAGAGTTATCTCACTGATATGCACAACTACACATCAATATCTATCATTCCTGAAAGTTTGAAGAAATTGTGTTGAAAAATAAAGGAGGAGTTAGTTGCACAAGAAATTGCTACCCGAAACTATCAAAGGGCAATAACTCCAGAATGAAAAATGATATGAGAGTTATCTCACTGATATGCACAACTACACATCAGTATCTATCATTCCTGAAAGTTTGAAGAAATTATGTTGAAAAATAAAGGAGGAGTTAGTTGCACAAGAAATTGCTACCTGAAACTATCAAAGGGCAATAACTCCAGAATGAAAAATGATATGAGAGTTATCTCACTGATATGCACAACTACACATCAGTATCTATCATTCCTGAAAGTTTGAAGAAATTATGTTGAAAAATAAAGGAGGAGTTAGTTGCACAAGAAATTGCTACCCGAAACTATCAAAGGGCAATAACTCCAGAATGAAAAATGATATGAGAGTTATCTCACTGATATGCACAACTACACATCAGTATCTATCATTCCTGAAAGTTTGAAGAAATTATGTTGAAAAATAAAGGAGGAGTTAGTTGCACAAGAAATTGCAACCAGAAACTATCAAAGGGCAATAACTCCAGAATGAAAAATGATATGAGAGTTATCTCACTGATATGCACAACTACACATCAGTATCTATCATTCCTGAAAGTTTGAAGAAATTATGTTGAAAAATAAAGGAGGAGTTAGTTGCACAAGAAATTGCTACCCGAAACTATCAAAGGGCAATAACTCCAGAATGAAAAATGATATGAGAGTTATCTCACTGATATGCACAACTACACATCAGTATCTATCATTCCTGAAAGTTTGAAGAAATTATGTTGAAAAATAAAGGAGGAGTTAGTTGCACAAGAAATTGCTACCCGAAACTATCAAAGGGCAATAACTCCAGAATGAAAAATGATATGAGAGTTATCTCACTGATATGCACAACTACACATCAGTATCTATCATTCCTGAAAGTTTGAAGAAATTATGTTGAAAAATAAAGGAGGAGTTAGTTGCACAAGAAATTGCTAACGGACGGACGGACGGACGGACAGACGGACAGACGGACGGACGACATGCGCCATACCATAATACGTCCCTTCGGGCGTATAAAAAGGCATATTTATGGATTAATGATTTAATTACCTTAAGTATCATGGCATCTCATCAGAATCTAAATTGTTTGACACTCTATATCTGGCTCCAAGGTTAAAAAGCTTTTTGCTAGAGTCTGAGATCATTCTCCCGCAAGCATCCGATTCGTCAGATTCTGAGATTGCTCTGATTCGTCAGATTCTGAGATTGCTCAGAATCTGACCAATCAGATACTTGCGAATGATCTCAGACTCAGAAGCTTTATAACCTTGGAGCCAGACTCTTCTGCTCAAGAGAAATATGACAAAATGAATACAGTACAGAGCTGAGAGCTCCAGATAAGATACGTAAATAAGATTTTGAAGAATATTTCCTTTATTTCTCCACCAGGCCCTATGGTGTGACCACTTTTTAGGATTGTCTCGAAGATGGTTTGGTGGAGAAAATGGCGACTTTAATATTTGAATATCTGTTGCTTGACAGTAGGATCGGTCTTAATCCTTTCCTTGATCGATATAAGCACCTTTTCACGCATCTGCAAACAGAGTATACTCAGATTGGACATCTCCAATAGGAGCCGTTTAATTAGTGGGGTGCCCTGGTCTGCTCTGTTTGCTGACGGAATTTGAGAGATCTGTTTCTTTACTTTCATAAATGGTTACAATGTTCCACCTTCCATATTTCATGAAAGTTGGAATAAACATCTAACTGGGAAAGGGTTAAGTGGCCATTCATTCATCGAGCATAGAGTCTTAACCCTTTCCCTGTTCTAAGTTTATACTCTGTTTGCAAATGCATGAAAACACATTTATATCAAGGAAAGGGTTCAAGCAGGGCAACAGTTATCCTAAAAACTGCTCTAGGGTCGTTCTGCATTACATTTGACCTGTACTAAGCTAACACCTCTGTCATACAGACCCAAAATACGACCTCTTCTTGATGGCCACTTATATTGACGAGTTTTGACGACTCTATAAAAGCCACTTTCTGAAACCATTGTGATAAATAGAGCATTTGCTCCTATAGGAGCAAATGCTCTATTTATCACAATGGTTTCAAACTACACAATTTTTAAAAAAATCCTTTCCTCTAGTTAATGCTCCTTTTCGGTAGAATTATTCAAAGATGTTGTAGCTAAAATAGCCTATGAGGTAATGGGTTAAGACTGGTTCTACTTCATTAACGTATGAACTAAGAATTGTGTACGTAGCTGATACATTTTGCTTACGGTGAATTCTTATTGTTACCGTTTACATGATAAAGATACCTTAGCAAACAGAGGAGACCCTGGTCAGATGACTCCTATAGGAACTGCCTGATCAGGACCTGCAATTCTGCACGGTTTGCTTTCAGAAATGGATTAAAATATATCTGATTCTATAGTTTCTGTCATGACGAATATACTGCCATAATAGAAATCAATCTAATTAATACTTATTTTGTAAAAAAAAATTCTGGCTGTTAAATCTTAACCCTCTCATATAAATGCCTCTTTACACATTTGCAGAGTAGACCCATATATCAAACTGCTCCAATAGGAGCAATCTGATCAGGGTCTACTCTGTTTGCTTTTGACATGATATAGATCTCATTCTACTCTTTGTCAGAGCAACAAACCTTTAATTATGTTTACATTATGAAATTGAGCTAATAAATATTCATGATGTCATTATTTTTTGCATGGATAAGGAACAGGGAAGGGATTAATTCAAGTGCAATAAAACTTTCACAAGATCTTTGACATCTGGTTTCATAACTATCCAAACATCAAAGTGGTGTTCAAAGTAGATCATTCACATGTGAACGCAGTGAGTAAAATGTGCCATAACAAACAATCAAAAGGTCATAGGTCACTTTTTGGCTCATGAATATTCACGTAAGAAATAATGACATCATGCATACTGATAAGATTAATTTTTATCCGCTTACATGTATATGAAAAACAGGATTTTTTGGCCATCATGTATATGAAATTTATACAGATAGGGCAAAGAACTATGACATAATTTATAAATTACTTGTACAACCAGTTTGGATCAAGATGAGATCTCAATTCACATGGTATCTTATTAAGATCTACACTTTGGACACTCTGTCTGTATTTTCAAACAGAAATGGAAGAAATAAAGGTTAACCCTTTCCTCCATTTAAACTCCTTTTCACAGAATTTCAAACAGAGAAGACCCAGATCAGACCGCTCCTACAGGAGCCGTTTGATCAGGGTCTGCTCTGTTCGCTAATACAATTTGCTAGATCTGTTTCTTTACTTTCTATAATGGCTACAATATTCCACTTTCCACATTTTGGTCATGAATATTCAGTAGGTATTGAAATTTGAAATAAACATAGAACATTTTAGGAAAGAGTCAAGAAGAGAGAACTTTACTTAACCCATTCCCTCATAGACTATTTTTAGATCCAACGACCTTGAATATATCTACCGAAAAGGAGCATTAACTAGAGAAAAGGAAAGTTTTAGAATTGTGTAGTTTGAAACAATTGTGATAAATAGAGCATTTGCTTCTACAGGAGCAAATGCTTTATTTATCACAAGGGTTTCAACAGGTGACTTTTACAGAGGCGAAGAAAGGCGTATTTATGGAGGAAAGGGTTAACATGCTGAGAGTATTGGTCGATTTTGATTTTGATCATTGACTACAAAGATTTACCCCGAGTAATTCCATCTCATCTGGATCAAAACTATTTATTAAAGCTTATTTATAAATTAATCTTAACAAAAATATCACTGACACACACACTGTCTAGGCATTCGGGTCCATGCTTCTTTACCAGCAATATACGTACGCTAAATATTAACCGATATTTCCTGGGTTACCATGGCAACTAATCAATAGATGTAGATGTTTCTATATGGAGTATCATTGACAAAGTTCACAGAAAACTCGACACAGGTCTATAGCTACTTACCACCTGTATATACTGCAGGCTGTTAACAATGACACTTGCCTTGTATTCTGTATTTATTACTAATTTTAACCCTTACAGTGCGGGACACGAGTCACTATTGTCCTTTGCAAATAGTGTAGACCAAGATGAGAGGGCTAGAGGTCAGAGCTCTCTCATCAGGGTCTGCACTGTTGGTCATGTTACAATTTTCTTTATCCGTTGCTTAAACCTTTCCTCCATAGGCTATTTTTAAATCCAACCTCTTTGAATGAATCAATCCCAAAAGGAGCATTAACATGAGAAAAGGATTTTTTTTAGAATTTTGTAATTTGAAACCATTGTGATAAACAAGAGCATTTGCTCCTATAGGAGCAAATGCTCTATTTATCACAATGGTTTCAACAGGTGACTTATTCAGAGGCGTAGAAAGGCGTATTTATGGAGGAAAGGGTTCAATGCATTCAATTCGGCATTTCATCAGACAGTACTAGTAGTGTCGGTAAAACTTGAATTGGAAGCATGTTAATTTCGCTACGGGTCCCTGTTTGAGTTGACGTCAGTTTTTACAGCTGGATGACAGTCAACCCTTACACTGCTAAATTTTCAAATGGACTGTTCCACAAATCAAAAAGGTCAAGTTTATGGTGAATATTTTGCGATTTTTCTAAAGAAAAGTGTAGCATGACAAACAGTGCAGACCCTGATGAGAGGGCTCCTCTAGGAGCCCTCTCATCTGGGTCTACACTGTTTGCAAAGGACATTAGAGACTTGTGTCCAACAGTGTAAGGGTTAATGTGGCTGACAAACAACGTAACAGCTTCAGAAGATATGATTTGAACAGCTTTACAGGCAATCGTTATCTGTTATCCATAACTCTTGAGAACAATTGAACCCTACTACAATCACTTTGTCATGCCTTTGTAAAAAGAGCAGAGTCTACTGTACTAGGAGCTTTTTAATCAGGGTCTGCTCTGTTTTGTTTTGAAATTATAGTTAATCTCACTCTTACAGTTCTTTCAAAATCCTGCGTACATACAGTAAAACCTCTCTATAACGGCCACTAAATTACTTCAAGTATGATGTGTTAAAGGCAGGTGGCAGCTTAAAGCAAGGTGCTCCAATAGGAGCGTTCTGTTCACCTTGTTTTAAGCGGCCAACTGCCCTAAATTCAAACCAAATAACACAATTTAGTGGCCGTTATAGAGAGGTTTTACTGTATGCCATTTAGGCATCTTATCATAATCTGGACCTCTACACATGGCATGTCCTCTGGATCTAAGCTGATACCAGCCAGGCTGTACTTTGTGGCCTTAGAAAGGGTTATTGGCCTAGCTTGTTTAACTCTTTGCATGCTAAGTAATTTTTCATCTGCAAACAATGGTCGTCTGCTTCAATTCTTCCTTCTATTTTTTTTTGCAAAAATATGGTCAAGATGTCAAACAGTTTGGATCCTGATGAGATGCTGCATTATGCGGCATCTCATCTGGATCCAAACTGTTTGCATAGGTAATCACAGTTTTGCCGCTAGCTTGCAGAGAGTTAACAGACCAAATATCACATTGAAGTAACAAACAAATATCAGTTTCATATAAAATGTGTAAATCAGAAACATTTTCCACAATAACTTCTTTATTTCTCCACCAAACCACATGTTGTGACCACTCTTTAGAATCGTCTCTTCGAGACCATTCTAAAGAGTGGTCACAACCTTGTGCCACGGATAGTCATGCCATGGACAGACAGACATGGAAGTTGTGCCAAGCATAACCAGACAGACAGACAGACGGACCAACACCCTTACTCCTGGATATTCCCCTCTCAAACTTAGTTTGGGGGATATAATAAATCAGTTAATCAGATACTGCATAGAGACACCTAGTGGCATCTTCGCTAACAGATGGACCTTTCTTGAGTTTCTAAAATGGCTACAATGTTCCACTTCAATATTTCATTGTAACTATTTTGTCAATAAATATTCAGTAGGTATTGAATTTTGGAATAAACAGAGAACAGGGAAAGGATTAATGAATTTTCAGTATTTACAACACCAGGGACTCCTATATTGTCCCTATGGGTGAATTTGTACTCCTATAGGGGCCGTCTGATTAGGGTCTGCTCTGGTTGCAATGGAATTTGATAGATCTGTTTCTTTAATTTCTCAAAAGACTACAAAGTTCTACCTTCCACATTTCGTTGTAAGTATTTTTCCAATGAATATTCAGTACGTATTGAAATTTGGAATAAATGAAGAACAGGGAAAGTGTTAACCCTTCGCTTGCTATTCACGTCAATATACCTACGGTACCTGTAAATAGTGAAGACCCAGATGAGACAGCTCCTGCAGGAGCTGTCTCATCTGGGTCTGCACTATTTACAAGTTAATTGTGCAACCAATGCACTCCACAGCAGTGATTGCACAGCGAAATACTTGTACACAGTGAAGATATATGTAATTATACAACAGGGCATGGGTAAAGGAGAAATGTATTTTAAAATTCAGCAAGAGCAGGGTTAAGACAAATGGCAGCTTAATCCTTTACTCCATGAATAATCATGTTAGGATATTTCCATCATGAATATTGATTATATTAATTTTGATATGGCACCTGAACATAAGAATGTTTGTTCATGGCAAATATATCAATATTATTTCAAAGCAAACAGACCAGACCTTGATTAGACGGCTCCTGTTGGAGCTGTCTAACCTTGGTCTATTCTGTTTGCAAAAGTGTAGAAAGGCATATTTATGAAGTTTACATGTATATAATCCTCAAGCATATTTATGGAGTTTACGTGTATCTAATTCGTAAAGGTAGCTTTGTTCTGACTAAATTTCATTCAGAATTAACCCTTTCCTCCATAGGCTATTTTTACTTAGAGACATGAATCTACCAAAAAGGAGCATTTACTCTAGAAAATGAAAATGTTAGAATTTTGTAGTTTTAAACCATTGTGATAAATAGAGCATTTGCTTCTATAGGAGCAAATCCTCTATTTATCACAATGGTTTCAAGAAGTGGTTATTACAGAGGCACAGGAAGGCGTATTCTTGGAGGAAAGGATTTAAGTTTTTTCCCCGATCTGTTTATTCCAAATTTCAGTACCTATTGAATATTACCCATAGACAAAATAGTTATAATATTAATATGGAAAGTGGAAAGTTGAACCCATTTTAGCAAGTAAAGGTACAGATCTTTCAAAATCCATTAGCAAACAGAGTAGACCCTGATCAGACGGCTTCTACAGGAGCCATCTGATCTGGGTATACTCTGTTTGCAAATGCGTGAAAACATGTTTATATGAAGGAAAAGGTTAAGCAGCCACCTGCCTACATAGTTCTTAATTATTCTTTTCTAAGAGTTTTGATGAGTGAAGTTTTTTTTTGAAAATTCACACAAATTTAAATCATACCTGATCTGGCTTATTTTATCTCTCCTCTGGCCTAGCAACAGTTGCTAGGCAACTGCCCAATTGTTAAAAAGTTTGTGTAACCAAGACAACCAGTTTTTAGGCAAGTTTGTCACATCTGTCACACTAAGGTTCATATTTCCTCCATTAGCACCAAAGAGCCTAGTGTCTGGTTAACTCTTTCGTATCCTAGCAACCAGACCTGGCTTTATCAAATGGTCATCTGCTGATGTGAATTCAGGACTGTCTCATCTTTGTATCACATCACGGTATGGGTCACTTACTGACTCTACATCATTTTTTTAACCTGAAACGATAATTATTGTACAATATAATTATATCCAACTGACCTATATGGTGGTTGGTTGAATCCTGTATACCCACTTTGTTTGAGCGAGTATAAAAAATCAGGGTCTGCACTATTTACAAGTTGATTGTGCAACCAGTGCACTCCACAGCAGTGATTTCACAGCCAAATACTTGTACAGAGTGAAGATATATGTAAATATACAACAGGGCATGCCCGGTAAAGAAGGAGAAATGTATTTTAAAATTCAGCAAGAGAAGGGGGTTAATGCATATGAGCAGATGGATTAGCTGGCTTTGATGCTAGGAAACCAATGAGGTTATAAGCCAGAGCAACATAATCCATCATTCTGCTACCAAACTTTATGTTTTGACCACCAGAGCTCCAGATAAGATGCATAAATTTAAACGCTTTCAACAGAGGATTCTTAAAAGAGTGGTCACAGTATAGGGTTTTGAGAAATGACGGTTTTAGTATAAATTTGGGTACACACCTTTATCTGTAACTCTTGACCACTACATGTATTTAGAAACATCTCCAGACAATCCTAAAGAGTGGTCACAATACAAGGTGCCAGGTGAGCTAAAAAGTGGTGACAGTAGAGGGTTTTGAGAAATGACAGTTTTAGTATTTGGGTGCACTGTGACCTTTATCTGTAACTCTTGACCACTATTTAGAAACATCTCCAGATGTCACAATACAAGGTTTGGTGGAGAAATAAAAGAGCTATTCTTGAAAATATTCTAATTTACACATGGTCATCTTATCTGGACCCCTGAAAATAATTCTTGCACAATTTTTATTCTGTATTTAGATATATGCTCTGTCTTAACTCTTTTGCACTGTCAATGGCGAATTAGGGTCTACAATGGGTGCCATTCAAAATCAGGGCTTTTTTTCACCATTTTAGGAAGATGACCCATACCTCTGAAATTGGGAATTCAACATGATTTGGGAATTATTTAGCTGTAAAAAGAACTTAAATTCTCTCCTACAAAATAATGTCCATTGCAAACACAATAGACCCTATCAGGCCAAAAACTCTTAAAATTCATAAACAAACAACAGCCCCAGATCAGACAGCTGGGTCTGCTGTTTGTTTATGAGTTTAAGAGGTTTTGGTCTGACTGAATTTTCTGGCTAAACTCTTTTATCTATGAATAGGGAATTCTTCAATCTAAATTGGGGAAAAACCAAACTTTTTCCTTTTGGGAACACAGCCCACCAACGGCTATAAAATTATTTGGCACATAGTGTGCAACAATATGAGTTATGTGACTAGATGGCACAGTGTGCAACAATATGGGACTAAGTTATATGACTAAATGTCAGTGTGTAACAATTTGAAAGTTAAATGACTAAATGGCACATTGTGTAAAATGACTCAATGGCAGTGTGCAACAATATGAGTTACATGACGAGATGACACAGTGTATAACAATATGACAGTAAATTTCAGGGCTGGAAAAATCCTTAAACTTTTACTCGCCCTGCCAACTGCTTTTGCCTTATTTTACTTAAAATTCATTGTTAAAATTTCTGAAATTCTACTCGTCCTGCAAGAAACTTACTCTTGTGAGCGGATGAGTGGAATTTTCCAGGCCTGTAGTTATATGACTAGAGGGCACTTGCGTAACAATATGACAGTTATATGACTAAATGGCACAGTGTGTAACAACACGACTCAATTGCCGTGTGCAACCATATGACAGTTATATGACTAGATGACACAGTGTGTAATCATGACAGTTATATGACTAGATGACACAGTGTGCAACAATATAACTAGATGGCAGTTTGCAACAATATGACAGCTATATGACTCAATGGCACAGTGTGCAACAACATGACTCAATGGCACAGTGTGTAACAATATGACTCAATGGCACAGTGTATAACAATATGACTCAATGGCACAGTGTGTAACAATATGACTCAATGACACAGTGTGCAACAATATGACTCAATGACACAGTGTGTAACAATATGACTCAATGGCACAGTGTGTAACAATATAACTAGATGGCAGTTTGCAACAATATGACAGCTATATGACTCAATGGCACAGTGTGCAACAACATGACTCAATGGCACAGTGTGTAACAATATGACTCAATGGCACAGTGTGTAACAATATGACTCAATGACACAGTGTGCAACAATATGACTCAATGACACAGTGTGTAACAATATGACTCAATGGCACAGTGTGTAACAATATGACTCAATGACACAGTGTATAACAATATGACTCAATGGCACAGTGTGTAACAATATGACAGGACACAGTGTGCAACAATATCACTAGATGGCAGTGTGCAACAAAATGGCAGTTATATGACTAGATGACAGAGTGTGCAAACAATATAACTAGATGGCAGTGTGCAAATATATGGCAGTTATATGACTAGATGACACAGTGTGCAACAATATGACTTCTGCAGTGAATCTGAATGGAACGGTCATTCCGTGTTTTCAACAATAGTGGCTTGTCAAGCAGTGTTTTCAACTCGGACTCCATTTAATAAAAGGCTCAACTTTGCTAGAGGATTCTGAATGATAAACAGTGTAGATCGTGATCAAACAACTCCTCTAAGAGCTCACTGCAATCTTGATCTACACTTAGAACTACATATAAGGTTGTGTACCCAACTACCAAAATCATCACTTCTCCACCAAACCCTATACAGTCACTGCGGTTACAGTATAGGGTTTGGTGGAGAAATAAAGAAGTTATTCTTGAAGATGTTTAAATTTACGCGTCTTAACTGGTCCGTCCAGTGGACCTCTGTGTATCGTTGGGAATGTCAGTTTCTTTGTTTTCCCATATTCAAAAGGATTAAAAAACATCAGCTATGACCAGAAATAGAAACAATTTCCAGACAAACAAGGAACTTGTGCTATATTTAGAAACAGTGTAATAAACAAATAACACTTAGACAGGACACTGTCATAAACATATTGGTTTCGATTTCTGAATCAGACTCATTGATGTATTCAGAGACAGAAAATCCATTAAAGTTACTATAAATCCCTGAGGATATTGTAACCACCAATATGCTATTAGAGAAATCCAACCTTCGCATATAGTTTGGCTCAAGATCTTTGTAGCAAATCCAGAGGCATTGCTTATAAGATGTTGTTGCCCTAGGTGAAACAAGTTTTATATTTCTCTACAAAGCTCCATCTTGCTAGTACCCATTAGACTGACCTTGGAGTACACAAGATACATGTAAGGTTTGGCTAAGGAATACTGTTTCTTATCTGCAGAACTTGATCCCAAGTCTTTAACCCCAAATATTCCATGAATTATTCATGAAAGAAATATTAACATTATGCCCTTTCCTTCATATAAACGCCTTTTCGAGCACTTGCAAACACAGAGTAGACCCAGATTAGATTACTCTAATAGCAGCCATCTGATCAGGGTCTACTCTGTTTGTAAATGTGTGAAAACCTGATTGTTTATATGAGGTAAAGGGTTAAATTACTAAATGAATCTGATACCCAGGGCCATGTGTCCTCTCCATGGCTTTATAAGGCCAAGTCAGTCAATTTGGTAACATTTAGATACATGACGATGTAACTGTAGACACTGAGCTCCAGATAAGGTGCGTGAATTTAAACATTTTCAAGCATAGCTCCTTTATTTCTCCACCAAACCCTATACTATGACCACTCTTTAGAATCGTCTCGAAGAGACGATTCTAAAGAGTGGTCACAGTATAGGGTTTGGTGGAGAAATGGCGATTTTAGTATTTGGGTACGCATCATTATCTGTAGCGTCTGTAGACAGTAACAAATAGTATAGACCTTGATTAGACTGTTTCCTCAACATGAGCAGTTTATTCTGGGTCTGCGCCATTTGCCTAAATCTGTATTGAAATACTTATGTATACAGTAAAATCCCTCTAACTGACCACCAAATAGAGGTAAAATTCAGGGTCTTACAAGCACTCGTGGTACCTTAATGCTGGACAAAAGTTATGCAGAAAGCTGCTGCCTTATAGAGAGAGAATTTTGATATTTTCCCTGTTCAATATTCATGTAAGAAAAAATAAAATTAATGAATATATATTAGCTGAATTTTTATAGGGTAAATTTTTCAAGGAAACGTTTTGCTTTGACAGAAACTGTAGGATCAGATTCATATCAAATATAAAGCAAACAGAGCAGACCCTGATCAGGCAACTCCTACATTAAAACCCCTCTAATGTGACCACTTAATGAACAAACATGGCTGTCTTCATAAGCAGGTGATTGCTTAATGCAGGATGAAAGTTATGCGGAAAGCTCCTATAGGAGCTTTCTGCATAACTTTCATCCTGTATTAAGCCACCACCTGCCTTTGCCACTATGAATTATGCCCCTTTTTGCTGGTCGCATTAGAGGGTTTTTACTGTATTTGCAAATGCATGAAAACGCATTCATATAAAGGAAAGGGTTAAAGAATGGTCACAATTAACATACGGTTAGGAAAAATAAAGGAAGTTATACTTGAATGTAACCAGTAAATCAGAGCTACAGATCTTTATTTGCCCACCAAACCCTATACCATGACCACTCCTTAGAGTCCAAAGAGTGTTCACAGTATAGCATGTGGTAGAGAAATAATGGAGTTATTCTTGAAAATGTTTAACCCTTTCCCTGTTCTATGTTTATTTCAAAATTTCAATACCTATTGAATATTCATGAATAAAATATGGAAGGTGGAACTTTTTAGCCATTTTAGAAAGTAAATAAACAGATATTTCAAATTCTATCAGCAAACAGAGCAGACTCTGATCAGACGGCTCCTCTAGGAGCCATCTGATCTGGGTCTACTCTGTTTGCAAATGCGTGAAAACACGTCTATATGAGGGAAAGGGTTAAATTCACACATCTTATCTGGACCTTTGCAGTATGCATCCTTCTTAAGCCTCTGTATAATGTGTGCATCTTGACAAAGCTATCAGGCTGAATATCAACTTATCCATGGGCTTGCATTGAATAATAATTATGTGCTATCGTACACAAACATGAATAAATCTACCGAAAAGGAGCATGAACTAGAGAAAAGGAAACTTTTAGAATTTTCTAGTTTTGTAGTTCCTATAGGAGCAAAATGCTCTATTTATCAACAGGTGACCTTTACAGAGGCATAGAAAGGCATATTTATGGAGGAACTTAGGGTTAATATTCTGGGCTTTAACTGGCATCAACATGGGTCTGATAACCCTTTTCCTGTTCTATGTTTATTCCAAACTATCATAATTTATACCTATATTCAAGGAGCAAAATATGGAAATTGGAACATTGTAGCCCTTTCAGAATAGGAGCTGTCTCATCTGGGTCTACTCTGTTTGCAAATGCGTGAAAAGGCGTTTATAAATGAAAGCTGAAACCTTGCAAAGGAGCAGTTTCATCAGGGTGACTGCACTATTTGCTACTATATAAGTCATGTTTTAAATACGTCAAAATGGTGCCAAATTGATCAGATGGCTCCTGTGTCTGCTGTTTGCAAAAGTGTAGAAAAGCTATGAAGTAAAGGGTTAAAATTAATGCCTCTGCAACAGCAGACCCAGATTTTATTAACCCTTTCTGTGCGGGACACGAGTCACTTAAATGTCCTTTGCAAACAGTGTAGACCCAGATGAGGAGCCCGCTCCTTTAGGAGCCCTCTCATCAGGGTCTGCACTGTTTGTCATGGTACACTTTTCTTTAGAAAAATCTCTAAACATTCACTATAAGCTTGACATTTGAAAAGTCAGTGTAGTAGGGGCTAAGGTTTCTTCAAAGTCCAAAAATTTATTTCTGTGTTAAAACGCCCGGATTTATTTAGCAAAGGGTTACTTTGTACTAATGTGTATTTGTTTAAGTAACAGATGTGCAGCTTGTCCTAATGAGAAATACTCGTGTTAGCGTGGTTATGTGTAAAATCTTGCGTGCACCACTTTGAAAAGTCAATACATTAAGGCAGTCCAATGTTTTATGCTATTTGATATTATGACAGTTACCTTGTTTCATGCCCTTCCTCAATAAAATGCTACGGTGAGCAAAGAAACCATTTAACCCTTTAATACTCCATAAATACGCCTTTCTACATCTTTGCAAACAGAGTAGACCCAGATCAGATGGCTCCCATTATAAGGAGCCGTCGATCAGGGTGCGGATCTGTTTGCCATAGGAGCCGTCGATCAGGGTGCGGCTCTGTTTGCCATGGGGGCCCTCGATCAGGGTGCGGCTCTGTTTCCCATAGGGGCCGTCGATCAGGGTGCGGCGGTTTGCCATAGGGGCCGTCGATCAGGGTGCGGCTGTTTACTTTTGAAATAATAATAGACATCATATGATTCTACATTTTCTGTCAAGACCAACAGTTCCTCACAGTGTTCACGTGCCAGTATCAAAAATAAACTAATTAATATTCATGATGTCATTATTAATTTCTCACATGAATATTCATGGAGTAAAGGGTCTAAAAGGGTCTAAATATAGCATATGGAGTAAAGGGTTAAAAGCAAATGCATAAGATGTAATATCTGGAAGGTGAAACTAAATTCTGTATATCTGTAAAACCTTTTTACAATGTCCTTAACCCTTTCCCAGGTGTTCTGCATTGTTTTCAAATTTCAATATTTGTTGAAAATTCATGGACAAAATAATTATAATGAAATATGGAATGTGAAACATTGTAGCCATTTTAGAAACTACAGAAACAGATATCAAATTTCCCTAACAAACAGAGCAGAGCTGTCTGACCTTGGTCTACTCTGTTTGCAAATGCTTGAAAACCTGTTTATATACTGTTATGAGGGAATGGGTTAAACTGGAGCAAGACTTGACTATCTGCAATACAATTACAGCGTGAGAAGGCCATATGTTCATGTTTGCTTAACCCTCTACTACATAGATAAGTCTTTTAATGCCTTGACAAATGTTTGCAAACAGTTTGGAAACTGTCCTTGGCAAACAGAACAGACCAAGATCAGGGTCTGCTCTGCTTGCTTAGGATATAATATAGATCTAATTGTATACTATACGTCTTGGTTAAATATACAGTAAAACCCCTCTATAACGACCAATAAATTGTGTTAATTAGTTGGTATTTAGGGCAGGTGGTTGCTTAAAGCAAGGTGAAAGTAAAACAGTTTTACTTTTACCTTGCTTTAAGCATCCACCTGCCTTTAACACAAAATAATTTATGTAATTTAGTGGTCGTTATAGAGGTTTTACTGTATGTTATTCTAAAATTACAGCTAATTTAAATATGTTTGATGTCATTAGTTCTTACATAAATTTTCACACAGTTAAGGATGTACGGCAACTAGCTGTATGGAGACGCTGCAGGTCGGCTGTAGAGGCATCAGAAGTACCTCTAAGGTTTTCGTTTCTATCTGATAAAACGATATATATATAATGCTAACAGCTCCTGAGAAATCCTACATCAGCCCAAAGACAGGATAACAATCTCACAGTTACCTTGCAGGAACTAATATATCTTATGGCCACAGTGAGGTAGTCAGAAGCAGCCGACCAGTGACCATGCATTTATCACATACTTAAAAGCTTGTAGTCATGGATGGCCTGTGCGGGCACTTAAGGGGTTTCTACTTAAGTCCTCAGTGGTCGAGGTTTAAACATTTCCATAATGAACATAATTTGCAACAAGAGTACCGCATACGGTACATAATACGCCCACTTGCAAACTTTCTCTGATTCAACATGCCTTATAAGTGTTCACATTTTCTAATCTGTGCTTCAGATCTTGATTTCCATATTAAGGTCATACTATTTTTTAAAAAAAATGAAGTGAATATCTTATTAAATAAAAAAGTTACAGCTAATCCTCATTTTTGCAGATTTTTGTAAAGTGCAACGGCCATAACTCTGAAAAGACAAACTGAATGAACCTCAAAATAAACTCAGCTTCAAATTTTGTTGCTTAAAACATTTGTGTTAAGTTTCATTTATAATTCTATATCATTTTAATAGTTTTCCCAGAAAACAACAGACAAACTAAAAGTTGACCGACAAACAAAGCAACGAACACACAAAGTTCAAGGACCATAACTTTAGAATAAAATGACATATCAAATCCCCCGCAATATATGTGAAAATTCACATTAAGGTTTAACCATATAAAAAAATGCAGTAAATATCATTTCAAATGAAAAAGTTATGGCCATCCTCATATTTGCATAGATTTGCATTATTTTTTTAAGTGCAACTCCGAAACAACAAATCAAATGATCCTCAGAATCGACTTAGCTTCAGGTCTTGATGCACATGTGTATGAAGTTTCATTAATATCTCTCAAATAGTTTTCCCAGAAAACAGCGGACAAACTATTTGAATGTATTTGCATTATTTTTTAAATACAAGGGCCATAACTCCAAAACGACAAATCAAATGAACCTTAGAACTGACTCAGCTTCAGATCTTGATGCATTAAACATTTGTGTGAAGTTTCATTAATATCTCTCAAATAGTTTTCCCAGAAAACAGCGGACAAACTATTTGCATATTTTTTAAGGACAAGGGCCCTAACTCCGAAACGACAAATCAAATGAACCTCAGAATCAACTCAGCTTCAGATCTTGATGCATTAAACATTTGTGTGAAGTTTCATTAATATCTGTCAAATAGTTTTCTCAGAAAACAGCTGCGGACAAACTGTTTGCATGTATTTGCATTATTTTTTTAAGTAAAAGGGCCATAACTCCGAAACGACAAATCAAATGAACCTCAGCATCGACTCAGCTTCAGATCTTGATGCATTAAACATTTGTATGAAGTTTCATTAATATCTCTCAAATAGTTTTCCCAGAAAACAGCGGACAAACTATTTGCACATTTTTTAAAGACAAGGGCCATTATAACTCTGAAATGAAAAATCAAATGAACCTCAGAATCAGCTCAGCTTCAGATCTTGATGCATTAAACATTTGTGTGAAGTTTCATTAATATCAAAATCTTGACGTACGAACGAACGAGCGAACGGACGGACGGACAGGGCCACGACAATATTTATTAGGTGGGCGTATAAAAATTGGTCACTTCAGGAATATTCATTAACTCAACTTTTACAAGGTAAATATTTAAAAGGGAATTGTTGGCACATAGACTATATTCTATAAAAGTCAAAATATCTTTTTTCTTTACATGCTAAGCATTAACTCTTTGCACGCTAGCGGCGGAACTGTGAGTACCTATGCAAACAGTTTGGATCCCGATGAGACACTGCATAATGCGGCGTCTCATCAGGATCCAAACTGTTTGTCATCTTGGCCATATTTTTGCAAAGACATGGCAGAAATTCTATTTTAAGAATTGAAGCAGACGGCAATCATGTTGCAGACGAAAATTTACTTAGCGTGCAAAGAGTTTGGGATTACTCCGAGTTTCATCAGGATCCAATTATTTGACATTCTGATCATGATTGTTGAAAAAAACAAGAATTTGTTTGTGAAACACTTATGTCCCCGACCTTTAACCCTGAAGGATGACCTTGACCTTTGACCCATGGACCAGGGAGTTGAACGCAACACATCACCTGTGTGTGGTGAACATCTGTGCCAGGTTATTTTGAAATCCTTTCACAGACAAGAGGGCCAGAATGGCCCTGAAGCGCTCACCAGACAATCAGAGGAGAATATTTTCAAAGATTTCACTATATGTTTCTATAGAAAACTAGCCGGCCCTGGGGCAGACCAATTTTGACCCCAGGGGCATAATTTATATAACTTTAGTAGAGGACTTGAACATGATGCTATGAGCCAAATATGAAAGCTGAGAACCTTTCAGTTTCAGGAGAAGATTTTCAAAGTTTTCTCTATATGTTTCTACTGAAAACTACCCACCCATGGGGCGGGGCCAATTTTGACCCCAGGGCCATAATTCATACAATTTTTGTAGAGGACCTAAACATGATGCTATGCACCAAATATGAAAGCTGAGAACTTTCCAGATTCAGAGAAGAAGATTTTCAAAGTTTTCACTATTTCTTTCTATTGAAAACTGCCCATCCCTGGGGCGGGGACAATTTTGACCCCAGGGGCATAATTTATATAACTTTTGTAGAGGACCTGAACATGATGCTATGTGCCAAATATGAAAGCTGAGCGCCTTCCAGTTTCAGAGGAGAAGATTTTCAAAGATTTCACTATTTGTTTCTATTGAAAACTGCCCATCCCTGGGGCGGGGCCAATTTTAACCCCAGGGCCATAATTTATATAACTTTTGTAGAGGACCTAAACATGATGCTATGTGCCAAATATGAAAACTAAGAAACTTCTGGTTTCAAAGGAGAAATTTTTCAAAGGTTTACTATATGTTTCTATTGAAAACTTCCCACCCCTGGGGCGGGGCTAATTTTGACCCCAGGGGCATAATTTATATAACTTTTGTAGAAGACCTGCATATGACAGCTGAGAATCTTCTAGTTTCAGAGAAGATTTTCAAAGTTTTAACTATATATTTCTATTGAAAACTGCCCACCCCTGGGGCGGGGCCAATTTTGACCCCAGGGCCATAATTTATATAACTTTTGTAGAGGACCTGGACTTGATGCTCTGTGCCAAATATGAAAGATGAGAGCCTTTCAGTTTCAGAGGAGAAGATTTTCAAAGATTTCACTATTTGTTTCTATTGAAAACTGCCCACCCCTGGGGCGGGGCCAATTTTGACCCCAGGGCCATAATTTATATAACTTTTGTAGAGGACCTGGACTTGATGCTCTGTGCCAAATATGAAAGATGAGAGCCTTTCAGTTTCAGAGGAGAAGATTTTCAAAGATTTCACTATTTGTTTCTATTGAAAACTGCCCACCCCTGGGGCGGGGCCAATTTTGACCCCAGGGGCACAATTTATATAACTTTTGTAGAGGACCTAAACATGATGCTATGTGCCAAATATGAAAACTAAGAAACTTCTGGTTTCAAAGGAGAAAATTTTCAAAGGTTTACTATATGTTTCTATTGAAAACTTCCCACCCCTGGGGCGGGGCTAATTTTGACCCCAGGGGCATAATTTATATAACTTTTGTAGAAGCACTGCACATGATGCTCTGTACCAAATATGACAGCTGAGAATCTTCTAGTTTCAGAGGAGAAGATTTTCAAAGATTTCACTATTTGTTTCTATTGAAAACTGCCCACCCCTGGGGCGGGGCCAATTTTGACCCCAGGGGCATAATTTATATAACTTTTGTAGAGGACCTGGACTTGATGCTCTGTGCCAAATATGAAAGATGAGAGCCTTTCAGTTTCAGAGGAGAAGATTTTCAAAGATTTCACTATTTGTTTCTATTGAAAACTGCCCACCCCTGGGGCGGGGCCAATTTTGACCCCAGGGCCATAATTTATATAACTTTTGTAGAGGACCTGGACTTGATGCTCTGTGCCAAATATGAAAGATGAGAGCCTTTCAGTTTCAGAGGAGAAGATTTTCAAAGATTTCACTATTTGTTTCTATTGAAAACTGCCCACCCCTGGGGTGGGGCCAATTTTGACCCCAGGGGCATAATTTATATAACTTTTGTAGAGGACCTGAACATGATGCTATGTGCCAAATATGAAAGCTAATAACCTTCTGGTTTCTGAGGAGAAGATTTTCAAAGTTTTACTATTTGTTTCTATTGAAAACTGCCCACCCCTGGGGCGGGGCCAATTTTGACCCCAGGGGCATAATTTATATAACTTTTGTAGAGGACCTATAGGTGATGCTATGTACCAAAGATGAAAGCTGAGAACCCTGTAGATTCAGAGGAGAAGATTTTTAAAGGTTCAAATTGTTGACGCGGGACGACGGACGACGGACGACGCACGACGACGGACATCAGGCGATCACAAAAGCTCACCCTGAGCACTTTGTGCTCTGGTGAGCTAATAAACAAGAGGGCCATTGGCCCTATATCGCTCACCTGAGTTACAGTAATACATGTATATTGACATGTTAATTTTTCAGTGGACAACATTTCTAGCAGATGAAATAAGCTTAGTGCACTGCTTTCACCCTTTAACTGCTGAATAAACTTGAACTGAATTCAGAACTAATACCAAGTGACTGGTTGACCAAGACCTAAACTGTTTACAACTTGTGCCATTTTTGCCTTAGCTCAAAATGCCTAAAACTGGTCTTTGAGAAATTCAAATGACTTCAATAAAGCTATGCAATTATACCTTGACCCAGGTATATAGGCAAATAGAGTGCTAGGCAGTACATAATGCCAGTTTTTGTGTGAAATGACCAATAAGAATATCTTTAAAAATCGTTTAACCCTTTCCCTCATATAAAGCTGTTTTTATGCATTAGCAAACAGAGTAGACTCAGATCAGACGACTCCTACGGAAGCTGTCTGATCTGGGTCTTCTCTGTTTCTTTTGACACAATATAGATCGGATTCTACAGTTTTTGTCAAAGCAAAAACTTCTCTTCAGAGAAATAATGTGTTTTACACATTAAAAATAAGAGTAGACTAGATCAGACGGCTGCTATAGAAGCTGTCTGATCAGGGTCTGCTCTTTTTACATTTGACAAGATATAGATTTGATTTTACAGTTTTTTTCAAAGCTAAAACTTCTATTTATGGCAATAAATTTTTTTTAAGCATTAGCAAACAAGAGTGGTCCCAGATCAATTTTTGTCAAAGCAAACAGGTTAAGGGTTAATAGGTGTTTAGAAATAATTCTAGCTCTAGGTGTGAATATCTGAAGATAATTCAATTAAACGGGTCATTAGTATTTTTAACAATTGAAATTGAGAAGAGTTACCTCTACTGTTATAATGAAGTTATATTTACTTAGTTATTTCATTAATATCATACAAGATTCAGACATTTTAGAACTTTTTAATGTGTTGTCATCAAATTTTATGAAAAAAGGGGGGGGGGGGGGCAAATGCATTATCATGTTTTCTTAAGAATTACCATGACTTATATCAGTTGGGCCATTTCATAATCATGTTTTCACAGTTTTCTTAAACATTACCATGACTTACATCAGTTGGGTTTGGACCCAGATCAAAAGTCTAGATGGTGATCATTTTCCTTGATTGCCTGAATTGTTACTTTCCTATATCTCTCACATCTAATTTGAGAGACATTGGAAGACACCATTTAACATCACTCACTCACACTACACACTGGGGTTAATGGGTCAAAATGCCTTTAATGTTTCGTCTGCAACAAAAAGTTATTGTCATCTGCTTCAATTCTTAAAATAAACTTACTTTCATTTTTTTGCAAAAATATGGTTAAGATGACAAACAGTTTGGATCCTGATGAGACGCCGCAGTATGCGGCCTCTCATCTGGATCCAAACTGTTTGCATAGGTAATCACAGTTTCACCACTAGCATGCAAAGAGTTAAGAGTCAGCATTGACCTGGAGAGATTTTACTGCCAAGCAGCTGTAACTTTGACCTGCTGCTGGTCTGCAGATCTGGAGTTGTTTATTTAACCCTTAATTTCTCTCATGTAAACTTGTTTTCATGCATCTGCAAACAGAGTAGACCCAGATAAGGTGGCACCTATAGGATCAAGGTCTGTTATTTGCTAATGGAATTTGATAGATGTTTCTATGCCTTCTAAAACAGCTACACTGATTCACCTTCAACATTTTATTATAAATAGTTATAAATAGAATGATACTAGCAATCCAATGCAGTTATCTCCCTTTGTCCCTTATGGCTATGCTGATGGGACAAGGGAAATAACTGTGAGGAAATTACCTTTTAAGTGTTACAGATTCTGATGTTAAGTAGCATAAAACCCCAGGGTGAGACCATTTATGGCCCAGGGGTCATTATTTGAACACACCTTGTAGTGGTATATTAGGTGATGCTTCATACCAAATATCTTAGCTCTAGATTATGTGGTTTCAGACAAAAAGATTTTTAAAGGTTTCCCTATATAAGTCTATGTAAAAACTACAAGCCCCAGGGCAGGGCCATTTTTGGCCCGGGGGTCATCATTTTAACAAACTTGGTAAAGGACCATTAGATGATGCTATATACCAAATATCAAAGCTCTAGAAATTGTGGTTTCAGAGAAGAAGATTTTTAAAGATTTAAAAAAAAAACCTGTAATAGTAGTGGGGCGGGGCCATTTTTTGCCCGGGGGTCATGATTTTAACAAAACTGATAGAGGACATCCTAAGGTACATTTCTGTGAAATTTGGTTGAAATCCTCCCAGTGGTTTAGGAGAAGAAGTAATTTGAAATAAAAGTGAACGGACAGACGGACGGACAGACTAACAAATGGGTAGTTGTGTGACTTTTTCCTTTGATCTTTTCTTGTGGGACTAGTCCCACAAGTAAAACTATTTTTGGCTCTAACTTTGGAATAGAATGATCTGGAAGCTAACCCTAACCCTAACCCTATGTCCCACAACTGGCCAGGTTAATGTCACAAGAAATGGCCAGGTTAATGTCACAAGAGATGGCCAGATTAATGATTTTACTTGTGCGACTAGTTAGAAAAAGTCACACAACTACCCATTGGTGAGTGCGGACAGACGGACAGACGGACAGACGGACGGACGGACAGACGGACAGACGGACAGACGGACGACGGACGACAGGCGGTCACAATAGCTCACCTTGAGCCTTTGGCTCAGGTGAGCTAAAAAGTTACAGAAGGGACACGAAATTTGGGACGGATGGAAGGACAGACGGAAGGACGGAAAATGCGATTACTATTATGCCTGCCGTTGGGGGGCATAAAATTTTTTTGAGAAAATCGACATGAAACAAAGAAAAACATTACCTAGCTGGCACAGAAGCTTCTGAATGCGGGACACAAACACGGTCATTTGCAAATAGAGTAGACCCAGATCAGAGGGTTTCAAGAGGAGCTCCCTGATCTTGCTCCATACTGTTGGTCAATCAAAAACCTCTAGAGCAAGTTTAAGCCTTTCCCTGTTCTATGTTTATTTCAAATTTCAATACCTACTGAAACATTGTAGCCATTTTAGAAAGTACAGAAACAGATCTTTCAAATTCCATAAGCAAACAGAGCAGACCCTGATCAGACAGCTCCTATAGGAGCTGTCTGATCTGGGTCTACTCTGTTTGCAGATGCGTGAAAACATGTTTATATGAGGGTTAAGCCTTTCATACTGAGTGGACCCTATAGTTACACACACTGATTGGATTGTTATACAGCAATGAAAAGGTTAATGATTATATCATGTATCTAATTAATAGGATTGTGATAATAACAGTCCTCTCAATCATTTGATAAAACTTATTAGAGATAATAGATACAGTACTGTTCAAATACTGTTGAAATGTCCTTGGGTGGGAATGTGAGTACTGGTCCATGGTGAACCACTGTGATGGGTGATTACAACTAGAAGCATATGGGTGGAAAATCAAATTCCTAGATCAGCTGCTTCACCCCTTTATTCCATAGATAAGCCTTTTAACCCATTACTCATAGGCTATTTTTAGATCCAACCTCTTTGATGAAATCTGATGAAAAGGAGCATTTACTAGAGAAAAGGAACATTTTAGAATTTTGTAGTTTTGAAACCATTGTGATAAATAGAGCATAAATGCTCCAATACTCTATACATGTATTTATCACATTTGGTTTCATTAAGAGGCGTCAAAAGGTGTCAATATAAGGGAATGGGTTAATCCTTTCTATGTTCTATATCTGTTTATTTCAAATTTCAATACCTAATGAATATTCATGGACAAAATAGTTTTAATGAAATATGGAAGGTAGAACATTGTAGCCATTTTAGAAAGTAAAGAAACCGATCTATCAAATTCCATAAGCAAACAAAGCAGACCTGTCTGATCTGGGTCTACGTACTCTGTTTGCAAACGCATGAAAAGGTGTTTATATGAGAAAAAGTGTTAAAGGACCGTGTACAGAAGTGTAACAAGTCAAACATTAAGACCGTGTACAGAAGTGTAACAAGTCAAACATTAAGACCGTGTACAGAAGTGTAACAAGTCAAACATTAAGACCGTGTACAGAAGTGTAACAAGTCAAACATTAAGACCGTGTACAGAAACATTAACCCTTCGCTTGCTGAATTTTAAAATACATTTCTCATTCTTTGCCCATGTCCTGTTGTATAATTACATATATCTTCACTGTGTACAAGTACTTCGCTGTGCAATCACTGCTGTGGAGTGCACTGGTTGCACAATCAACTTGTAAATAGTGCAGACCCTGATGAGACAGCTCCTGCAGGAGCTGTCTCATCTGGGTCTTCACTATTTACAGGTAGGTATATTGATATGAATAGCAAGCGAAGGGTTAAGACCATGTATAGAAGTCTTAACAAGTCAAAACACTAAAGGACCCAACAGGGGTTTGCGAACTGACGTCAAGTTTGTCACGTAGACATTATCAGTATCTTCACAAGGCCAAAGTTCCTCTAATCTTTTTGTAAGTAACTTTCAATCTTCCTACTGTAAGCCTCTAATTAGTTCCATCTGACATCAAAGCTGTACTTATCTATGACTTTTTCTTATCATTCCTGCATGTTCTGATTAGTGATTACAGCTGTCACACTGTCACGCTTTACTCCATAGATCTATACACTGTTTTATAAATACAGTAGAACCTGTCTTAAATGACCATTCATCTATTGGAAATAGTAGTCTTAAAAAGCAGATAGTTGCTTAATAATGCAGGTCAAAAGTAATGCAGAAAGCTCCAATAGGAGCTTTCTGCATTACTTTTGACCTGCAGTAAGCTAATACCTGCCTGATAGGTCCACAATTAAACCTCTTTTTGATGGTCGGTTAAGACAGGTTCTACTGTATGTAGTGACATAAAACCCTTTCCCTGTTTTATGTTTTTTTCAAATTTCAATACGGTTACTTACTGAATATCTATAGTCTATTAGACAGAAATAGTTATAATGAGATATATATGGAAGGTGGAACCTTGTAGCCATTTTAGAAATTAGAGAAACATCTAGCAAAATCCATTAGCAAACAGAGCAGACCATGATCAGATGGCTCCTATGCAAATGCATGAAAATACATTAATATGAGAGAAAGAGTTCTATAGGAGCCGTCTGTTCTGTTTGCTAATGGTATAATAAATATGACTGTACAGTTTCTGCAATAGCCCATGAGTCCTGTGTTCATGTGCTATTAACGCTAATTAATATTAATAATTATTCATGATTTCATTGTTTCCTACATGAATATTCATGGAGTAAAGGGTTAATGACAAGAGAGATGCTGTCATTACATACTGCCAAATGCAAGCAACATATTCACCACGACATACATCTTCTGTTTCCATTCAACACAACTCACAAACACATGACAATTATCCAATACATGATATCATAACCATATCGGTTGCAAAACTCCACCGATTCCCTAAATCTCTAAAATACCAAATGAAATCCTAAGGTTTTTTTTCTGGCCCCTACCACTTCTGTTATCACAGAAACATCCCTAAAACTGCTGAAAGATCCAATTTTTTCCCCTGTAACAAGAATCCACAGCCATGAACAGACACCGAACTCAGTCCACCTTATTTGTAGCCATGCACATGCAATCTCCGATACAAATGCGGCAACTCAAATCTGACAGAGCAATAAAAATTTCACCATGAATTCCAACACACTGCTAGTCTTACCTAATACTAAAATAATCATAAAATGTTCCCCATAGATTTGAGTCATAACCAAATACCAAATTATTTTACATCTTTTCTGGATGTAACTATGTCATAAATCCAGTGTAGTTTTCCCTCGGCTGCGTAAAGGAAATTATTGATCGGTCGTTGAGAGAAACCTCAAGGAATTACAATGACGATGCCAGCCAAGACTGTGACAGATACAATAACCAGCCTGCTAGATAACTAGCCTAAAAATATTTACATCTCCCTCCAGGTCAGCCCATCATACATCCCCCTCCAGGTGACAGCCCAGCCCATCATACATCCCCCACCAGGTCAGCCCATCATACATCCCCCTCCAGGTCAGCCCATCATACATCCCCCTCCAGGTCAGCCCATCATACATCCCCCACCACTGGTCAGCCCAGCCCATCATACATCCCCCTCCAGGTCAGCCCATCATACATCCCCTATCAGGTCAGCCCATCATACATCCCCCTCCAGGTCAGTCTATCATACATCCCCCTCCAGGTCAGCCCATCATACATCCCCCACCAGGTCAGCCCATCATACATCCCCGACCAGGTCAGCCCATCATACATCCCCCTCCAGGTCAGTCCATCATACATCCCCCTCCAGGTCAGTCAGCCCATCATACATCCCCCACCAGGTCAGCCCATCATACATCCCCCTCCAGGTCAGTCCATCATACATCCCCCTCCAGGTCAGCCCATCATACATCCCCCTCCAGGTCAGCCCATCATACATCCCCCACCACTGGTCAGCCCAGCCCATCATACATCCCTCTCCAGGTCAGCCCATCATACATCCCCTACCAGGTCAGCCCATAATACATCCCCCTCCAGGTCAGCCCATCATACATCCCTCTCCGGGTCAGCCCAGCCCATCATACATCCCCCTCCGGATCAGCCCAGCCCATCATACATCCCCCTCCAGGTCAGTCCATCATACATCCCCCTCCGGGTCAGCCCAGCCCATCATACATTCCCCTCCAGGTCAGCCCATCATACATCCCCCTCCACTGGTCAGCCCAGCCCATCATACATCCCTCTCCAGGTCAGCCCATCATTTATCATTTACTCCATATATAAATACATCAGGTCCCTTTAATGGCTTGCAAATAGAGAAGACCCAGATCAGACTGCTTCTACAATAATAATATAGATCTGATTCTACAGTTTCTTCCATGACAAATAAATTGTGTTCATATGCCAGTTTAAAATTCAACTAACTAACCCTTCGCTTGCTGAATTTTAAAATACATTTCTCCTTCTTTACCCATGCCCTGTTGTATAATTACATATATCTTCACTGTGTACAAGTATTTCGCTGTGCAATAACTGCTGTGGGGTGCACTGGTTGCACAATCAACTTGTAAATAGTGCAGACCCTGATGAGACAGCTCCTGCAGAAGCTGTCTCATCTGGGTCTTCACTATTTACAGGCACGTATATTGACGTGAATAACAAGCGAAGGGTTAATCACTTATTACATTGCATTTTTGGGGGCCAAATTCAGTCCCATTCTTGTTCAAAAAGTGCATAATTTTATATTTCCCAAATCTTTGTTGCATTTTCCCAATCCATAGAAAGAATCCATTTCAAGTAAACAAAACAAAAAGTCTTAAACATACTTTCTTACAATGACGGTAACGAGTCAAAATTCTGTGTATTTATTAAGTGCTGTCACGGTTTCACAGTAAATCATTTGTTCAAACCGTTTCAAAATTTCCTTTCACGTGAACCGCCTGTAATGATTAGGGAATGCAAATTATGCTGATATTTTTTTATACCTTCCTGGTTTACATTATTCCCATGATGGGTCTGCTCTGTTTGCTTATGCAGTGTTCTGCCAAGCCGATGCGCCATTCCCGCAAAAAGAATTGAAGATAGCGCATAAAATAAACGCCTTTTAACCCTTTCCTCCATAAATACGCCTTTCTACATCTCTGTAAAGATCACCTATTGAAACCATTGTGATAAATAGATCCATTTATTACAATGGTTTCAAACTAAAAAATTATAAAAAAAAAAGTATTTTTCTCCAGTTAATGCTCCTTTCCGGTAGATTTATTCAAAGTGGTTGGATCTAAAAATTGCCTATGAGGTAATGGGTTAACACACTAGTCTTGCAAACAGAGAAGAGTCAAAGCAGACAAATCCTGTAGAAGCCCTCTCATCAGGGTCTGCTCATCATTGCTTAATTTAAGAAATTAACAGGGTTCACAAAAATTATAGGAAGTAAAATTACCTGACTTTTTCCTGACTTCTCCTTGACCAATTTCCAATTTCCCCGAGCCCCCCGAGATGTGTTTGTGAAACACTAGTCTATGCCCCAACCTTTGACCCTGAAGGATGACCTTGACCTTTGACCCATGGACCAGGGAGTTAAAGCGACACATTGTCTTTGTGTGGTGAACATTTGTGCCAGGTTATTTTGAAATCCATTCACAGATACTTTTCTATTCCTCTTCCAAACCAATTCCTCAACCCTCAACTTTCAATTCAAAATTTCCCAGACTTTTCCCAAAATTTCAAAATTCCCTGACTAAATTAAAAAATTCCCTGATTTTCCTGACCTTGATTTTTTTTTTCATTTTTCCCTTACCGTGAGAACCCTGATTAACCCTTTCCTCCGTAGGTTATTTTAAGATCCATTCACTTATATTTAGATCCAATTTCACTTTTAATAAAATTCTACTGAAAAGGAGTATTAACTAGAGAAAAGGATTTTTTTTTTAGAATTTTGTAGTTTGAAACCATTGTGATAAATAGAGCATTAATGCCCCTATATAAAGGAGCACATGCTCTATTTATCACAATGGTTTCATAAAGTGACTTTTACAGAGGCGTAGAAAGGCGTATTTACGGAGGAAAGGGTTAAAATAGATTTGACTCTTTGGGTTCTATCGATACCAAAACATTTTGTATACGTATATTCCATTATAAAAATTAAGCTAATAAATATTCATGATATCATCATTAATTTCTTACATGAATACTGAACAAGGAAAGGGTTCAAATATGGAGTGTTTGTTAGGGGGAATACAGTGTGACTGTTTGTGCAAAGAGGTGCAGATTGCTTGAAATGTTACTCTACATGTAAATTGTAATCATGGCAATTTTGAGGAAACAGTATAACCCCTATAAACCAGAATGTTAAATTTAGTATAAATATCGGTCTTGGAGACAGGTGGCAGCTTAATGCAGGGTGAAAGTCATGCAGAAAGCTCCTCTAGGAGCAACCGTGCCTACAAGTTTCAAAATTCTTCTTTATTAGACTTCCGGTTAAGTTGTGTTTTACTATACTGTTAACTAAGCCCACACCATTTGCAGAGAGATTGAATCCCATACAGGTATAAACAAATATTTCACATATCTAATCCCATACAGGTATAAACAAATAGTTCACATATCTAATCCCATACAGGTATAAACAAATATTTCACATATCTAATCCCATACAGGTATAAACAAATATTTCACATATCTAATCCCATACAGGTATAAACAAATATTTCACATATCTAATCCCATACAGGTATAAACAAATATTTCACATATCTAATCCCATACAGGTATAAACAAATAGTTCACATATCTAATCCCATACAGGTATAAACAAATAGTTCACATATCTAATCCCATACAGGTATAAACAAATATTTCACATATCTAATCCCATACAGGTATAAACAAATATTTCACATATCTAATCCCATACAGGTATAAACAAATAGTTCACATATCTAATCCCATACAGGTATAAACAAATAGTTCACATATCTAATCCCATACAGGTATAAACAAATATTTCACATATCTAATCCCATACAGGTATAAACAAATAGTTCACATATCTAATCCCATACAGGTATAAACAAATATTTCACATATCTAATCCCATACAGGTATAAACAAATATTTCACATATCTAATCCCATACAGGTATAAACAAATATTTCACATACAGGTATAAACAAATATTTCACATATCTAATCCCATACAGGTATAAACAAACAGTTCACATATCTAATCCCATACAGGTATAAACAAATAGTTCACATATCTAATCCCATACAGGTATAAACAAATAGTTCACATATCGAACTCAAAATTTAGCCTGCTGAGCACAATGTTCGTAGACCGAAAAGTATCTTCCAATTCTGATCAACAGGTAAAAAAATTTCAACTTGTTTTCAATGATATAATGACAATGTCAAACTGTTTGGACCCTCATGACATTCCGAGTTACTCCACTCCTCATCGGGATCCAAACTGTTTGCAAGGGTAAACACATATTACCATGGTAACATCTTAAATGGCTAATCTCACTTTTATTGAAAACATTAAATTGTACGGCTATATAAACCACTTGAAAATTGCAGAACCATGGGAACTCTACGTAGTTTACATTCTTTCAGCTCTTTAACCCTATCCCTGTTCCATATTTATTCCGAATTCTAATACCTACTGAATATTCATTGACAAAATAGTTGTAATAAAATCTTGAAGGTAGAACATTGTAGCCATTTTAGAAAATAAAGAAACAGATGTATCAAATTTCATTAGCAAACAGAGCAGACCCTGATCAGATGGCCCCTACAGGAGCCGTCTGATCTGGGTCTTCTCTATTTGCATATGCATGAACAGGCATTTATATGAGGGAAAGGGTTAACCCTAACCTGTTTTCATGCATTTGCAAACAGAGTAGACCCAGATCCTATAGGAGCCGTATGATCAGGGTCTGCTCTGTTTGCTAATGGAATTGGATAAATCTATTTCTTTACTTTCTTAAATGGTTACAATGTTCCACCTTCCATATTTCATTACAACTATTTTGTCCATGAATATTCAGTAGGTATTGAAATTTGGAATAAACATAGAACAGGGATAGGGTTAACTCTTTGAATGCTAAGCAAATCTGCAACAATCTTCAATTCATCTGCTTATGTTCTTAAAATAAACTAGAACTATCACTAAAGCTGATGAATACCCCCACATGGCAGCTTTGATTGTGAATCCAAGTTTGTGACACCAACTATCCATGTAACAGGACTAAAACACATAAATACTCAAAGTTAAAGGAGAGATAATTCTGTAATGCTTGCAACAAACATGTGAAAACTTTAAAAATGAAGGAGGATTTGTGACACGAAATCCCCATGTTTCATGCCAAAATGAAAATGTTCGCGCTGGTCGGATTTTGCAGAATGACACTGGTTCTTTTTCCATTTCAACGCCAGGTATTAAGTTCAAGGTCACAGAGACCTGAATATCTACTACCCAATATGTATTGACACAATCAGGTTTGGTAATGCTAGATAATAGAGTATAGGATAATTATATGCTCCGGACAAGACCTGAAATTTGTGTCTTGCACATCTACTACTCCTGAGTAACATTTATGCCAAGTATCAAGTAAATCAGGTTGAAAGTGAAGGAGGAGTTCAAAGTACAAAATTTTGCCTGCCAATTTCAAGGCCAAAGGTCAAGGTCACAGAGATTTGAAATGTGTGTCTTGCACATCTACTACTCCTGAGTAACATTTATGCCAAGAATCAAGTGAATCAGGTTGAAAGTGAAGGAGGAGTTCAAAGTACAAGATTTTGCTTGCCAATTTCAAGACCAATTTCAAGGACAAAGGCCAAGGTCAAGGAGACCTGAAATTTGTGTCTTGCACATTTACTACTCCTGAGTAACATTTATGCCAAGTATCAAGTAAATCAGGTTGAAAGTGAAGGAGGAGTTCGCCGTACAAGATTTTGCCTGCCAATTTTAAGACCAATTTCAAGGTCAAAGGTCAAGGTCACAGAGATTTGAATTTTGTGTCTTGCACATCTACTACTCCTGAGTAACATTTATGCCAAGTATCAAGTGAATCAGGTTGAAACTGAAGGAGGAGTTCAAAGTACAAGATTTTGCCTGCCAATTTCAAGACCAATTTCAAGGTCAAAGGTCAAGGTCAAGGTCACAGAGACCTGAAATTTGTGTCTTGCACATTGCTACTCCTGAGTAACATTTATGCCAAGTATCAAGTGAATCAGGTTGAAATTGAAGGAGGAGTTCAAAGTACAAGATTTTGCCTGCCAATTTCAAGGCCAAAGGTCAAGGTCAAGATCACAGAGACCTGAAATTTGTGTCTTGCACATCTACTACTCCTGAGTGACATTTATGCCAAGTATCAAGTGAATCAGGTTGAAAGTGAAGGAGGAGTTCAAAGTACAAGATTTTGCCTGCCAATTTCAAGACCAATTTCAAGGCCAAAGGTCAAGGTCAAGGTCAAAGAGACCTGGAATTTGTGTCTTACACATCTACTACTCCTGAGTAACATTTATACCAAGTATCAAGTGAATCAGGTTGAAAGTGAAGGAGGAGTTCAAAGTACAAGAGTTTGCCTGCCAATTTCAAGACCAATTTCAAGGCCAAAGGTCAAGGTCAAGGTCAAAGAGACCTGAAATTTGTGTCTTGCACATCTACTACACCTGCATAACATTTATGCCAAGTATCAAATGAATCAGGTTGAAACTGAAGGAGGAGTTGAAAGTACAAGATTTTGCGGACAGACCAACAACAGTGACAACCGACCAACCGACAGGCTGATTCCAGTATACCCCCCTCAAACTCTGTTTGTGGGGGTATAATAAATTTCTCTCATTTCTTGGAAAAATACGGTCAAAGGGTCAATGAATTTGTATCGGTAATCATGGCTTGCACACTAAGTAATTCTGTGGTCTGCTCATTTTCTATTAATTTCCTTTCTGATATTTTTCAAGAAGTTGGTGCCTGTGTGGACATTTTGTAGGGAAAGTTGAACTTGATACAGAATTTTGAATGACAAACTGTGCAGACCCTGATCATACAGCTCTGGACACTTAACTCTTTGCACGCTAGCGGGGAAACTGTGATTACGTATGCAGACAGTTTGGATCCAGATGATGTGGCATCTCATCAGGATCCAAACTGTTTGTCATCTTGACCATATTTTGCAAAAAATGACTGAGAGAAAGTTTATTTTAAGAATTGAAGCAGATGACATTATTGTTGCAGAGGAAAAATTACTTGGCGTGCAAATAGTTAAGGAGCCCTCTGATGCTGGTCTGCACTGTTTGCATATATATATATATGCCAGTATACCATTTCCCCACATTCAAAGGTTTTCTTCTTTGACTTTCTCTGCAAATAATTGTCTTGTAAAATAGGTAAATGTCTGTTACAGTTTTTATTTATCAATTTTCTTCCCTTTTCTTTCAAAAAACAAAAATGGGTCCAAGGTTATTATAAACTTCCGAGTCTGAGATCATTCTCAAGTATACATCTGATTGGTCAAATTCGGAGCAAGCTCAGAATCTGACTAATCAGATGCGTGGGAATTATCTCAGACTCAAGCAACAAGGTTTTATAACCTTGGGCCAGATCATCGTAGCAACAGTTTGAATCGTGAACAGATGATAGACTGACCGCGGACTTGGTGTCTCATCTGGATTTAAACTATTTGAAGATACAGTAAAACCTCTTAAAACCAGATGTTCAAGTTAGTACCAATATCGGTATTTGTGATAGGTGGCAGCTTAATGCAGCCACCTGCCTAAAAGTATCTACGCCATTATCAATATATAGATGTGATTATTATTCATGTCTTCATAATTTTGAATATTCATGAAGAAAAGTGTTAAGGTGTCAGAAGGAATATATATCAATGATTGTATTGACATCATACTCAATCATACGTTTCATGGAAAGGTAGTACAGTAAGACCTGTCTATAACGACCACTAAATTACATCAAGTATTTTGTGTTAAAGGCAGGTGGATGCTTAAAGCAAGGTGAAAGTAAAACAGAACGCTCCTATAGGAGCGTTCTGTATCACTTTCACCTTGCTTTAAGCAGTCACCTGCCCTAAATACCAGCTAATTAACACAATTTAGTGGTCGTTATAGAGGTTATACTGTATCTATTTAACAACGATAATTCCATATTTTTCTGATGCAGTAAAGAAAGATGTTTTTTTAAAAACAAATAAGAAGAGAAATATACATACTTTTTGAACAGGGGAAGGAGGCAAATGTTGGCCCAATTTAATTAGGTCTGAAAAGAAAAAAGAAAATCAAAAGATATTGGAAAATATAATAAACAATGCTCTACAGTGCATGAAGGTAGTGATGACGAGACAATTTGGTTTAAAATTTAAATGGTGTATTGCTTAACTCTATTATCAAACTGAAAAAAAAGGTGTGAACTTCACAGAACTCAAGATAAGATCATGCGTAAACCAAACCCTGAGTTTACTGTGACTGCTCTTTCTAAGAATTGTCTTGGTATACATAGAAACAGTATAGGGTTTGGAGGAGAAACAACGATTTTAGTATTTGGGTACGCATCCTTTATATATGTAGCTCTGACTTCATTTGTTTTCTGTACATTAAAAAAAGAAAAGGTCTGACTGTGACAAAAAGTTATGAACCTGACATACTGGTATATTATTCCATTGCAAACAAAGTTGACCCAGATCAGACAGCTCCAGTAGTCTGATCAGATTCTGCTCCGTTTGCTTATAAATATAATAATATAGATAAGGTTTCAGTAGTTTCTGCGATTAAACTGCAAAATCCAGTATCCAAGTGCTATTTATAATTATTTATATATAACAATTAATCTAATTAATATTCAAGGGGTCTTTATTTCATAAGTTATGTATGACTATTCATGGAGTAAAGGGTCAATTTTCATTCTGTTTCTCTCAACCCTTTCCTTGAAATAAACAACTGTTCATACATTTGCAAACAAAGTAGATCCAGATCAGGTAGCCCCCATCTGATCATGATCTACTCTGTTTGCTTGTGAAATTAAGATAGATCTGACTCTACAGTTTCTACCAATACATGTATCACACAATCCTGTTAACATAAATACCATTATAAAACTTCAGAGAACAGATTTAATATGAATATCTGGTTTACATCATCATAAAAATAACTCATTTCACTCTTATCTTGTTTAACCCTTAATACATCTGACAATTTTGCAGTCATTTGCAAACAGTGTGGACCCAGATCAGAGACCTCCTGATTGTTCAGGATCTACACTTAAGTCTATTGGTCCTTCAAATTCCTCTAGAACTTTTAACCCTTTCATACCGAATGGTCTCTATATATAATTAAACATTGATGCCACTTGCCACTTTGAATATTTAACGTGTTCAAAGGTTTAATGATAATATTCTCACAAAGTACAACAATAGAGAAAACTTGAACAGCAGTGTTACAGTGCACCTTTACTGCTCTCAAACTAATAAAAGTACAGTCTGTAATGTAGTATACCCATACTTGACTGTGTTAACCCATTACCACCACCCCACCCACCCCAATTCACCCACCCGCCCATACACACACCATGCCTTTTTAGGTTTCGGACTACTTTCCGAAACCTAATAGTAATGCATCCCCAGGGCATGCCTCAAGCAAATTTATAAAGAAATTCATATCCCATAATGCGCAATCAGACCACTGTTATACTACGAAATATCAATTTATGCTTAGAATGCATACGTTCATTAACCCAAATGCAGACATTTTGAATGGTTTAACGTTGACAGAATGTTTATCACGTAGCGCCGATTATGCGATTTAGTTATCTACGGGTGTATTTCACCCGTATTTCTACGTTCATTTTGCCAAAAATGTGATTTTGATAACACCCCTTGACAAAAATATAGTTCCAAGTGCAATGCATTTGATAAACGATATCGATAATTCTTTATTTGGTATTTGTGTCAATTATTAAAATGCGGATGCAACTGTTGCAATTCCCAATAATTTTGCTGTGTAAAATGCTACATTATATGATAAATTTGGTCGCGTACGAATATATACCACAGAGCGCCGGTAAAAATGAACCAGAAAGTAATCGACATCTAAAAGTCGGGCGTTTATTTGAAATCTACAAGCATTTTTTGAATTTGTCGGATTGGTACAGACAACGTTACGGAGAAAACAGTAATGAATAATGGTCGGAACGTCGTCAATCTCTACATATTACACACGAACTATGGGAATGAAGATAACGACTGGAAATTGCAGGATACAGTATAAACACCCGATATGACGGGTATGACTCATATCCGCGGATATGAATTTCGCAGCCTAAAATCGGCCACAATTTAAGCATTATTTTTCTTATTAGAAAAACCTTTCATCGAGCTTATTGGCTTATATTGTCCATATTTATTATTTGAAATACGTAAATTTAATATTCATTGCATAATAAGTAGTAACAGCCTGGAAAATTCTACTCGTCCGCTCGCTATGACGAGTAAAATAAAAAAATAATAAATATAAAATAAATAAATTATTATTTAATTTACTGTAATTTAGTTTATAAATAAATAAAATTTAATAATTTAATTTATTTATTATTATTTTTATTAATAATAATAATTTATTATTATAATAAAAATAAATTAAAAAATAAATAAAATAAATTAATAAATAAATTTAATATAATTTAATTTATTTAATTTAATTTACTGTAGTTATAGTTGAAGTTGAAGAAAGCTAAAAAAAAAATCATAATATTCGGCACCGACCCTTCTGCACGAAGGAGCACGGACCGTAGTGAAACGTTCCGGAGATATATGGATAACCTTGAGCCTCAAAAGCAATCTGTATTCTGAATGCATCAGAAGTATTTATATTGAGTTTAGAAGATCATAATTATATTTTTACATAATGTGTGACAAGCATCGTAAACATTGATCATAGACTTTTCTGTTCTATAAGACCCATGTTTATAATGTGTGTAATGTGTTAGGAGACTTGGTACCAGGTTGTAAGCATTTAAGGATAATTACTCCAATTATAGAGAGTTAGTACATGTAGTTATAAAAAAGATAAAGTGGACTTATTTTATTGTATGTGTTACATAATGTTAATTATAACATAAGTGTTTGCTCCGTTTCTTATTCTTATTATTCTTTCTTCCGATTCTGATTCTTCCAATTGTTCTTCTTCCGTCATGAACTTGTCCAGAGCATTTCTCAGTAAGACTAAGTAATTGTCCGATCCTAATGAAACTTCATATGAATATTGCTTGATACATGCAGATGTACATCCCACTTTTTATTTTTTGAAAATCACCATAACTAAATGGTTGGCTATAATTGGTCGAAACTTAGATAGTGTTTGGCGAAGTTATATATCATTCGATTTTTTGCTGAAAATTGGTATCATGGGATATTTGAGTACTCCAAATCAATTGGTTTGTGTTTCGAAAGTACATATACAGTATTGGTTGATTTTGCTAAAAATTGGTATTTCGGTATATTTTGGCACTCGGGACTAATTTATAGGTCTTTTTAAAGAATTGGTTGCCATAGTAACTGAGTGGTGACTCTGATTGGTCGAAAATTTAGATATTTTCCGGCAAATTCAGATATTGTTCGATTTTGCCAAAAATTGGTATGTCGGGATATTTTGACACTCAGAATTGATTGGTATGTCTTTCGAAATGATTTGTTGGTATGGAAACTGAATGGTGAGATCTGATTGGTCAAAAGTTTAGATATTCAAATTTGCTGAAAATTGGCATTTAGGGGTATTTGGGTATCCCAAACTCAGTCAAGTTGTTTTGAAATACTTGGTTGCCATGGTAATGGAGTAGTGTCCTCTGAATGGGTCACAATTTACATATTAGATTTTTCGGAAAATTTGGCCAGTAGGGATATATATGCAGTTGTTTTAAAAGTGCTGGTTGCCATGTAACCAAGTGCTCACTAATGGACTGTTATTGGTTGAAATTTAGATATTATGCTCACCAATAACAGTTGTAAGTTTCGTTTAGGGGACATTCTGCAACATATTCTGTTACAATTAGATCTTGTCAACTGTATGATATTTAGATTCACATGGCATATATAATTTATCCAAACGTGGTTGTAGTGTATAGATGGATAGGTGATTGATGCACGCCAAATACTGTTACAATCCACCAGTTAGTAGCAGAAATATGACCCTTTGTTGCTTTCAGATAGCCATATAGGAAATATGACTGTTAAGAGTCATATCTTTGAACAGCTTGCTCAGATTTCATTTAAATTTGACGGGGTATTTACATGGATAGGTGCATGAGGCACAATATATGACGCCAACGTCGGCCAAATAATAATAGAGTAATGGCCCTTTACTAAATTCAAATATAAATTTAAGTAAACTTCGGGCAAATTGAACTATTGGAACTGCACTGTGTGCTACTGGTCATCAATTTATTTCTTTAAACAACATCTAAAACACTGACAGGATTTTCATAAAAGTTCACAGCAATTATGTTCAGATGACCGGTCAATTTTAACAAACAGTTCCATTAAACACCATTTTAGTTCAGGAAATAATGCTTTAGAGGTCATCTGACTATGTATCAATGGTACCAGTCCTTCCCTACCAAGCTTTTTCGTATTGTATAGTCGCAATCGACATATATATGGTCCGAAACCTTCAGTACTGTCAGTACTTTGATTAATTACTGATTTTGCAAACAAAGTAGACCTAGCTGGCAAATCAGACAGCTCTGTTTGCTTATGATATTACATTGTACATGTATTATACACAGTTTTGATTCCAGTTTCTGTAATGGCTGAAAAATCCCTTTTTTATATAATTTTACCGAAATTGGACAGAAGTTATATGGAGTAAAGGGTTAAATAATTGAAGCAGAACTTTTAAAAGTTTTCTCACACAAAGTTATTGACTTGAACAGCTAAAAATTGCCGCACATTGCTGCCAATATTCTGAACTAATTTTCGAGGATCAAAACTGTTTGTAATGCAGCTCCGAGGGCTGTATATATGATACATATTGATCCAGAGCTACAGATAAAGGTGCGTACCAAAATAATTGTCAGTTTTCCACCAAACCCTATACTGTGACCACTCTTTAGAATCGTCTCAAAGATACGATTCTAAAGAGTGGTCACAGTATAGGGAGTGGTGGAGAAATAAAGGAGTTATTCTTGAAAATGTTTAACCCTTTCCCTCATACAAACGTGTTTTCACGAATTTGCAAACAGAGTAGACCCAGATCAGACGGCTCCTAGAGGAGCCGTCTGATCAGGGTCTACTCTGTTTGCTAATAGAGTTTCAAAGATCTGTGTCTTTACTTTCTAAAATGGCTACAAAGTTCCACCTTCCATATTTCATTTCAACTATTTTGTCTATGAATAATCAGTAGGTATTGTAAACATAGAACAGGGATATACACATCTTAACTAGACCTCTGTTGATCTAGATCCAAATCTCTTATTTCTCAACCAAACTTTATGTTGCTGCTGCTCATTAGAATCCCCTTTAGAGTAGCAATTCTATTGAGTAGCAGCATGAGAATGTTTGACACAGAAAAGTCAAATATATTTTACTTCTAAAGATATTGTTTACCCTTTATTCCATAAATACGTTTTTCTATGCCTTTGCAAACAGAGTTGACCCAGATCATGTAGAAGTCATTTGGATCAGAGTCTGCTCTGTTTGTTTATGCTAATTCAGGGCTTTTTTTCATCAAGTGGGGAAGGGGCCTGGCCTCTACTTTGGGGGAAAAAATAGTACAATATTTTGATATAGGGGAAACAAATTTCCAATGTAAAGTCATCGTTTGGGGAAAAGTGCATGATTTTAAAGAAATTTTCTGAGGGGAAGGGGCCTTTAAATGGCCCCTACTATAGAAGGAAAAAAAGCCCTGGCTATATTATAAAGTCTTAGACATGTTTCTACAATTTCTGCCATAGTCACAAGGCAGTCCAAAGATCAGCTAAATCCCCCGCCACTGCCTGAATTAAGACAAAACATTTGACCTTCAAATGTGAGTTTGATCTTGAGCCGACATGACTGCCACATGTGTTCTTCACATCATCTAACATTTGACTCAAGTTTTATGAAAATCCTTCATGGGGTTTAGAAGACATGGAGCGGACACGAAAATGTAATGGAAAATGAAGGTTAAGCCATTTGACCTTCAAATGTGACCTTGACCTTGAGCTGATATGACTGTCGTATGTGTTCTGCCTATCGTCTCAATATAGCTAACATTTGATTAACGTTTTATGAGTATCCTTCAAAGGGTTTAGAAGATATGGAGCGGACACAAAAATATAACGGAAATTAAAGGTTAAACCATTTGACTTTGAAGGCTTCAAATGTGACCTTGACCTTGAGCTGACATGACTGTCATATGTGTTTTGCCCATCATCTCAATTTAGCTAACATTTGACTAACGTTTTATGAGCATCCTTCAAAGGGTTTAGAAGATATGGAGCGGACATGAAAATGTAATGGAAAAACACTTGACCTTCAAATGTGACCGTGACCTTGAGCCGACATGAATGCAACATACAATCATGTGTTCTGCACATTGTCTCAACTTGGTTAACATTTGAGGCAAGTTTCATGAAATTCCTTTCAGGGTATAGGAGATATGGAGAGGACATGAAATTGTTACGGATGAAAGCCATTCATTATAACCCCCCTTCTGATTCGCGGCAGGGATTAAAAACAAAAATTCCTGTATCCACGTGCTATTATATAACAGTTAATCTAGACTAATTAATATTCATATCATTAATTCTTACAAGAATATTTATGAAATAAAGGCTAAATATACCTTTCATCTATAAATCTGCATACAGGTTACAACAAATTCACTGATAGCACTGAGCCAAGAGTTTATGGAGCATTCTATGGCATATAAATAGGTCAAGTAACATGTTTAAGTACTAATAAAAGCTGCATTCCTCCTGAAACAAACCCTGGCAAATGGAAGGGTGAACATTTATATATGAAAGATGTAACAGGTACATGTATTTGCAAATCATAGACCCATTGATTTGTTGTTACCCAAATCAGCAAGCCACTTTGACATTCTTGTAAACTGGCCATGGTTTTAGTTTATATGTTAACTCTTTCGTCCTGCATTTCCTCTATACAATTAATATACACCTTTTCCACGATTCTGTAAAAGTCTCTTCTTGAAACCATTGTGATAAATAGAGCATTTGCTCCACAGGAGCAAATGCTCTATTTATCACAATGGTTTCAAAACTAAACAATTCTAACATTTTCCTTTTCTCAAGTAAATGTTCCATTTTGGTAGATATTTTTCAAAGAGATTGGGTCAAAAATGGGTTCAATCTGACCATTCCATTGCAACAACACAACTCGTTTAGTTACATCACAAACTACAAACTTTCCGGGGCCGTATCAGGAAAATTAGTCCGTTCTTTGTCGCCATGCAGGGGTGTAAAATTCCACTCGCCCGCTCGCCAATGCGAGTAGGTTTTGAAGTCGGGCGAGTGCTTTCAAATGTGTGCTCAACCTTCAGGGCGAGTGGACCTTTTGGTCTGGTATTTTCCTAACTAATAACTTTGCGTAATGTAATTAAATAGCAAATTAAAACGGCTGAAATTCTCCGCGAGTGTCAACTTTTCTACAATGTCGTACATTTCACTATTATCAACGGAGAAGTTAGAGGCGTTCCGATTCACGGGCACCTACTTGTTTTGTCTTTATTCGGCCCTCGAAGTACGAAAGTATCAGCCAAAAAAGGTTTGTTTGTGTTAAAAGTTCCCAGTAATGGTTCAAATATTTATTCGAATTATGAAATTAAAGTATGCATCACAGTGTTATAACGTGTTTTTTTTGTTCAATAAGCTGTCAAACTGTGATCATTTCTTAATATAAAGCTTCGACGATTTCATACCTAATTTGAACGAGTCAAAATTTTACATGCCGAAAAAACCGGAAGCACCGTTAGTTTTCCCGCTACATGTCAAAATGTAAACAAACTAACAAAACTATCTTACAGTCGTTCTTCGGAGTAAAGCAGGGGTGTTGAGACGATGACAAGACCCGATGACAAGACCCACAAATTACTAAAGTGTTGAAAGAGTTAAACAGTATGTTCCTATAAATTGATATTTTGGGGGTTAGATAAATAAATAAGAAAATTGTGAAAGTTTTAGTACATATGAATTATATACGAAAATTCAAGGGCGAGTAAAAGTTGCAGAAGGGCGAGTGGATCTCAATGGTTACTAGTCCTGCAGGGCGAGTAGCTTTTGAAATTTTTTTACACCCCTGCCATGGTTTTTAACTTATAAAATCAAACAGGGGTTTGAACAATTCCAGTAGAGGGTCACCTATGGACTATTTTTGCTATATCATATTGAAATTGTTGCAGACCTTTCAGACAAAAACTGTAGATCCAGACCAGAGGACCCTTCTAGAAGCCCCCTAATCGGAGTGTCTACACTGTCATTCACAATCTCCTCACAAATTAATATGTGACTGTCCTGTCATACTGAACTGATTCTTCTATTAACCCTTACAACGCTTAAATTTTAAATGGACTATTCCAAAATTCAAACAGGTCTGACCTATGTTGAATATTTGAGGATTTTTCCGAAAGAAAAGTGTAACATGACAAACAGTGCAAACGCTGATGAGAGGGCTCCTTTAGGAGCCCTCTCATCTGGGTCTACACTGTTTGCAAAGGACATTAGTGACTCATGTCCTGCAATGTAAGGGTTAACCCTTTCCCTCGTACAAATGCTTTTTCATGCATTTACAAACAGTAGACCCAGACCAGGCAACCACTGTAGGAGCCATCTGATCAGGGTCTGCTCTGTTTGCTAACCACTGTAGGAGCCATCTGATCAGGGTCTGCTCTGTTTGCTAACCACTGTAGGAGCCATCTGATCAGGGTCTGCTCTGTTTGCTTATAATGACACGATATAGATCTGATTTTATCAAAGAAAAAATTCCCTGGAAAGCTTTATATTATAAAAGTTCAGATAATAAATATTCATGATGTTTTTATTTCTTGCATGAATATTAAACAGGTAAAGAGTTAAGCAATGATAGTCCATTCCACTTTGAAAACAGTATTTAAGGGGCTAAGCATACAAAGAGATACAACTTCTCCACAAGGTTCTGTGACATAATATTGTTCAAACGGGTGAATATTATGTGTTCTTTATTAAATTTCACTTTCTCCAAGGTCCGTTGAGAATTATAACATAGTTTTGGTGAACACGAAATTGCCTTACAACTGAAGCAAGGAGAAACTATCTAAAAATGACTAAAACCTTCAAAAGCAGAAAGCTGTTTGTGAGGACAATAATAAGTTTTGATCATTAATGTTTTGCACAAGCCCTGCAGAATAACGCTTCAGAACTTGAAAATGTCATTATATCATGGAACATCTAAAAGTGAACATCTGTTAACCCTATCCTCCATAAATACGCCTTTCTATGCCTCTGTAACAAGCACTTCTTGAAACCATTGTGATAAAAAGAGCATTTGCTCCTATAGGAGCAAAATGCTCTATTTATCACAATGGTTTCAAACTACAAAATTCTAAAATTTTACTTTTCTTTAGTAAATGCTCCTTTTGGGTAGATTCATTCAAAGAGGTTGGGTCTAAAAATAGCCTATGGAGGAAAGGGTTAAATTTTTAGCATGTATACAATTCATATTCCGTTTGCGGCACAAGTAAAAGATGGTTTGCATTTCATACTATATAAACCTTTAACTAAAATGTTGCAGAGTAGACCCAGATCAGACGACTCTGATGCAGGAGACCAACACGGCCTGTCATCATATTCCATTATTATACATTCAGTAATAAATCTTCATCATGACATTATTTCTTACATATATGGTAAAAGGTTAACCCATAACTCCATAAAATTAAATACACCTTTCTATGTCTTTGCCAACAGAGTAGACCCGGACGATTCTAAAGAGTGGTCACAGTATAGGGTTTGGTGGAAAAACAACAATTTTACAGGGATCGAAGCTGGAGCTCTCCAACAGGGAGAAGTTTAGAGGTATTGAGGGAGATGTTTTGTTCCTGATTTTGTATCTCCCTATAAGTTCTGTCTATATCAAAAAATCTCCCTCAGCTCAAAACAGGGAGACGTCAGCAGGGTTAGTAAGACCTTTTTCTCCCAAATCGCTCTCTTGCTTGAGCCCTGATTTTACTTTTAGTATAAAATGAGTGTACACTGTGTCAGTATTAATATATTATCTGTAAACATTAGCTGTAGCTCTAGATCTGTGTCAATATAAATATTTTAAATAATACTGACCAGACTATCTCTTGATGGGTATCTACTGACCAGTATCTCTTGAGATGTATATCTGGGCAAAGGTGATGATACATATATTATATGTACGGTATTTACGTACAGTATTGGTCAATGTTCTTTGTTCTAAATTGCAACAAACATATGTTTTGTCTAAAAATTAAAGGATATGAAGTTTATTGATCCTTGAATGCTTGGGAAAGTCACAACCCCCCAGTGCTATAGAAATCTCCAACATGTACACAAGCGAATATTTATGCTTGTTGATATCTGATTTTCATGAAATATCATATAAATGTACGAAGATTTACAGTTGCAAAGTTGTATGAAAGGATTTTATATTTATAATATAATTTTATGCCGAAGATTGTTAACGACAAACCATGTAGACCCTGATTTGGATTTCTACTGTTGCATCAACTGCTTTACTATACTAACCCTGTCCCTCATATAAACACCTTTTCACATATTTGCAAACAGAGTATACCCAGATCAGACGGTTCCTATAGGAGCCATCTGATCAGGGTCTGCTCTATTTACTGATGGAATTTGACAGATTAATTTGTTTCTTTAGTTTCTAACATGGCTACAATGTTCTAGCTTCCATATTTCATTATAATTATTTTGTCTATGAATATTCAGTAAGTATTGAAATTTGGAATAAAAATAGAACCGGTAAAAGGTTAACCCTTCCAGTGCAGGAAACAAAGTTTCAATACTTTGTCAACAATTGTGAGTTAGTTGAACTATTCAGAGGAACCCTGTACAAGCCTTGTCTCCAGGGTTTGCAAGGTCTGTCATATTACAACACATAGAGAAAGCATTTGATCTATTCAGTCAAGGTGACTTTGAAAATTGTTCTCTTTACCCTTTCCCTGTTCTGTATTTATTCAAAATTTCAATATCTACTGAATATTCATGAACAAAATAGTTATAATGAGATGCGGAAGATAGAAATTCTAGAAATATCAGAAACTGTAGACACGGATCTATCCAACTCTATTCGCAAACAGAGCAGACCCTCATCAGATGGCTCCTATGAGCTACTGGTCTAGTTCTTCTCTGTTTGCAAATGCGTGAAAAGGCCTTTATATGTGGGAAAGGGTTAAAATTTTGGAAGAGTCCATTTGAAAATTCAGCATGGAAATGGCTAGGGCCACCTGGATCATATGATATTGAAAAATTGGATGAAATATCGATTAACTCTATGAATGTTAGAGATGAATACTACATGTCACTTGCACTGTTTCCACCCAGAAAACAAAGTAAACAAACTCCACGTCTCACCAGAACCAAGATTGTTTGACATTCCTACTCATGGTTTCAGAAAATTATACAGAAAATCTACCTCAAGAAATATAATGCAGACTGCAATTTTTCCAGACAACAATTATTTCGCATGCAAGGAGTTTAAGAAATCTCAATTTTCTTCCAAGCACAATTACAGCATGGCCTACCGAGACACGAGAGAAGATTCCAAGAAATTCAATACAGCCTAAGCCTCTCATCTCCTCTAAACTCTTAGCGCACGGAATAAATGTCGGCAAAACTTGCTGTCTGTTTCAATTATTACAGTACTATGTCTTCTTCAAGATGTTTATTTCTTCAAGTACAGTAAAACCTTTCTATAACGGCCACTAGATTAATCATTACATAAAATATTTTGTGTTAAAGGCATGTGGTTGCTTAAAGCAAGGTGAAAGTAAAACAGAACGCTCCTATAGGAGCGTTATGATTTACTTTCACCTTGCTTTAAGCAGCAACCTGTCCTAATATACCAACTAATTAACACAATTTAATGGCTGTTAAAGAGAGGTTTTACTGTATTGTCAATCAGTTCTGAGCCTGATGGAATATCCAGTTACACAGTGTCTCATCTGGATCCAAACTGATTGTATTGGATATTTAACCCTTACTGTACCGATGTCGAGTCACTACTGTCCTTCGCAAACAGTGTAGACCCAGATGAGAGGGATCCTAGAGATGTCATGTTACACTTTTCTTTAGAAACATCCCTAAATACTCACCATGTTAAGCTTGACCTGTTTGATTTAGGAGTCCATTTGAAAACTCGGTGTTATTAGGGTTAACCTTTCCAACAGAGAATTTTGACAGTGAAACATTCCATCAGTGGATAACTAAAGGGTCCACTCAGTATGAAAGGCTTAATTAACCCCTTCCTCCATAAATACGCCTTTCTACGCCTTTCCAAACAGTAGACCCACATCAGAGGGCTCCTAATATATAGGAGCCGTCTGCTCAGGGTCTGCTCTGTTTGCTTATGGAATAATATAGATATGATTATATTACATAGTTCTAATTTTTGCATTAAATTCCTGTGTTAATATGCCATTTTAAGAATTAACCCTTTCCCTGTTCTATGTTTATTACAAAATTCAATACCTACTGAATATCCATTGACAAAATAGCTACAATGAAATATGCAAGGTGGAATATTGTAGCCATTTTAGAAACTATAAAAACACAGGTCTATCAAATTCCATAAGCAAACAGAACAGACCCTGATAGACGGCTCCTCTAGGAGCCGTCTGATCTGGGTCTACTCTGTTGCATTTCTTACACGAATATTCATGGAGTAAAGGGTTAAACTAGCTGCAGGATTTTTAATGAAATACAGTGCAGACCCTGATCAGAGGGCTCCTCTTGGAACCCTCTGATCTGGGTCTACACTGTGAATGCCAATGCAGGTGTGTCCCACATTCAAAAAGTTGAACATCTGCTACAAGTGTACAAAGAGTGAAAGAATATTTGCTGTAAGATGGTAATGAGATTCCTACTAGTGTCTACATAGATAATAAGTTCTTACTAACACTTAGCTCGCCAAGAAATTGATGTCTGAAAACCGCCTTACCCTAAGTATACTGATAGAGAAGACAAGGCACACAGTGAAGACCCAGATCTACACTATAATTACTACTATGTGAATTTGATTTAAAGTTGAATTGAATTATTTAGCTTTACAAACCAATGGAGATGAAAGATTTGGTGTCCAAAATATTAGGATAATTTAAAGGCTAATTGCATTAGCTGAAACATGATTGGTATTTGAAAACAGCCTGCATCAAAATCAGATGCCGAGAAACTCTGATGCAAGTTAAAAACATTTTTTAAATAGATGAACGTTTGAGCATGGTATTTCTGATTCAGGTTTTTTCCTTGTCTCTTAAAAAAGCAAGAGCCAAACAGATGCTGCAATAGATGTGTCTTGTATCACAGGTGGTCGCTTAATGTTAGAGGAGCTTTCTGCATGACTTCCACCCAGCATTTAAGCTGCCATCTACCTAAAACAGGCAATACATTCCTTATCACTAAACTTTCGAAGTATTGAGATTTTACTGTATGTAATTACAGTATTAAAATAGATTACACTTACAGTATCATGTAATTACAGTATTTGCACTAACTCATTACATGTAGATCACTTGTTGCAATAATAAACAAGATACTATTACAGATTTATCATTTTGTACTAGCCTGTAAGGTATAGCTACATGTTGTGTACCAGCCCAGTGGCAGCCCTGAAAGGTACAGTAACAGGTTTTGTACCAGCCCAGTGACAGCCCTGAAAGGTATAATTACAGGCTTTATACTAGCCTGTAAGGTATAGTTACAGGTTGTGTACCAGCCCAGTTGCAGCCCTGATAGGTATCATCACAGGTAGTGTACTAGCCCTGTAAGGTATAGCTACAGGTTGTGTACCAGCCCAGTGGCAGCCCTGAAAGGTATAGTTACAGGTTTTGTACCAGCCCAGTGACAGCCCTGAAAGGTATAATTACAGGCTTTGTACTAGCCCTGTAAGGTATAGTTACAGGTTGTGTACCAGCCCAGTTGCAGCCCTGAAGGGTATAATTACAGGTAGTGTACTAGCCCTGTAAGGTATAGTTACAGGTTGTGTACTAGCCCTGTAAGATATACATATAGTTACAGGTTTTGTACTTGCCCTGTAAGGTGTAGTTAAAGGTTGTGCACTAGCTTGTAAGATATACACGTATGCAGTTACAGCCTTACAGGTTTTGTACTAGCCCTGTAAGGTATATAGTTACAAGTTTTGTATTAGCCCTGTAAGGTATAGTTACAAGTTTTGTACTAGCCCTGTAAGGTATATAGTTACAGGTTTTGAACTTGCCCTGTAAGGTATAATGACAAGTTTTGTACTAGCCCTGTAAGGTATAGTTACAGGTTTTGAACTACTAGCCCTGTAAGGCATAGTGACAGTTTTATACTAGCCAATAAGGTGTACTAAAACTAATTATAGATTTCATGCTACCATCTTCTCCTTCTTGGATAGCCGTCACTAGCAACGATGCCATCAATGTTGCCTGAGGTGACTTCTTAGTCCAAAGTCGGATGCACACAGCTTTTCACATTTTGGGCAAGGAATGCTGCATGCCACATTTTGCATCCTTTCCTTCCTGGATTGGCACTTGGTTTTGAGGTCTGACAGTCGACTGGACTAGAAGGTAGAAGACTCCTTTGTTGACTGCCATTCTCCATGCATGCCTGTCCAGTGTCCATCGCATGGGACTCCCAAACCCTCCACCTCGTTCTACCATCAGGGGGTACTATAGTTACAGATTTTGTGCCTGTCAGGCCTGGAAAATTCCACTCGTCAGCTCGCCATGGAGAGTAACTTTCTTGCAGGACGAGTAGAATTTCAGAAATTTTAACAATGAATTTAAATAAAACAAGACAGCAGCGGGCAGGACGAGTAAATATTTTAGGATTTTTCCAGCCCTGAATATACATTCCCGACATTGCCTCGGTGTACCTCCGATTTAGAAGCAGGATCTTCCAGTTTGACCCCGGACTATCCCGGTAAGTTTCCGGTTTCGCACGATGTATTTACGGTATAGAGACGGTGCGTTTCCCGGTTGAACACGATACAACCCGGTGTGACCCCGGTTGTCGCCAGTAGTGCCGCGGTGACTGCCGGTATCACTCCATCATATCACGGGTGTGCGCCGTGAAAAGCCGGCTATAAACGGGTGTTTACCGACAGACAAACCGGCTCATACCTTACCAGTCCCTAACTCCACCGGTACATAACGGGACTATACCGTCGTACGCTGGAGCTATATCGGCCCAATGCCAGGTGTTCACCACAGGTCTATCGTGGATGAGTAATCGCCAGCATCCCGGATTACTAGGGACTAACACGGTAGAGCCAGGGTAGAGACCCTGACTTGCACCGGAATATACAGGCATTGTCCCTGAATTGCCAGGATTAAGCCGGTTTTGGATATCTTTCCCGGTGACTCCCGGTTGTATTAAACATTTTAAGAAGAGCAACAAATATGAAGAAAATGTTATGCTCTAAACTAGAGCAAAATGATGTCTTGACAGATCACAAATATTGGGTTGTATCAATTTCAAAACAAATACGTTCAGGCAAAGCTCAATAATAAATCATTATTGAACCATTTGTTGTTTTGTTTCTCAATCAATGATACACTTGCAATAGAAAAAAAAAAAAAAGTTCAATCTATGAATGATAAAATTAAACCAACAAACAAGGGTGCAATACAAATGTTTAAAAAATCACTACTTACATGTCAACGGAATTTACGCACCAAACTCACTACCAACGCGACAACGTCAGCGAATCTTTGGAATCCTTTATGAAGAAAATTAACAAAATATTTGGAGGGAAGTGAGACCACTTTTAATGCAGACTGTGATGTTGAGAATTATGAATTATTAGATTTGCAAAATTGTGTATTGGGAAAGCCTGCAACCAGTCTGCTACCGATTGGGCAATTCCATTTCAAATTAAAGGGGTGCCAACTATAATTCCTTCGAAAACACAGTTATATTTAAGCAATACTGCTGCATACGATGATTAGATCGAATTCGATTTTTTAAATTTATAATTATAAATGCATAAAAACCTTTCCAATACAACCGTTCATGACAATTAATTTATGGGTTTCTAACTTGACAATCCGATATATTTTTGTATGACGTAGTCCATACGTTAAAGATGGCGGCCCCCATGGTCGCATGAAAATAAATGGTTGTTAAGTTTTCAGAAGACGAGTGTCGTTGGACAAGTATGCCGGTTGCGGAGAAGACAACCCTTCAGAACATCTTCTTTGTAAGAAAATGGAACCACAGACATATTTCATTAGTTTTAAATAGAATTGATATTTTTTTACATTATCTTTTTCCCCTCAGTTACAGGTATGGGTGGGGTAATTTTTCTCACGAATGAATAGAAAAAGTGAAGTATACCGTTGGACAAGTATGCCGGTTGCGGAGAAGACAACCCTTCAGAACATCTTCTTTGTAAGAAAATGGAACCACAGACATATTTCATTAGTTTTAAATAGAATTGATATTTTTTTACATTATCTTTTTCCCCTCAGTTACAGGTATGGGTGGGGTAATTTTTCTCACGAATGAAATAGAAAAAGTGAAGTATATTGTTCTGGGTTATAGTCAAAACGTACCCAAGGTCAAAACGTACCCAAGTCAAAACGTACCCAAATGGAGCCCAGATGGAGTCAAAACGTACCCACCTATTGGTCAAAATGTACCCAATTTCAAATTATATTTATGCCTGTATTTTCTTTTTAAAATGCAATTAATATGCTAAAATGTAAAACATACATTCATAAATATATATTTAAAGAGAATACTACCATTTAATTTAATATGAAATAGGCACAGCCTATAAGCGAGCACAGCTGCCAAACGCATTCAACTAAATAAAATGAAAGCATATGGTGAATTTGATGATTTATACACCAGATACTGATGAAATTAGTAACAGCAATTACAATTATAACTCTCTAAAAGTAACAGAACAATAAATGAATACAGTACACCTTGATAAAAGTTGAAAGCACAACTTCAAATACAAACTTAAACCATCAATCTCTTACTTTTCTTTAAAGAGGAAGTCCCTACAATGATCGTATATTTTCAATAATATCATAAAACTTGGTATCTGTTATGCTCAATCATTATTATGAAGGTTCCTAATTTGAACTTATATCGAAATTTGTTCTACAAAACTGAAACATCGGGGAGTAAAACCGGGATTGCCGATATGAAACACTTGGATGTTTTGTCATTATAAACGGTAATTGGATGGGGCTTTTTGTGATATACTACTTTTCAGCATACCGGTATATATAAACAAATGACTTTTGTATATTTCAAGTGTTTATGAAACGCGTCAAATGTAGGGACACCCCCTTTAATACATATCCAAGTCTTAAAGTGGTTGATAGATCTACTTTTGGTCCAAAACTGTGACATCTTATTGGCTGATGTTTGTGTTTCAGACTTAGTGACTGTCCAGCTGCAATTTATTTAATGTATGTTTAATTGGTTAGTGACGATCATGTCACCCACCAATTTTTTACAAGTTGAATGTTGTAATTTATCTGTGAAATAGAACTTTGTGTATTGGTTAGCGACGATCATGTCACCCACCAATTTTTACAAGTAAAATAAGAAACTCATAATGCTGTAATATAATGTGAAATAGTTGTGTATCATGGTTAGCGACGATCAAGTCATCCACCAATTTTTTACAAGTTGAATGTTGTAATTTATCTGTGAAATAGAACTTTGTGTATTGGTTAGCGACGATCATGTCACCCACCAATTTTTACAAGTAAAATAAGAAACTCATAATGCTGCACTTTGATGTTTAAATTATTGACATAGTCTAAATCACAAGACAGTTGAAGGATATTACATGTATAATGTAATACTGCTTAAAGCAAGCTGAAATTAAGGTTTGGTAATGCTTAAAGCAAGATGACAAGAAACCAGAAAGCTCAAGGAGCTTTCTGCGTTACTTTTATCATGATTTAAGCTGCCATCAGATCTGTATTCACCATCATCAGTAAATATTAATTGTAAAAAATATAGTAAAGGTGTCATATGGTGTTAAATATATAGAGTATTGGTTAAAATGGCAAGACAAGCTGTGTGTTAGTTGTGGTATATTTGCATGTACACCAGGTACATTTAGGTGCATTGAGATAGAAACATGCAGAAAACAGAAGATATTGAAGCTGTTGTGTTAGTAACCTAAATGACAATTGATGCTAATGATGGTGATGATAGACTTTGAAGTTACTGGATAGGTCAATAGGATAAGGACAATACTGTGTGCATGCATTTATAAACATGTATTTATTAAAACATACAACATAATGTTTAGCTATTTCCTATTTAGCATGGAGGAAAGGGTTAAACATTTGAACTATGTGTTTCACATGCATACAGTATATCATAGGGGTAGTTAAAAGCAATTTTCGTTTGAAATCCCATGAATCAGAATCATTTTCATCATTAAAATTGTAATTAATAGCATCATCATCATCAGCAGCAGCAACATCTTGCAGCGAAGAAGGACAACTTAAGTCATTCTGAACTGTCTTGCAAACAATGGAAAACCACTTGTAGTTAGCCAGTGATCAGAATGAACTCCATCATACATATATGAACATAACTTCATATATAAGTAGATTTTCTACATTTTTTAGAATTTTGGGCATGCCTCCCTCGGTGTTTTTTTGTGCTTCTTTTCTGGATGCCTCTATCCAATATGATTGTTGGTAGATTGTGCTGAGTGTTTATGGGTGATATTTTGTATTTATATGTCTTATGTCTTCTTCTAAAGATTTTTGTTTAGTGTGTATTTCAGTGTCATGGAATTGGCTTGAATGAAATTTACTGTGCTTGTTTTTGAATTTTGTCTATTTCTGAAGTGATGCTGGTGGTATGCTCCCAACCTTTAAAGTTGTGATGTCTGTGTTAAATGATGTTGCTAAGTCTTCAAGTTGTTCAATTATGTTAAATTAACTTTCTGTGTAGAGTGGTTGTAATTATAGAGAATGTGTCTTCAAGGCTGTAGATCTATGTCTGGGATGTTAGATGTGGTTGTGTGTGAGACACAGACAGAATGATTTTTGTAAACCAGTAGGCCTATTTAAAGAAGTCAGACAGACAGGCTGATTTATGTAAAACAGTATCCATTTAAAGGAGGACAGAAAGACTACGAAACTTACTGTAAATAAACAGTACACTGACAGACAGACCTGCAGACAGACATACTATTCGGATAGAGTATTCGGAAAGAATAAGTCAGATTTCACAAACAATTCTACGTTGCCGTAGACCTAGTTCTTTATAAAATCTCAGTGATATACATTCGTTTGCATGTTTCACTCGCATATTTATTTAAGCAATCGGCATTTGTTTAAGTAGGTCAAATTTACGAAAACCGCTTACAGCGTCGAAAACACTCTACGCCGGGATAAATATCTAGATGTAGATCTAGACAAATAATGTGATGTTTTGTATTGAGAACTGATTCAAATGAAAAAAAATCAATGTCTAAATTACTCACATACAAAGTTATTGACAGTAGGAACCGGAAGAGTAACACAGCTGAGCCTTGTATGTAAACAAAATGCACTGCAGACGACCACATCATGTGACCACAACTACGTCACTTACAAGTTGTGGATAAATACGTCATCAGATTTGAAATATGGGATAAATTAACAACCAACACGTTTTTTATTTTACTGCATACATGTTTCGATTTACATCTTCATCAGTGCATAACAACTATAATATCAGATAAAATTTTTTATCAGATTTGAAACACATACACTCGGCCTTTACCGCTAACTGGATCTCGGACGGAGATGTTTACCGAACGGAAAACATTAATTTTCTGGCAAATAAACAGCGATTAAAATAGTTAAATCTAATCTATACCGAACGAAATGCAATTTTCAATTTAGTAAGTTTTAGAATATCGATTTTCTTCGTAGGCAAACGTTGTTGCGATTTGTGTGGACTGTCGGGTATTCAATCGTAACTACTCGTCATATTCCGTCAGAGTTAGGAATATAGGAATCACTCGGAACACACCGGTTATTAAAAACTTATTTTCCTCCATGAATCACTCGGAACACACCGGTTATTTCCCTCCATGGTCCAAACCGGAAGTGAACATCAGCAGATCCGATTCCAGGTTAACAATGTACAGCCTTCAAAACCAAAATTATATCTTACGCGTTACCATAGAGCTCACTTCGTTCGCAAGAATGGCCTTCGGCCATTCTTGCGAGCTGTGCTCGCTATTAAAAAAAGTTATAAAATATCTGCCCTGTTTGCTTAAGATATAGATCTGCTTCTACCGTTTCTGCCATGGCAACAAATTTCTCTGTCCATGTGGCTTTATAGCAATTGATCTAAACTATATCCATGATGTTCTTTTTTCTCACTTGAATATTCATGGAGTAATGGGTTAATTGACCGAGTCCCAAAAAGGAATGTACGTATTCCCTCCCTTAACCCTTTCCCTATTCAAATATTTAGTTCAAGTTGCAATACTTACATGGACAAAATAGTTGTAATGAAATGATTGATTCCATAAGTAAACAGAGCAGACCCTGATCAGACCGTTCAGACGGCTCCTTTAGGAGCCGTCTGATCTGGGTCTACTCTGTTTGCAAATGCGTGAAAAGATGTTTACATTCCATTAGCAAACAGCGCAGACCCTGATCAGACGGCTTCTACAGAACCATCTAATCTGGGTCTACTGTTTGCAAATGTGTGAATAGATGTTTACACTAGGGAAAGGGTTTAGAAAACCGATTTTTAATTTGTGAAAAATAATTATATATGAATAATTTTCTTTTAAAATAAATAGACAAAGTTAAAATTATTATATTTATTTCCCAAATTAGAAAACTATCATTGTGTTTTCTTTATTTTTTGAATAATCCATTTTTCATGGATTTTTTACGCGAAACAATTAACATATTACAAACAGGGAAGACCCATATCAGATGGCTCCTTTAAGGTCTGCTCTACAACATTTGAGTAATCATCCTAATAGGTGTCAACCTAGAATTGTGGGGAAAGTGGGAACAAAGTGAAATTCTCAGATATATTCACAAGTTTGACACACAGGAATTTAATTCACACCTTAAAAGGTGTGAATCATATGAAACAGATCAAGTCATTATTTAGTTTGTTTTTGGACATGCAGGATGTTACATTTCAGTGAAATCTTTTTAAAAAAAATTGTTTTATCTAAAATAATAGTAATGATTCAATTCAATACTGTCAACATTTCCATTTGTCATTTTTTTAGCTCACCTGGCACAAAGTGCCAAGGTGAGCTATTGGGATGATCCAATGTCCGGCATCGTGCATCGTGAGTATGTGCGTACGTGCGGGCGTCAACAATTTATTTAAACATCTTCTTCTCTGGAACTACAAAGCCAAGAGCTTTGATATTTGGTATGTAGTATGATGTAATGGTCCTCTACAAAGATTGTTCAAATTATGTCCCCCGGGCCAAAAATGGCCCCGCCCCAGGGCTTATCAGTTTTTCATAGGAAAATCTTTAAAAATCTTCTTCTCTGAAACTGTATGACATAGACCTTTGATATTTGGTATGTAGCATCATCTAATGGTCCTCTACTAAGATTGTTCAAATTATGACACTTGGGCCAAAAATGGCCCCGCCCCGGGCTTATCAGTTTTTCATAGGAAAATCTTTAAAAATCTTCTTCTTTGAAAATGTAAGGCATAGACCTTTGGTATTTGGTATGTAGCATTATCTAATGGTCCTCTACTAAGAGTGTTCAAATTATGACCCCCAGGACAAAAATGGCCCCGCCCCAGGGCTTATAAGTTTTTCATAGGAAAATCTTTAAAAATCTTCTTCTCTGAAACTGTAAGGCATAGACCTTTGATATTTGGTATGTAGCATCATCTAATGGTCCTCTACTAAGATTGTTCAAATTATGACCCCTGGGCCAAAAATGGCCCCACCCTGGGGCTTATCAGTTTTTCATAGGAAAATCATTAAAAAATCTTCTCTGAAAATGTAAGGAATAGACCTTTAGTATTTGGTATGTAGCATCATCTAATGGTCCTCTACTAAGATTGTTCAAATTATGACCCCCAGGACAAAAATGGCCCCACCCGGGGCTTATCAGTTTTTCATAGGAAAATCTTTAAATATCTTCTTCTCTGAAATTATAAGGTATAGACCTTTGACATTTAGTGGTATGTAGCATTATTTAATGGTCCTCTACCAAGATTAATCAAAATATGACCCCCGGACCAAAAATGGCCCCGCCCAAGGGCTTATCAGTTTTTCATAGGAAAATCTTTAAAAATCTTCTCCTCCAGAACTGTAAGGTCTAGGCCCTTGATATTTGGTATATAGCATCATCTAATGGTTTTCTACCAATATTATTCAAATTATTACCCCTGGGTAAAAAATGGCCCGGCCCTGGGGCTTATCAGTTTTTCATATGAAAAGCTTTAAGAATCTTCTTCTCCAAAACTGTAAGGCGGAGACCTTTAATATTTGGTATGTAGCACTATCTAATAGTTTTCTACCAAGATTCTTCAAATTATGTCCCCTGGGTTGAAAATGGCCCCGCCCAGGGGCATATCAGTTAGGAAAGTTTTAAAAAATCTTCTTCTCTTAAAAATCTTTAAAAGTCTTCTCTGAACTTGTAAGGCATAGACCTTAGATATTTGGTATGTTGCATTATCTAATAGTCCTCTACCAAGATTTTCAAATTATGAACCCCGGATCAAAAATGGCCCCGCCCTGGGGCTTAACAGTTTTTCATAGGAAAATCTTTAAAATATCTTCTCCTCCAAATCTGTAAGGTCTAGACCCTTTATGTTTAGTATGTAGCATCATCTAATGGTTTTCTACCAAGATTTTTCAAATTATGCAATCTGTCATTGAAATCATTAATCTGTTACGAACAGGTGAGCGATTAAGGGCCATCATGGCCCTCTTGTTTATGTATCGTTTTTCTTTTTTTTTCTTCATAAATTTGTTATCCAAAACATAAACAAACACCTGAGGAACTAACACAATATGAGATTATTATATTAAAGATTATTATTATTAATAATTATAGTGTAATTAATGATATAATAATTGGGTACATTTTGACCAAAACAATGGGTACGTTTTGACCCAAATATGTGGGTACGTTTTGGTATTGGGTACGTTTTGACCGACTCCCTATTGTTCTTACGGGATGTCTGATTCTGGTCTGGAATTACAAATGCGTGTTAACTCATTCTCTCCTAGGCTATTTTTAGACCCAACCTTTTTTAATTAATCTACCAAAAAGGAGCATTAACTAGAGATAAGGAACATTTTAGAATTTTGTAGTTTGAAACCATTGTGATAAATAGAGATAAATCTATAAAATTCATATAAAGGTGTGACGCGGATGCTGATGCCGGGGCGAGTAGGATAGCTCCGCTATTCTTCGAATAGTCGAGCTTAAAATGCAGTACAATAACATTTTTATTTTCCTTCCATCAAAAGTCCAAATAACAGAGCCTTTGAAATTGACAAGAGGTTATATCGCTGTCTCAGGCACTAGCTGTAGGTTATTATTCAAACTAGTTGATAATCTGTTTACAGGCTAATTTTTTTTCCAGATTTATACCATAAATCTTCCAATAAAAAGATTAACGTCAATCATATGACCTAAGGAACTGACTCAGATACAATCAGCTACAGCATTTATTATTCAAATTATCCAGTTTAGTTGACCCACCTACAAATAATACCTACAGACCACAAAGACAGAACTTTACACTTAAATTTGATCCAAATAAATAATTTACATTATAAGTGCTTTTTATTGATTTGTACCAAATAGCTTCAAATAAGGATTATCATAAAACAATGTTATATACAGTAAAACCTCTATAACGGCCACTAAATTACATCAAGTATTTTGTGTTAAAGACAGGTGGTGGCTTAAGGCAAGGTGAAAGAAAAACAGAACGCTCCTATAGGAGCGTTCTGTTTAACTTTCACCCTGCTTTAAGCAGCCATCTGCCCTAAGAACCATCTAATTAACACAAATAAGTGGCCATTATAGAGAGGTTTTACTGTACTCATTTCAAGATTCAGATAAACTAAAAACATCACATATATTTTTCCCAACCACTCTCTCGTGTAGATTTCTATTATCCCTTTACTCCTTGAATATTCCCGAAAGAAACAATGATGTCATGTATATTAATTAGCTGAATTTTTATAATGGCATGAAATCAGTAGTTTTTGGCCAGGACAAAAAAGTGTAGAATCAGATCTATATTTTATCATAAGCAAACAAAGCAGACCCTGATCAGAAGGCTCCTATAAGAGCCGCCTGATTTGGGTCTTCTCTGTTTGCAAAGGTGTAGAAAGGAGTATTTGTGGAGTAAAGGGTTAAAAGTCAGTTCCAAGCACATTGTATATGAACATGTAATTAGCAGACAATCAAATGTGTATTGATGTCAGTTTTTATACGCCCGTTTGAAAAAAACTGGACGTATTATGGAATGGCGCTGTCCGTCCGTCCGTCTGTAACATCTCTAACTCAAGTTCCGCTAAGTGGATCTTTCTCAAATTTTAACACAATGTTTATCTAGACATGCTACAGTAGCCTTCCAAGTCCCGGTTTGTTTATCCAAGGTCAAGGTCACACAATTGAACTTACAATTTGCATTTAGCAAAAATGTTAACCAGTCTGTCTGTCTGTAACATCTCTAACTCAAGTTCCGCTTGGTGGATCCTTCCCATATTTAACCACAATGTATACCAAGACATGCTACAGTAGCCTGCCTAGTCCCGGCTCGTTTATCCAAGGTCAAGGTCGCTTAATTGGACTTAGAATTTGCATTTAGCATTTGCGTTAAGCAAAAATGTTAACCTCAATTTATGTGAAACAAGTCCACTTATTTACATAACACTTTGTGATAAAGCTTTGAAACTTGGAACACTTGTTCACCGTCACAACCTTCACCTGTAGGCAAGAGTAAATAACTCTGTAAAGCATTTTGATGGAATTATGCCCCTTTTTAACTTACAATTTTTGGTCAAGGCTTTGTTAAAGTCCATTTATTTACATAACCCTTTGAGATAAAGATTTTAAACTTGGAACACTTGTTCACCGTCACAACCTTCACCTGTATGCAAGAGTAAATAACTCTGTCAAGCATTTTGACCGAATTATGCCCCTTTTTAACTTAGAAGGTTAAAGTCCACTTATTTACATAACCCTTTGAGATAAAGCTTTTAACATTGGAACACTTGTTCACCATCACAATCTTCACCTGTAGGCAAGAGTACCTAACTCTGTCTAACATTTTGACAGAATTATGCCCCCTTTTAACTTAGACATTTTGGTTAAGGTTTTGGTTAAAGTCCACTTATTTACATAACCCTTTCAGATTAAGCTTTTAAACTTGGAACACTTGTTCACCATCACAAGCTTCACCTGTAGGCAGGAGTACCTAACTCTGTCTAACATTTTGACATAATTATGACGCTTTTTAGCTTGGAATTTTTGGTTAAAGAGGAAGTCCCTACAATGATCGCATATTTTCAATAATATCATAAAAATTGGTATTTGTTATGCTCTATCATTATTATGAGGGTTCCCAATTTGAACTTATATCGAAAAATGCCCCTGTGATACAAATAAACCGATTTCATCAATACTGATATTTTTTGTTCTACAACACAATATTATCGGCCTTTTCCGTTAAATTCCTCCGCGTTTTGTCGATGATCACCCGATCCCTCCATTGTTTACGTAATAGCTTTCTCAGAAGTGGTCGGAGAATCGCGAATAGGACAAACAGTTACGAAACTAAAACCCAACCCGAATAAAACTGAAACATCGGGGAGTAAAACCGGGATCGGCGATATCAAACACATGGATGTTTTGTCATTATAAACGGTAATTGGATGGGGCTTTTTGCGACATACTACTTTTCAGCATATAAACAAATGAGTTTTGTATATTTTAAGTGTTTATGAAACGCATCAAATGTAGGGACATCCCCTTTAAGGTTTTGGTTAAAGTCCACTTATTTACATAACCTTTTCAGATAATGCTTTTAAAGTTGAAACATTTGTTCACCATCAGAAGCTTCATCTGTAGGCAAGAGTAAATACAATGTAACTCTGTTAAGCATTTAGACACAATTATGGCACTTTTTAATTTAGAATTTTTGGTTAAGGTTTTTTGTTAAAGTATGCCTATTTACAACCTTGAAACTTGGTCGCAAAATTGGACTTAGAATTTGAATTTAGCAAATACGCTAACCCCAGTTTATGTTGAACAAAACCTCGATGGGCGTATATTGTGCCCACTGGCACTCTTGTTTTTCCTTATTTAGCAGATGCCAAATAATGGCCCATTTGGGGCCATTTCCCTTGGCAAATGTTTTCTCCTAGCATGCAAATTTCCCCCAAGAAGAGAAAATCCTTGCTTGTCTAAGACTGCAAAACAGAGTAGGCCCAGATCAGACGGCTCCTATAGGAGCTGTCTGATCATGGTCTGCTCTGTTTGCTTAAGAAATAATATAGGTATGGTTCTTCAACTTCTGCCATGGTAAATATTTCCTGTGTCCATGTACCATTATAAGATATAGAATTAACCCTTTCCTCCATAAATACGCCTTTCTACGCCTCTGTAACAGTCACTTTTTGAAACCACTGTGATAAATAGAGCATTTGCTCCATAGGAGCAATGGTTTCAATACTACACAATTCTAACATTTTCCTTTTTATGCTCCTTTTTATACACCCCAAGGTAACTTCGGTCGTATTATGGTATGGCCACATCTTTGTCCGCTCAATAACTTGAAAACTATTGAGTGTGCTGTCTTCATACTTAGTAGGAAGGTTGGTCATGGCTAGTAGATGATTGGATCCCTTTAGATTTTGAGGTCAGATGGTCAAAGGTAACCTTCAACTAAAAAATCTAGAGCGACTTCACTTGGGTCTATTGTTCGAACAATAGTTACCACAGTTTGATATAAACGGCAATAATCTCAACTAAAGTAACGTCATATGACCTTTCACCCAAACTATAGTCGAACAACACCACAGGGTTTGGTCGCTGTAGTTCCAAGATGGCAGCAAATGATAAAGTGAAAGTTGGTATTTTTAAGTTTTGATTATTCAACATAATGCCTAATTATGTCTCCCCCATTTATGGGGAGACATATTGTTTTTGCCAGAGTTGTCTGTCCGTCCGTCCGCCAGTCTGTCTGTCTGTCCGTCACAAACTTGTGTCGCGCGTATCTCTGAAACCAGTTGGGTTAGAGTCACCAAACTTCACAGGAATGTCTCCCCCTGATAATTGTTGAGTTATTGCCCCTGATATGATAACTTAAAATTAGACCCTGATAAGTTTGGAATTACAGACATTACACTTGTGTATTGGAAAGAGGATGGGAGGGGGAGACATCTGTTTTTGTGACAAAAACAAACCTCTAGTTTCAACATTAATTTGATCTCGACAAAATTTAAGATCGGTCGTATGTACTATTCTGTAATGTACGGTAATGTATTAAAAGTTATTTTCGTCATTAAAAAGATCAAGAATAGTTTTGTTTTTGTTTGTTTACATTTTTTGACAATAGTTTCGCTACACATGTTCACTTGCCATGATCATTGCGCATGTCTGCAACATCTATTTTTAGCATTTATCGGCAACTGTGGTTGAAACTATAGATCCAAGTGAAGTCGCTCCTTGTCTGCTCAATAACTTAATAAGCATTAGATGTGCTGTCATCATTCTTAGGAAGATGATTGGTCATGGATAGTAGATGACCCTTATTGATTTTGAGGTCAGTCGGTCAAAGGTCAAGGTCAACGTGACCTCCAACTCAAAAATCTTGTCAGCTCAATAACTTGATAAGTATTAGGTGTGCTGTCTTCATACTTAGTAGGAAGGTTGGCCATGGCTAGTAGATGACCCCTATTGATTTTGAGGTCAGTGCGGTGTGCATGGTATGACAGCACTGACTTCGGGCGTGTAATGCTTCGACACACTGGGCTCTTGATAGTAGATGCATTCAAAGAGGTTGGGTCTAAAAATAGCATAGGGAGGAAAGGGTTAATCTAATTGATATCCATGATGTCATTATTTCTTACATGATGATGAATATTCATACAGTAAAGGGTTAACTCTTTCCCTGTACTATGTTCATTCCAAATTTCAATACCTACAGACTACTGAATATTCATGGACAAAACGTTATAACGAAATATGGAAGGTGGAACATTGTAGCCATTCCATTTGCAAACAGAGCAGACTGATCAAACAGCTCCTATAGGAGCCGTCTGAATTGGGTCTAATCTGTAAATGCATGAAAACATGTTTATATGAGGCAAAGGGTTAATATACTACTTGTTTGTTTATCAGGAGGAAGAAGATCTGCCATTTGAGGAAGATATTTTGCGGAACCCTTACACTGTGAAATGCTGGCTGAGATACCTAGAACATAAGAAAGATGCTAGCCAGAACACTTCCATAGTGCTGTATGAAAGGGCGCTAAAAGAACTGCCTGGGAGGTGAGGTGCCACCCCCCTAGTCACTATGAAACCTTCAGTATCTTGTTTGTTGTTCCTATCTGTTAGCCCCTTACTTGATAATTCTGATTTACACCTTTGCAAATAGAGTAGACACAATGAAAAATTAAAAAAAAATTTTTTTTTCACAATTTCAGAACCTGTTAACCCTTTACTCCTTCAATATGTATTTCTATGCCTTTGCAAACGGGTAGACCTAGATATGATGGCTCATGTAGGAGCTGTCTGATAAAGATCTGCTCTGTTTGCTTATGAAATAATATAGAATTATAGATCTGATTCTGTGATGTCTGCCATGGCCAATATTTCCTGTGTTCATATGCCATTATAAATTTAGATTCATTGTTATAATGGCATATGAACTCGGACCCTGATCAGAGGGCTGTCATAGGATCTCTCTGATCTAGGTTTATACTATTTGCAATTGACAGTGCATGCATGTCCTGCATTCAAAGAGTTAAGGTCTGACCTGTGTATTATAGAGTTAAGGTCTGCTCTGTGTATTATAGAGTTAAGGTCTGACCTGTGTACTATAGAGTTAAGGTCTGCCCTGTGTACTATAATGAGTTAAGGTCTGCCCTGTGTACTATAGAGTTATGGTCTGCTCTGTGTACTATAGAGTTAAGGTCTGACCTGTGTACTATAGAGTTAAGGTCTGCCCTGTGTACTATAATGAGTTAAGGTCTGCCCTGTGTACTATAATGAGTTAAGGTCAGCTTTGTGAACTATAATGAGTTAAGGTTTACTCTGTGAGTTAAGGTCTGCCCTGTCTACTATAATGAGTTGAGGTCTGCTCTGTGTAGTATAGAGTTATTGTCTGCCCTGTGTACTATAGAGTTAAGGTCTGTTCTGTGTGCTTTAATGAGTTACGGTCTGCTCTGTGAGTCAAGGTCTGCCCTGTGCACTATAAAGTTAAGGTCTGTTCTGTGTACTATAGAGTTAAGGTCTGTTCTATATACTATAATGAGTTAAGGTCTGCTTTGTGTACTATAGGGTTAAGGTCTGCTTTGTGTACTATAGAGTTAAGGTCTGCTTTGTGTACTATAATGAGTTAAGGTCTGATTTGTGTTCTATAAAGTTAAGGCCTGCTCTGTGTACTTTAGAGTTAAGGTCTGCTTTGTGTACTATAGAGTTAAGGTCTGCCCTGTGTACTATAGAGTTAAGGTCTGCTTTGTGTACTATAGAGTCAAGGTCTGCCCTGTGTACTATAGAGTTAAGGCCTGCTCTTTGTACTATAGAGTTAAGGTCTGCCCTGTGTACTATAGAGTTAAGGTCTGCCCTGTGTACTATAGAGTTAAGGTCTGTTCTGTGTACTATAGAGTTAAGGTCTATTCTATATACTATAATGAGTTAAGGTCTGCTTTGTGTACTATAGAGTTAAGGTCTGCCCTGTGTACTATAGAGTTAAGGTCTGCTTTGTGTGCTTTAGAGTTAAGGTCTGCCCTGTGTACTATAGAGTTAAGGCCTGCTCTGTGTACTATAGAGTTAAGGCCTGCTCTGTGTACTTTAGAGTTAAGGTCTGCTTTGTGTACTATAAAGTTAAGGCCTGCTCTGTTTACTGTAGAGTTAGGGTCTGCTTTGTGTGCTATAAAATTAATGCCTGCTCTGTCTACTATAAATAGATTCTCTTCTGTTTGCCAGGGCCATCTTAAATATAAATTGATTTAGATTTTTGAAAGAACACAAATCTTCCGATTAACCAGTTAACCAGTTGAAAGAATGAACGATTAATCGGTTTTAATAGTTAAAAACCCCAATTATTGACATCCCTACTTTTTTTTTTTAGATAAAATATGAAACATAGAAACGTATTGCCATGACAAACAGTAGAGAAAAAAGCATAATTTTAGAATTGTGACTAACAAAAGTTTATACAGACATCAAAATTGAATACTTGCACTACAAATAATTAATCTTTACACCATAAATACACCTGTTTATGCCTTTGCAAACAGAGTAGACCAAGATCAGACAGTTCCTGTAGGAGAGTCTGATCAGGGTCTGCTCTGTTTGCTTATGGAATAATTATAGATACAACAGTACTGAACAATTTCTGCCATGGCCCTGTTGTTATATGTCATTATGAAAAATAATCTGATTAATATTCATCATGCCATCATAAAGTAGTAAAGTGTAACAACACTGTTGGTTTTCTCCCCAGTTACAAGTTATGGTACAGCTATTTAAAGATGCGGCGTCAGAACGTACGAGGCAAATGTATCACTGACCCAGCGTATGAAGACGCCAACAGTGCCCACGAGAGAGCTCTGGTGTTCATGAACAAGGTTAGTGCTCTATGTAACATACTGTAAAATCACTATTTTCGTTCCAAATTTCGATAACTACTGAATATTCATGAGCAAAATAGTTATAATTAATACGGTAGGTAAGGTTGAATATTGTAACCATTATAGAAACTAAAGAAACAGATCTATTAGCAAACAGAGCAGACCCTGATCAGACAGCTCCTATAGTAGCTGTCTGATCTAGGTCTACTCAGTTTGCAAGTGCACGAAAAGGCTTTTATATGAGGAAAAGGGTTAAGAGGTTGTGAGTTTGAGCTTAAATTTCAAATTTACACTCATAAATGTAAAATTAGTGAATGCAGACTGTAAATATTCTAACATTTTCACTCTGTCAGATGCCGCGGATCTGGATGGATTATTGCACGTTCCTCATAGAACAAGGAAAGATAACGCGTACCCGACAGACGTTTGACCGGGCACTGAGGGCTCTTCCTATCACACAGCACAACAGGATCTGGCCGCTGTACATCAAGTTTGTCCGCTTGTACGACCTCAAAGAGACAGCTGTGAGAGTGTACAGGCGATACCTGAAGGTAGGTGCCGTTCAGCTAAGACGAACCAATCAGCTTGCTGAATGCATTACAGTCTAAAGAAAAACACAGGAGCAGTATTGTAAAGTACAGTAAAACCTCTCTATAACAGCCACTAAATTACATCAAGTATTTTGTGTTAAAGGCAAGTGGTTGCTTAAAGCAAGGTGAAAGTAAAACAGAATGCTCCTGTAGGAGCGTTCTGTTTTACTTTCACCTTGCTTTAAGCAGCCACCTACCCTAAATACCAACTAATTGATACAATTTAGTGGCCGTTATAGAGAGGGTTTTACTGCATTAGAGTACAGATAATAGGCCTACTGTTACATGTAAACCTTTCATTTCTTAGCCAATCTAGTTAGTTTCAGCATGATAGGGTCTGGCATAGAAATTAAAAAATATCGGGGCTCAAGCTGGAGCTCTCCATTAGGGAGAAGTTTAGTGATATTGAGGGAGAAGTTTGGTCTCGATTTTGTATCTTCCTATATGTTCTATATAATAAAACAGGGAGAAGTTAGAAGGGTTAGAGAGACTTTTTCTCCCAAATCACCCTCTTGCTTGAGCCCTGAATATATTACATAGATTTCCTAAACCTCAGTGCCTTTGCAAACAGAGTAGACTCAGTTCAGACAGCTCCCATAGGAACTGTCTGATCAGGGTCTGCTTTGTTTGCTTATACATGTAGAATAATATAAATCAGACTCTCCAGTTTCCTCTTTGGCAAAACTTTTATGTGTTAATATGCCATTTTAAAAATCTATCTCTTTAGTATTCATGGTGTCGTCATATCTAATATGAATATTCATAAAGTAAAGGGTTAAACACCAATAGAGCCTATCAAGCCTCACACAATTATCTACTATCACAACAGCTGCAACCTCTGGGAAGGGGCTATTGTTGGAAGGGGCTATTGTTGGAAGGGGCTATTGTTGAATTCTGCATATTTAACCCTTTCCTCCATAAATACGCCTTTCTATGCCTCTGTAAAAGTCTTTTTTGGAAACCATTGTGGAAAATAGAGCATTTGCTCCATAGGAGCAAATGCTCTATTTGCCACAATGGTTTCAGTACTACACAATTCTAAACTTTTCCTTTTCTCTAATAAATGCTCCTTTTCGGTAGATTCATTCAAAGAGGTTGGGTCTTAAAGTAGCCCATGAGGGAATGGGTTAAAGAGTTATACCTCTTTAACCCTTTATTCCATGAATATTCATGCATGAAATATTGACATCATGAATATTTATTAGCTGAATGTTTGTATTAATGATACTAACTATGAACTTAAGAATTTTTCACTATAGAAAACTGTAGAATCCAATCTATATTTATTTCGTAAAGAAATAGAACAGACCCTTATCAGACGACTCTTGCAGGAGCCATCTGATCTGGGTCTACTCTGTATGTAAAGGCATAAAAATACATATTGTCGCTGTGCTGACAAAACCTCGTATATCCATTTTGGCCGAAAATCGTTTCTTCACAATTTCTGATTTAAATGTATAATGCCCACATCCTGTCAAAATCTCAGCACAATCGACCAATGGAAAGTGTCAAAACTCGCCCGTGACTAAACCTTGTATATATTTATTGGTCTGAATTTTTCAATATCAAAACCTCGTATAAATTTTACTCTTCAAGCATGCGGAACATTGACATTAAACATATCAAAACACATGCAGATTAGGTCAGTGCATGTATTGTGGTACATAGAGCATAGGTCTGTCCTTTTCTTTATGTGTCAATTTACAAAGCTTAAACTCAAGTGAAATGTAAATTGTCGTATATCATGATCCCCGGATAAAAAATGAATGACGAAATATCGTATATTAAAGTGGTAAAAGCTCGTATATACATAAGGTGAACAAAACTTGGTACAAAAATATTGTGCATTTAAAAAACGTCATACCAAATGATAGAAAAATAATTTTTTATCTATTAATTTGTGTTTTAATATAGTACCAGAATATAGACCTTATTTGTCACATAAAACGAATTCATAAAAATAATCAGTTTTTTGCTTCTCCTGAAAAGTAGTGATTTTCATTATACGAGGTTTGGTCAGCACAGCGACGATATATGTATGGAGTAAAGGGTTAAAACAAACTGAAGCACTAATTCTTGCAAAAACAGGCAAGTATTATCATATGGTTTCTGTGTTATTGTCTTTCACTTGAATTTCTTGTTTCAGCTCTGTAAGGAAAATACAGAAGAGTACATTGAATACTTGAAATCTATTGATTGGTTGGATGAAGCTGCAAAACGACTGGCTGACATCATAAACGATGACAGCTTTGTGTCCAAAGAGGGCAAATCAAAGCATCAGGTAAGCTTAATTTTTAAGCCCTAATTTTCTCTAATCCATTCCCTCATAGGCTACTTTTAGACCATTCCCTCATAGGCTATTTTTAGACCATTCCCTCATAGGCTATTTTTAGATCCAACCTCTTTTGAATAAATATACTGAAAAGGAGCATTACTAGCAAAAAGAAATGTGTTAGAATTGTTTAGATTAATAAACATTGTGTTAAATAGGGCATTTGCTCCTGTTGAACAAAATTTAATGCTCTTTTTATCACAATGGTTTCAGAAAGTGCAGCAAAAGGCATCACTCTGGTCAAACTCTGATATGGAGTACTTTAGGTTTTACTAACAGCTTAGATCCTGATCAGAGACACTAATTTACTCTCGTCCTACTACAAATGCAGGCCAGGTAGCACTTAGCAGCATGTGAGTTAAATTTCAATACCTACTGAATATTCATGGACAAAATAGCTATAAAGAAATATGGAAGGAGTTACATAATAGACATTTTAGAAAGTAAAGAAACGGATCTATCAAATTCTATTAACAAACAGAGCAGTCTCTGGGAAAGAGTTAAATGTTTAACCCTTTCCTTCATATAAACATGTTTTCATGCATTTGCAAACAGAGTAGACCCAGATCAGACAGCTGTTATAGGAGCCGTATGATCAGAGTCTACTCTGTTTGCTTTTGACATGATATAGAACTGATTGTACAGTATATCAAAGTGAATTTCCGTAATTATTATTCTGATCACATTACCACTTTAAAATCTTATTATTTTGTCCCTGCATGATTTCAGCTGTGGAACGAGCTGTGTGACCTTGTAGCCAAGAACCCTGACAAGGTGACATCACTCAACATTGAGCCAATTATCCGCCAGGGCCTGAAGCGTTACACTGACCAGATAGGTGTGCTATGGAACTCCCTGGCAGATTACTATATTAGAGGAGGGCATTTTGAAAGGGTAAGGAGTCAGATTCTGATTTAAGTACAAGTAGAATAACCTTTTACTCCAGGAATATTCCTGTAAAAAAAAATTGACATCATGAATATTAAGCACATGGACACAGGAATTCTTTACCTTGGCAGAAACATGTGCAATTGTGTTTATTTAATATTATAAACTTTTGACTGCATTAAGCAACCACATGCTTATATAGACACCCATGTTTATTCATTAAGTGGTCGCATTAGAGGGGCTCTACTGTAATTGTAGTGGAGTCTCTGTAAAGCACCCTCTGTAATTAACCTTTAGCCTGTAACCTTTAACATGCTACTGGCACATAGAATAAAGTTTTATTTTGAAGAAATGTAATGGATGAAACGTTACACAAAGAAAGAAATTGCTCTGTAGGCTATTAACCCTTTCCCAGTTCTATGTTTGTTCCAAATTTCATTACCTACTGAATATTCATAGACAAAATAGTAATAAAGAAATATCGAAGGTGGAACATTTTAGAAAGTAAAGAAATAGATCTAATTCCATTAGCAAACAGAGCAGACCCTGATCAGACGGCTCCCATAGGAGCTGTCTGATCTAAGCCTACTCTGTTTGCAAATGTGTGAAAACTCGTTTATATGAGGGAAAGGGTTAAATGGTTAAAATATAGTGCACTGTTCTCCTTAGGCTAGAGACATTTACGAGGAGGCCATCCAGACCGTCATCACAGTGAGAGACTTCACACAAGTGTTTGACGCATACGCCCAGTTTGAGAAAAATCTTATCAGTGCCATGATGGAATCTATGGAGAAAGCTGGACCATCGGAAGAAGGTCAGAGTTTGTTGTCATATACTGTATGATTGAACCATGATTACTGAATATAGCCGTCTGAGAATTTTAGGACAATTTATTTTCAATGTATACTGTATGCAACATTCAACCCTTTTCCAGTTCTGTATTTATTCCAAATTTCAATACCTACAGAATATTCATGGACAAAATAGTTCTAGTGAAATATTTAAGGTGGAACATTGTAGCCATATTAGAAACTGACGAAACAGATCTATCAAATTCCATTAGCAAACAGAGCAGACCTTGATCAGATGGCTCCTTTAGGAGCCATCTGATCTGGGTCTACTCTGTTTGCAAATGCGTGAAAAGGCGTTTATATGAGGGAGAGGGTTAACCTTTTACTCATGAATATTAATTAGAACAGGAATTACCTACATCAGGGATGAGACCAGGAAATTGATTTTTTTTCAAGGTCAGGGAATTTTGTGAACTGTCAGAGAAATTTGAAACTATAAACGAATGTCAATGAATTGTCAGAAAATATTATTTCATTTGTATGATGGAAAGAGTTAATGAATAAGGATATTGTTTCTTCTGATGAAGATTTCCATATGTATACTATACATGTAGATAATAAAGAATTAGATATGCCTTTACCGGAGAATGTTCTTGACAGATTATGAGCAATAATTAACTATTAGTTTATATATATTTATGCCCTAAAATAGTATAGAATCACATCTAAGATATTCTATAATAATAAGCACACAGAGCAGACCCTTATTAGACGGCTCTTGTAGGAGCCGTCTTATCTGGGTATACTCTGTGTGCGAAGGTATCAGATGTGAAATAGTCTAGAACCAGGTCTAAGATATTCTGTAAGCAAACAAAGCAGACTCTGATCATTATGAATATTTAGGAAGGTTGACCTCTTTGACTGGAAAGCAACTTGTTTTTGTACTTGTAAATTTCGACAAAATCGCAGTCTTCAGCTGCTCTGGTTTGAATGGTTCATGACCTCTGTGGGTCATGTGATGCCACCATAATCTCAACAGTTTCAATCCTGCCGAGAGTTACTTACAGGCGCGTAGCCGCCTATACGCAAGTACGCAGCTGAATCCACATTATTCTGACCCAAAAATAAATTTAATAAAAAATGTTTAAAAAATATGAAAAATCAGCCAACGTACTGGTATAAAATGTTCCTATCCTCTTCTTTATTATTAAATAGCCTTTGTGTACTATACCCCGCCGAAGTAACAATCGAGAAGGGGTTTACTGTTTATCACATGTATACCAATCATGTGTATGAGATAATATTCTGGGTCAGAAAATGACATTCGTAATTATTCAAGACTTAGAGTCAACTGCTGGAGAAGCTCTGTTCAATTATTTTATTGAGGGTCAGGGGAATGTTGGCTAAGATGCGTGACCAGAATTACGATAGAGTCAGTAATGTTCCGGGTGTCATTGTGGAGTACAAACTCGGGTACAGCAACTAGTTCCACAAACCATGTGCGAATTGCATAGCTTGACTCTTTCCATTGTGTATGCCTGCAAAGATAGCATTTGTTAGAAACTTGCTGGACAAAGTCAGTGCAGCAAATCTGTTTTACATTCAAGTAGTCTGCAAAACGTCTACTTGCATTTCGGGAAGAGCTGGGAAATGACGCTGTTGCTAGAGAAGAACTGAACAAGGGAATCCGCTTGAAGAGTCTCTGTTCAGTCTCTGACCAGACATCTACAAGTTTAAAGACGCATACACCACTGTAGTAAATGTCCTCAAGGTGCTAGAGCGAGGAGACGCCAATGTGCGCAGCTGTAGATTTTGCATCCATGGGTTCTACTTTAAATATCGTCTCTCTGGTAGTTGTTGAGTTCGTGCTTAAGGGTATAAACATCGACTTAGTTAAGGCTGTCAGGGAGAGCCAGGTTCTTAAAGCAACCTTCTGTTTTGTGTGATGAGCTGTACTGCAAAACAGTGGTCATGGCCGGCCGAACGCAGGGAGCAGAGCCTTCAAAGCCAAGAGAAGCTTGCCACGAACGTTACCCTGACAAAGTGCCTACATATTCCGTATCAGAATACTGGAAACGGGCAATATACTATCCGTTCCTTGACCGTTTGGTTGTAGAATGGAAGATCGCATGTAATCTCCAAAGACAGATTCAAAGCAGAGTACATTATATCTGATTCCAAGTATTGTCCATGAACTGACGCCTGCTCCGAAAGATACCAATTTTTGTGCATTTTGTCACGACTTCATTGGATATTGTGAAAGCTTATTACGTTGTCCGCTGGAGAGAAAGTCGGTATTCGAAAGAAACAAAACCTAACATCAAAAGACACAAATAAGACTCTTGACATACATTTTCATATGTCTGATGCTTATCACTATGCTGGTCTCAACAACCTCAGCTGAGAGGCAGTTCAGTATTATGAGGAGGGTAAAGAACTGCATGAGATATACAATGTCACTAAATGTCAGTTTGGAATAGCAATATTTTATGTCACATACATGTATATGAACATTGGAAATGTATTCATACATGGAAAAATGACTGAAAAAGACCTTTGTTCGAAAAACGGGACTCGTATTTCTTTGATATTAAGCCTTCCTTCAGAAAAAAATCTGTTAAGTATATGGTTTACTTGTTGAAATTCCGTACTAAATAAAGCACCTTAGAATGCCCAGAATACAACACATTTTTTTTCTCGAGAGGTTCGGTGGGGTGGGGGATGTGTGGGTGGATGTGATGGCGGGAGAGGCTGACAAAATTATGAATCCACATGAATAGAGGGCTAGCTACGCCCCTGACTTATGCATTTGATCTAGATCCATACTGCTTAGGATATGACAAACCTGCCCGTAGTGAGCATGAATATTCATGTAATAAATAATGATGTCATGAATATTAATTAGATTAATTTGTTATAATAACACATGGACACATGAAATTTTGGCAATGGCAGAAATAGTAGAATCATATCTATATGATATCATAAGCAAACAGAGCAGACCCTGATCAGTCGGCTCCTATAGGAGCCGTTTGATCTGAGTCTACTCTGTTAGCAAATGTGTAGAAAAGCGTATTCATGGAGTAAAGGGTTCGCCCTCAAAATAATGTGCGATCAATATTTATGTAAAGATTAATGATATGAGATTTAATAATTAAGTATGGTTTAACTCTTTCCCTGTTCTGTATTTAGTCCAAGTTTCAATCAACAAAATAGTTATAATGAAATATGGAAGGTGTAATATGGTAGCCATTTTAGAAACTAAAGAAACAATTCTGTCATTTACATTAAATTAGCAAACCGAGCAGACCCTGATCAGACCTTCAATTGAGTACATGTATTGTCTTATCTGTTTTTATTACAGATGACCTTGACCTTGAGTTGAGGCTCTCTAGGATGGAGCACCTTATGGACCGGCGGCCATTACTGCTGAACAGGTGAGTATTAAACTTAAGCTTACAGTGCAAAATAATGTGGCCTGCTTTCAGTTTTTAGCTCCACTTTTTCAAAAAGTGGAGCTATTGTCATGACCCTCTCGTCGGCGTCGGCGTCGGCGTTGGTTAACCTTTTTGTTAAGGTCCTTTTCTCAGAAACCATGAAAGATATTTGGTTCATATTTGGTATGTATGTTTACTATCACAAGGGGAACCCATTTCACAAGGGTAGGTAACCCTAAAATTAAATTTGCTATAGTTATGCCCCTTTTTTGACTTCGAATTTTCATTGTTGGTTAAGTTTTATGTTCAGGTCCATGTCTCAGAAACTGTCCAAGATATTTGGTTCATTTTTGGTATACATATTAACTATTACAAGGGGCCCATTTCACAAGGGCAGGTAACCCTAAAATTAATTTTGCTGTTGTTATCTCCCCTTTCTGACTTAGTCTTCAACTACACTATCCAGCACCTTTTTGTTAAGGTCCTTTTCTCAGAAACCATCAAAAATATTTGGTTCATATTAGGTATGTATGTTTACTATCACAAGGGGAATCCATTTCACAAGGGAAGGTAACCCCAAAATTAATTTTGCCATAGTTATGCCCCTTTTTTTGACTTAGAATTTTCATTGTTGGTTCAGTTTTATGTTCAGGTCCATGTCTCAGAAACTGTCCAAAATAATTGGTTCATCTTTGATATACATATTAACTATTACAAGGGGGACCCATGTCACAAGGGCAGGTAACCCTTAAATTAATTTTGCTGTTGTAATCTCCCCTTTCTGACTTAGACTTCCACTACACTATCCAGCACTAAAGAAAGTGGAGCGCGCTGTCTGCGGACAGCTCTTGTTACCATTCTATTCGTCTTGCATTTCGCTCAGAGTGTCAAGCAGTTTGAAAACTGTCTGATCAGGGTCTTCTCTGTTTGCTGATGGAACTTGATAGATCTGTTTCTTAAGTAATATACCAAGGTTTCAGATAAAAGGCATAAAGTGTTCTCCAACAAAACCCATTGTCACAACTACTCATTGGAATTGTCAGTGAAGAGTTTGATGAGTAGTCACAGTGTTAATTCTAATGAGAAGTAACAAAATAGGGTTTGGTGGAACAAATAAATACTTTTGTATACAAGATACTCAACTCTGTTCATAGATATACACATGACAATATCCCTTATATTTCAGTGTTTTGCTGCGCCAGAATCCCCACAACGTACATGAGTGGCATAAAAGAGTGAAGTTGTTTGAGGGCAAACCAAGGGAGGTAAGCAGTACCATCTTATTGCATTACATAATGAATATTTTTGTTTGAATAATTGTTATTATCATGAATTAGCAGAATGTCTATAATGACACCGGAAAGTTTTAGTTTAGTCTGCTCTGTTTGCAAATAAGTAAATATGTGTCTATTGTGTAAAAGTATGTTTATGGAGTAAAGGGTTAAGTAGCTGAATTTTTAGACATCATGAACAATTGAAGTTAAAAAGAATATGGTAAAACAGACCTATATTACTTCATAAACAAACAGCAGACCCTTATCAGAGCAATCTTATCAGGGCTGTTTCTGTTTGCAAAGGGGCAAAAGGGTTTAAAGCGATGTTTTTATTCAGATTTCTAAAGTAGACATCCTCTTTTTAGAGACATAATCAAAGTATAAAATAATTTGGCTCCTGGTCAGACATCCAGTTATGACTTCTGGATCCAACATTTTGTCAAGCTTATTACAAACCTCTCGCTAGTGTAGTGTGTTTAATTCTTTACTCCATGAATATTCATGTAAGAAATAATGATGTCATGAATATTAATTAGACTAATTTGTTGTAATATTGCATGGACATTGGAATTGTTTACCATGGCAGAAACTGTAGAGTCATATTTATATTATATCAGAAGCGAACAGAGCAGACCCTGATCAGGCGGCTCCTTAGATCAGGGTCTACTCTGATTGCAAATGCATAGAATGGCGTATTAATGGAGGAAATAGCCCTTTAGCTATAAAAAATCTTGTCTGATTGTTCTACTTTCAACCCTTTTTTCCATAAATGTACATTTCTATGCCTTTGCAAACAGAGTAGACCCAGATCATATGGCTCCTATAGAAGCTGTCTGTTCAGGGTCTGCTTTGTTTGCTTATGGAATAATCTCCAGTTTCTAATTTGGAAAATAAATCACAAATTAATATGCCGTTGTAAAACTTAATCTAATTAATATTCATAATGCCATCATTATTCATGGAGTAAGGGGTTCAATTCCTTCTGATTCACACAAGCTATTGTCATACACATTACTGATTAAACAGTTTGGATCTAGATGAGTCACTCATTACTGAGCTCATCCTCTGGATCAAAATATCAAATAAGAGATATAGATTATCTATATCTTAATATTGCCAACTCCTCTTTTACAGAGTATTATAGGATGTGTATGTTGAAAGTGTTAGTAAAAGGCTTAAAAGGTTTCTAATCCAGAGGTTTAAAATAGTACTGATGTGTGAGCAAGATAAAAGACAATAAAAACATTTATCGCTGTGCTAATACTGACTACTGAAATTACTTGCAAATGATAGCAAAATCATGCTTAACATATTTTGTTAAGCATGACTTTGCTATCATTTGCAAGTAATTTCAGTATTCAGTATTAGCACGGCGATCAATGTTTTGGATTAAGACTAATGACTGTTTCTTGTGGCATTAAGTTGTATTCATACATGTTGATATTTTGATGTTTTATTTCTGATAATTAACACCTACACAGAGGTTGTCGAAACTGTAGACCCAAATATAGCAGCAGGGAAACCCCACACTCTGTGGTGTTTATGTTGATATTTTAATTCAGATAATTAATACATTGTCTACACAGAGGGTGTCCAAACTGTCCAAAAGAGCAGCGGGTAACTCCACATTCTGGGATGTTTATGAATGTTGATATTTGGATGTTTTATTTCAGATAATTAACACCTACACAGAAGCTGTCCAAACTGTGGACCCAAAAATAGCAGCAGGGAAACCCCACACTCTGTGGTGTGAGTTTGCCAAGTTTTACGAATCAGCTGATCAGATAGAAGACGTATGTACTTATTGTGTTTCTTTGTTCATTTTTAATCCTTTACTCTATGAATACCGGTATTCATGTAAGAAATAATGACGTGATGAATATTGATTAAATTAATTGTTATAATAGTACATAGACACATACATTTTGGGCCATGGGAGAAACTGTTGAATCATATCAGTAATGTATCATAAGCAAACAGAACAGACCCTGATAAGATGGCTCCTACAGGAGCCATCTGATGTTGGTCTTTCTTGTTTGCAAAGGCATAGAATGTAGTATTTATGGGGTAAGGGTTTAGGGGACAAGTTAGAGGGAACTTCGTCTTTTGTTTAAAAGAAAGCTAAATATTAACCTGACTCATTGAATAAATGTTAGAAATTCTTAATGTTAAGTTTTTTCTTCATTTCTCTTAACCCTTTCCTTGTACTACAATTATTCCAGATTTCAATATCTACTGAATATGCATGGACAAAATAGTTATAATGAAATATGGAAAGTGGGATATTGTAGCCATTTTAGAAAGTAAAGAAACAAATCTATCAAATACCATTAGCAAACAGAACAGACCCTGATCAGACGGCTCCTACAGGAGCTGTCTGATCTGGGTCTACTCTGTTTGCAAATGCGTGATAACACGTTTATATGAAGGAAAGGGTTAAAAAATGCAACCAGAGTGTCAAAGAGTGATGCAAAATAACTCAGCATTTCATCAGGATCTAAACTAAATAATCGCACAGATCACGGCAAAGAAGTATGCCCACTGTTTCCATTCCAATCATTTCACTGTAAAGCTGTTCTGTGTATTCCAGGCTCGTGTTATCTTTGAAAAGGCCATCAAGGTGCATTACAAGCATGTGGACGACCTCGCCTCGGTGTACTGTGAGTGGGCGGAGATGGAAATACGACATGAGTATGTATACTACTGTGCTTGTGTAACACAAAAGTACAAACCGCAGGTCTAGCAGATAAAAGTTACTACAGTAGTTTAAACATTCAAATAAAATTTATTGAACAAATAGATTGTTACAGAAGACTGTAATAAAAGAATTTATTTATCATCTTTTTGTAAAACATTTTGACTGGTAAAGACACCTTATCATTCCTTTACAGAGTAGACCTAGATCAGATGGTTCCCATAGAAATCATCTGATCTGGGTCAGCTCTGTTTGCTTATGGAATTATATAGATCTGATTCAACAGTCAAAAAATCCTGTGTGCCATTATAAAGATTAATCTAATAAATATGCATGATTTCTGACGACATTAATATTCATCTTATATCTAATATGTAATTATTTTTGTGTTTTGGATGTTCTTTTTCTTCAGGAATTATGATGATGCTTTGAAGATTATGCAAAAGGCTACTACCCCACCCTCTAGGAAGGTTTCATATCATGACGAGGTAGGCACAGAATCAACTTTGTTTCACTCTTGATTTGTTAAAGCACATTAATTGGCAGTGCAAAACATTTTATTCATAGTTACTTCTAGAAGTAGGCATACTTCTTTGCCGTGATCTGTGTGATTATTTAGTTTAGATCCTAATGAAATGCTGAGTTACTTGGAATGACTCTTTGGCACTCTGGTTGTCTCTCTTAACTCTTTCCCTCATATAAATGTGTTTTCACGCATTTACAAACAGAGTAGACCCAGATCAGATGACTCCTGTAGGAGCCGTCTGATCAGTGTCTGCTCTGTTTGCTAATGGAATTTGATAGATTTGTTTCTTTACTTTCTAAAATGGCTACAATGTTCCACTTTCCACATTTTATTCATAGTAACTTCACAAAACACTGTTTAGCATTCTTGCAGCATGTAAACCTTTACTCCATATATACTCATCGGTGTGCGGTAAAAATGCCACAGGTAAAAATGCCTTAGGTAAATATGCCATAGGTAAAAATGCCTTAGGTAAAAATGCCACAGGTAAAGTGGTAAAAATGCCTTAGGTAAATATGCCATAGGTAAAAATGCCACAGTTAAAAAAAAAAATAATAATAATTTATAAAAGGAAAAAATATATAATTTCATTATCAATTTTGGTATATTTATTTAAATAATTGTATGAAAAATCTTTTTTTTATTTTTGACTCAGACAAAATTTCCAAAATATTTGTTATCAAATAATGTTTTTATATACCTCTGAATTTTTTTTTAATAACAAATATTTTTAAATTTATATAAAGAAAACTGTATAATTTGAAAAAATATGTTGTACTATCATTTCATAATCAATTTTGGTGGTGTCTTGTTCTAATTTTTTGTAAATAATTGTATGAAAATTATTTTTTTTATTTTGGACTCAGACAAAATTTCCAAGTATTTGTTATTAAATAATGTTTTTTTATAATTATATACCTCTGGCATTTGAGGGAAGGTGTCTGGGTCAACTCTGTTTAAATAATTTATCGGAAAAATCATAAGAAACAAGTAGGTAAGATTTCAATATCTATCAAAATCCAGTAACAAACAGAGCAGATCCTGATCAGACTGCTCCTATATAAATTGGGTCTACTATTATAACAATATTTTTTTCAAAATATAGTTTCCTTTTATAAATTCAAAAATATTTGTTATTAATTTATTTTTTTATAACTGTGGCATTTTTCAACAGAGTAGACCCAGACACCACCCGTCAAATGCCAGAAAATAATAATAAATATTTTTAATTTTGAACATATTTAAATGGTTTTATATACTAAAATTGATTATGAAATGATATTATAACATATTTTTTCAAATCATAGTTTTCCTTTTATAAATTTAAAAAAAAAATTTTTTTAACTGTGGCATTTTTACCTATGGCATTTTTACCTAAGGCATTTTTACCACTTTACCTGTGGCATTTTTACCTAAGGCATTTTTACCTATGGCATATTTACCTAAGGCATTTTTACCTGTGGCATTTTTACCTACATTCATACTCATCATAATCCTTTCCCTGTTCTGTATTGATTTCAAATTTCCATACCTACTGAAGGTTCATAAACTTAGAATTGAAAGTAGAACATTATAGTCATTTTAGAAAGTAAAGAAATAGACCTTTCAAATTCGACTAGAACAGGGTCATGGCATATAGCAGAGGGTCAGATCTGTAATATATAAGCAAAAGAGTAGACCCACACCAGACATTTATTACAAGAGCTGTTTGATCTGGGGCTACATGAATTTGGTTATCTCTTTACTTCATTGATATGTCGTTTACTGCATTTGTAAGCAGGGTAGACACAGATCATACAACTCCTATAGGAACCATCTGATCAGGGTCTGCTCTAGTCACTTATGGAAAAACATCTGATTCTTGAGTTTCTGCCATGGCCAGAATACTCTTCTTCATATGCCACTGTAAAATTTCGGTTAAAATTAATATGCATGGTTTCATTATTTGAATATTCATGAAGTAAAAGATTAAACGCCATATTTTCACATTTCCATTACAGACAGAGACAGTTCAGTCACGAGTCCACAAGTCCCTGAAGGTCTGGTCACTCTATGCTGACCTGGAGGAGAGTTTTGGAACCTTCAAGGTAAGTCCTTAAACACTAATGCTTTCTTTAACACTTTACAAACAGATTAGATCCTGCAGGAGCCGTCGGATCGGGGCCTATTCTGTTTATTTATAGAATTATATGGATTTCAGTCCATAAGTGTGTGATAAGGCCAGAATTTCCTGTGTTCATGTGCCATGATAAAAACTAGTTAAATTGAAATTCATGATGCCATTATTAGCTCATCTGTTTCAAATAAATGTTGAGCTATTGTGATCACTTGGTCGTAGTTGCAGGCGTTGTCGGCGCGTTCAAAAACTTGAATGTAGCTCATTTCTCGAAAAGTATAAGAGGTATCAAAAAAAGGTTGGTAGATCTCTTTGAGGAGAAGACCCCCTTCATAAGAACCATAACTCTTGATTTAAATTTTTTGGAGTTATGGCCCTTTATTTTTTTAGTGAAGAAACGCAGCAAATTAGGTGAGCATTGGCGCCGCAGGCGGCTCTTGTTTCTTTACTGATTACGGGGGTGGTTTGTTTGTTTGTCCCCAACTTCAACATTGGCAATAATTTTGACGAGATCTCACATACATACTTCAAACTTGACATGCATGTGCAACTTATGGAGGCAAACATTTTTAGGGGTTACTTATTAAGGTCAAGGTCATACATCATATTCAAAGTTCACATCGGCGGCATGTGTTGCACAAACACATCTTGTTTTCACTATATAACATATTGTGAAAAACGCTTGCTTTAGAGACAATATTGTCAGCGGGCAGTAGTACCCTAAGGAAACCGTTTTCTAGTTTTGTTTTTCTTTTCATTTGAAATGCAAATAGTCATGGACTATGCTTCCTGTTGCAGACATGTAAAGCAGTGTATGACAGAATCATTGACCTGAGAATTGCCACACCCCAGATAATCATGAATTATGGGCTGTTCCTGGAGGAAAACAACTACTTCGAGGAGGCATTCAAAGTAAGTAATCCTGTAATTACACGAAATATGCAGCCAGACAAACTAGTCACATGAGATTGCTTCTGTAGAAGCAGTTTAATCAGGACCCACCCATTGATTTCGTTTCAAACAGTGCTGAAATGACTTATTGCTGTACCTTATAGAGTTATCTTTTCATGCCTTAACCCTTTCCCTCATATAAACGTGTTTTCACGTATTTGCAAACAGAGTAGACCCAGATCAGACAGCTCCTAGAGGAGCCATCTGATCAGGGTCTTCTCTGTTTACGAATGGAATTTGATAGAGCTGTTTCTTTAGTTTCTAAACTGGCTAAAATGTTACACCTCTCATATTTAATTGTTACTATTTTGTTCATGAATATCATGAGGTATTAAAATTTGGACTAAATATAAAACAGAGAAAGGGTTAATAGCAAAGAGAGTGGATGCAGATCAGATGGCACCAGTGGGATGAAAGTCTGCTCTGTTTGCTAATGGAATTTTATTGAATTACTGATTACAGTGTCTTTAGGAATGAACATTTTCTATCTCATGATAAAACCTGAGCTGATTAATATTCATGATGCAGTTATTTCTTCATGAGATACATTTTAGAAAATTCATATAATTGATATTCATGATTTCATTAATATTTGTTTCATGAATATTCATAGAGGAATAGGTTCAAGTAAAAGTATAATTTGTTGTCAAAGAAACCAAATTTATGAGGTCTCATTGTGTATGATTATTGTGATTATATTTCAGGCCTACGAGAAGGGTATTGCTCTGTTTAAATGGCCAAATGTGTACGACCTGTGGAACACATATCTCACCAAGTTTATTGACAGATATGTAAGTATCAATGATTAACACACTCTTGTTATTTCCACCATTTCACTCTTTGGCAAACAGATTAGATCCAGATCCTGTAGAAACTGTCTGATCAGAATCTAGTCTGTTTGCTTATAATTATGTTGCAGACCTGGGTCCATGCTTATAAAACGTTTAGTTGAGTCTGAGTTCGTTCTCAAGTTTTTGATTGGTTAGATTTGAGCCTTTGGCTCAAATCTGACCAATCAAAAGCTTCAGAACTCAAATCTGACCAATCAAAAGCTTCAGAACGAACTCAGACTCAACTAAAAAGCTTTATAAGCATGGGCCCAGATTTTCTACTATTTACAATAGTAGGGGACATTTTTCGAAATTTTGTTACCTGGTTTACAATGACAGGATACTTTCAGATAACGAAGAGTATGACTTAACAATCAAAATAAGAAGGGTGGCAGCATTGTGGTACAATAATAAAGCACTAAAATTTGAGTTTCCATGGCAACGGCTATGTCGTAGAAATAAAATAAATATCATACACAAAGATCTCGTAATATCTTTTTAACTAATGAAGGGATTTTTCAATTGATTTCCTATAAGGTCAATGTCATGGTTAGGGGTCAAAGGTCAAATATGAGCTTTTTTCTCTGTTTCAAGACCTTTTCGTTGTGCAATTTTACATTAACATTGGTATATTTAAGTAAAACTTGGCACAGATATTCATTTAAAAAAGGACGTTTCCTTTACCACGAGTTTTATAGGTGTGTCAAAGTCAATGTCACAAGTAGAGGTCAAACGACACATTTTAGAAGTCAAACATCATTTTTTACTAATTTGTGAATGTTGAAATCCACTTGTTCTACATATGTGATGTATTTCTGATAACTTTGCAAGATGAACATACTAAAACAATATCCTCTACCAAGGACTTTGTTACATACTGCCAATGTCAAGGTCGGAAGTAGAGGTCAAATGTCACATTTAAGAAGTCAAAGGTCAAATTTGTACTTTTTGTGCAATTTCAGTACATTTTCCCATGTATGTGATGTATGTTTTGTAATAAATGTGCACATGCACCTTACGAAGTCAATATCCTCTACCAAGGACGTTGGTACATATTGTCAATGTCAAGGTCGCAAGTAGAGGTCAAAAGTCACTTTGACAAATTTGTACTTTTTGTGCATTTCAGTCAATTTTTCCTACCTATGTGATGTATATTGTAATTAACCCTTTCCCTCATATAAAAGTACAAAAATGAGTCATGCAGGAAACACCACATACAGAACAAACAGTCGCCCGAACAGCAACACAAGGAAACAGCAAATGTACATAACTATAAAAAAAACAAGAGACGCACAAAGACAAAACAAACTGCAATAGGGGGAAGATGGAAGTACCGCCTTCGAACGGTCAGTGACAAAAGTCACTGGGGGATTAAACCGGTTTATGGGCGCCCAACCTCACACTTATTCCATCCCCACCCTAAAAGACAAACAGTGTAAATAAACGTATTCCCTCTCCGACTAATCTACAACAACCGCGACGGCAAATACAGTGGTAAAGTGCATGTATAACGAAAACATTTAAGTGAACAAACTGTATCCACCTATCGCTAGTGTACTCAATGATTGAGCTGCAAACAGAGTAACTGTAGAAAAGTAATAAAGGGTACGACAAAAACGAAATAGTACAGATATCCGACGTTCTCCTTCCATTTCTGGATTTAAGAGGTCGCCTTCATAGAGTACTAAACCTTTCTTGTCGGCGTACATGCAAAGAGGCCAGCGTGATTGCAACGTAAAAGGGTTCACAACCAAACATGCAGTATGTTGTAGTACTACAGGATCATATTCACGCATCTGCAAACAGAGTAGACCCAGATTAGACGGCTTCTATAGGAGCCGTCTGATCAGGGTCTGCTCTGTTTGCTAATATAATTTGATAGATCTGTTTCTTTATTTTCTAAAATGTCTACAATATCCCGCTTTCCGCATTTCTTTATAACTATTTTGTTATTAAATATTCAGTAGGTATTAAAATTTGGAATAAACATAGAACAGGGAAAGGGTTAATGTGCACAACATACTAAGACAATATCCTCTACCAAGGACTCGGTACATAAAATCAAGGTCATTGGAAGGTCAAAGAGCACATATTTATCACAAAAGTGCTGTAATCATAATGTTAAAAATTTCACAAATGATTTAAAAATCATTATCACCTCCATTCAAAATCACTATCACTGACATTCAAAATAATTTTCAGACAATCAAAATCATCATCACAGACATTCAAAATTGTAACAATAACAGGATACATGTATCAATAACTTAATAGTGGCATTATTATCTCCCCCCCCCCCCCCCCCATTAAAGAGGGGTCATATTGTGTTTTTTTCATTGTCTGTTGGTTGTTTTGTTCCCAACTTTAACGTTGGCGACAATTTTGTAGCTATTGCACATGCATACTCGTACTTCAAACTTAGCATGCATATGCAACTTATAGAGGCAAAAATACATGTATTTAGGGGCGACATATCAAGATCAAGTTCATACACCAAGGTCAAATGTCAAATTACTGGTCAAATTTAGAATGGCGATAAATTTGTCACCATTCAAAATACATCCCTCAAACGTGGCATGCATTTGCAACTTATGGAGGCGAACGTTTTAGTGGTGACTTTTTAAGGTCAATGTCATACATTATGGTCAAGTATCAAATTACGGGTCAAATTTAGATTGGTGATAATTTTGTCGTCTTCAACATACATCCTTCAAACTTGGCATGCATGTGAAACTTATGGAGGCGAACATATTTAGGGATGACATAATAAGGTGAAGGTCATACATTTGTACACCAAAATCAAACGTCATATCGGGGACATTGTGTTTCACAAACAGATTTCGTTGTTTTTAAATCACAACGTGTGTATACCACAGACATTATTTACAACATGTATACACATTACATAATACAGAATATGTCAGTAGATTGTATTTTATTTGAAAAAGTACAATAACAATAATTGTTTTTACAGCATATGGGAACTAAAAGTTTTCTTGAAAAGTAAGCTTGGTTTGTTAAAATGTTCATTTAAAATCATCTCTGTGTTGAAACACCAAGAACGAAATTGATTTCAGACCAAATAAGCAAACCACTGTCAATATGATAGATCTAATAATGTATCGGTAGTCACATTCATTCATTGAATATCGCAAAGTTGATTGTGGCCAAACACAACTAAGCTATCACTAATGGTGATTATTACAACCTAGAGCTATCACTAAAGGTGATTATTACCCCTGCCCGCCACCTTGTCACAAGATCCACTGACTTCAGTACAAGCGGCAATAGCTCAATACATTTTGTAATCCTTTCATTCACTTAAATTGCTTATGAAAAATAACAAAGGGGAATAAATCCCTCAAAAATGAATTTAGAGTTACAGCCCTTATTGGCTGCACATCTTCTTACCACCCTCTTTCCATATATAAAATTTCACAGTTGTGCCTTCAATACTTGAGAAGTTATGCTTCTAAAAAGTAACTACATGTATGGGGAAAAACTCCCTCAAAAATGAATGTAGAGTTACAACCCTTATTGACTGCACATCCTCTCATCACCCTCTATCTATATATAAAGTTGCACAGTTGTTCCTACAATACTTGAGAAGTTATGCTCCGAACAAAAATTGCTTCTTGAAAGTAACTAAAGGGGATAACTCCCTCAAAAAATAATTTAGAGTTGCAACCCTTATTGACAGCACATCCTCTTATCACCCTCTCTCCATATATAAAGTTTCACAGTTGTTTCTACAATACTTGACAAGTTCTGCTCCGGACAAAAACTTGCTTCTGAAAAGTAACTAAGGGGAATACTCCCTCAAAAATGAATTTAAAGTTACAACCCTTGTTGACTGCACATACTCTCATCACCCTCTATCCACATAATTATGAAGTTTCACAGTTGTGCCTATAATACTTTAGGAGTAATGCTCCGGATGGACGGAAGGACGGACGGACACTCGAGATTCCAATATAGCCCCCACTTCTTTAGAAGTGGGGGTATAATTACATATTTTATCCATGTCAGTTTATTGTATACTTAAGCAGCTCATAACTATTGAAAATCCAAGTATTTCTATAAGTTTCGTGTATTCAAATATCACACGAATACTGACAGCTAGCTGAGCATTGAAGAATTGCTTCGTACACGAGCCTCAATTGGTTTTGCATGCGCACAGTATAAGCTCCAGAAATTCCTTCACGATCAAGGGCTTGTCTGTCCACAATGTTTGAGGGTGGACTTGCCAACCGAACAAAGCTCAGGTCATGGAAAATCAGTTTGGAAATTCAGACATAAATACCAAATGCTGTCACTATTTCAGCTACTTTGGTAGAGTCACAAAATGATTATTCCCATCAACTTATTTTGAAATCTGACCATCGGTTTGTAGAAATATATTCTGAAAGTGGGAGATCCTTCGAAAGCATAAGTAGTAATGCGAAAGGAGAAAACTGCAGACTCGGTTTTATTGAGTCTGTTCGCGACTAGTTATTAAAAATGCAACACTACTCACGCCCCCTAGCACCGGCTTAAGCAGTATTCAAATTTTCAAAATTGATAACATAAAAACTAATGATCCCGAGGAACCAGTAAGTATATCAACACTGAGAATTTAAATATTGGTTTTTTTTGTTGTCATGGCAACCAGATTTCCGCATGATTTCAAACCTTTTTAGCTAGTTTTGGAGGTGGTTACCTAATGATTATTCCAATTAAATTATTCTGAAGTCAGACCATTGGTTTTGGTGAAGGGGAGATTTAAAATTTTGCTGTTTTCTATACAGACAAACAGGCCCGCCCCCTAGCGGTCATGTTGTTTTAGATATTGTCATGATTTTAGCTAATTGGAAAGATAGTCACCTAATGATTATTCCCATCAAATTATTTTGAAACCTGACAACCGGTTTCGGAGAAGAAGAGGTTAGAAGGTTTTTCTTTTGGTTGCCATGGCAACCAGAGTTTTACATGGATCCACGTTTTATTAGCTAGTTTGACAGAGAATCACCCAAAGACCATCCTTGGAAAGTTCCATTACATTTAACAATACAATTTTAGAGGGGATGTCACTTGAAATAAAATATTGACGACAGATGACACACAATGGACGACGCCTGACGACCGACACATGATGATCACAATAGCACGCCTTGGCACGTTGTGCCAGTTGAGCTACAAATGGACAGTCTTCTTGAATCGACTTGTTTGTTTGATACAATGATGGAAAGAACGAAAAAAATGTAAATAATTTGAAAATATTGTGCAAAAATCACTAAAAATAGTACTTTTATAGCCGTTGCCATGGTTACAAAGGATATGTTTACTGTTAATTTGTAAATAAAATGTTCCAACAATAATCACATGGAAGACCACACCAATACTTTATACAAATAACAAGACAAACATGATGTAAAAGAAAATGTAGGCTAACTTTATAATTCACTAGAAAATGTTAATTTCAGAACCACAAATGAATTCCATATCATTTTAAGAATATTTTGGTTGCCATGGCAACCAGATCTGTGTCCCAGAATGTAAACATAATATTTGCGTAATTTTGTAAGTTAATAGCAAGGTCTTACAATAACTCATTATTTAGACATTTAGAAAAAACAATAAGGATTTGTTTTCAAAAAAGTGAAAAATTTGGCAAAATTACATACGTTATTGCCATAGTAACCAGTCATTGAGGAAAAAATTATTTTAATTTAATTTCAAATCAACACTAGCCATTTCTCATTTCCAAAGAGTAAACAATGGGGACATATTTACATCCATAAGCAAACTGGCAGTCCTTTTAAATTCTTTATATCATTTTGAAGCTTGTTGCTATGGAAACCACGATTTCCATCAGAATCTTATTGGGAATGTTCTGCCACCCTTCTAAAAATGTTAGGTAAGGTGTTGAGTTTATATATGTAAAATATGGAGTTATTGTAAATCAGGTAACAAAATCGGCCAAAATCAGGCTTTTTGTCCCCTACTACAATGTTGTATTTATGGAGTAGAGGGGTAAGTCTAACTGTACAGTATCTTTTATTTACCTATAGTATCAAACAGTTTGGATCCAGAGACCAGAAAGTTACTATGGAAAACTCCAGTGTATCACTGATTGGCGTGTAGAGAGATACAAGGTTAACCCATTCCCTCATAGGCTGTTTTTAGATCCAATCTCTTTGAATAAATCTACCGAAAAGGAGCATTAACTAGAGAAAAAGAAACTTTTAGAATTTTGTAGTTTAGACACCATTGTGCTCTATTTATCACAATGGTTTCAAAAAGTGACTATTACAGAGGCATAGAAAGGCATATTTATGGAGGAAAGGGTTAACATTTGTCTATGTATTTTCAGGGAGGAAACAAGTTGGAACGAGCCAGGGACCTTTTTGAACAGTGTCTGGAGAATTGTCCTGCAAAGTTTGCCAAAGGTAAGATTTTATCACTTCTGATTGGAAGTAATGGCTGTCTGCAATATATTGTCACCTGCTACAACCTACAAAGCAGGACAACAGCAATAATGAAAATTAGACTAACCATATATCTCAGTGAATTGTTTCTTCACACCCTTTCACACAGAGTAGCCCCATTTCAGACAGCTTCAGTAGGAGCTGTCTGATCAGGATCTGTTCTGTTTGCTTACAGAGTATTGACCTTTAGTTAGTTTTATTAGATCGAATAAAATATTGGCATTAGAACATTTCAACAGGGAATTAACCTTTCGCTTGCTATTCACGTCAATACACCTACCTGTAAATAGTGAAGACCCAGATCAGACAGCTCCTGTGTGTATTTACTATTTACAAGTTGATTGTTCAACCAGTGCACTCCACAGAAGTGATTGCACAGCAAAATACTTGTACACAGTGAAGATATATGTAATTATGCAACAGGGCATGGGTAAAGAAGGAGAAATGTATTTTAAAATTCAGCAAGCGAAGGGTTAATCTTTAGCCAGCTGTGGGCGGATGAGTGATTACCTTTGCAAACAGCTTGGATCCAGATGAGATGCCGAGTAACTCGGTGTCTCATCTGGATCCAAACTGTTTGACACTCGGATTAAATGGATTATAGCTTGAATTTTGAAAATGTAGTAGTTGAAAATTTCTGTAAAAATAATTTGCTCAGCAGGCTAAAGGTTAAAGATTTGACTAAAGTGTCTGACAAGGTCAAACTTTCTCATCTTTTTAATATTCATGAAGGTATAAATGCTATATGCACTTTCACGTGTGATTTCCAATGTTCCTGCTAGACTTCCATTCTATTTTCATAAAGGTTTAACCCTTTCCCTGTTCTGTATTTAGGCCAAACTTCAATACCTACTGAATATTCATTAACAAAATAGTTATAAAGATATATGGAAGGTAGAATATTGTAGACATTTTAGAAAGCATAAAAAACCAGATCTATCAAATTCTGTTAGTAAACAGAGCAGACCCTGATCAGATGGCTCCTCTAGGAACCGTCTGATCTGGGTCTACTCTGTTTGCAAATGCGTGAAAACACGTCTATATGAGGGAAAGGTTTAATGCAAACTATGTATTTAGATGTATTTCACCAAGAGGTACAGCCGAAAGTGGGATTAGTTTTGGATTTGTTTTGGTTTTTTTGGTTTTTTCAGCAATATTCCTGTTGTATGCTAAACTGGAGGAGGAATTTGGTCTGGCCCGACATGCAATGGCAGTGTATGACCGAGCCACACAGGCTGTACTGCCAGAAGAACAGTACGAGGTAACACATCCTTCAACATTGATTCTTACCAATGTGATTGACTTTTTAGATCACCTGAGCAAAGCTCAGGGTGAGCTTTTGGGAGACTTGAATGACCGGCGTCAGGCGGACGACGTCGTCCGTCTTGCGTCATCAACAATTTGCTTGTGAACACTCTAGTGGTCACAATTGTAGTCCAATCTTCATGAAACTTGGTCAGAATGAATGTCTTGATCAAATATCGGACGAGTTTGAAAGTGGGTCAAGTTGGGTTAAAAACTAGGTCACTAGGTCAAATAGTAGGAAAACCTTGTGAACCCTCTAGAGGCCCAATTTTCATGAAACTTGGTCAGAATGATTGTCTTGATAAAATCTCGGAGGAGTTTGAAAAGTGGGTTACGTCTGGTAAAAAACTAGGTCAAACAGTAGAAAAACCTTGTGAACACTCTAGTGGTCACAATTTTTAGTTCAATCTTCATGAAACTTGGTCAGAATGAATGTCTTGATAAAACCTCGGACGAGTTTGAAAGTGGGTCAAGTGGGGTTAAAAACTAGGTCACTAGGTCAAACAGTAGAAAAACCTTGTGAACACTCTAGTGGTCACATATTTTGTATCATCTTCATGAAACTTAGTCATAATGATTGTCTTGATAAAATCTCAAACAAAGTGGGTTATGTGGGGTTAAAAACTAGGTCAATAGGTCAAATAGTAGGAAAACCTTGTGAACACTCTAGAGGTCACATTTATCGCCAAATCTTCATGTAAATTGGCCAGAATGATTGTCCTAATAAAATCTTGGACAAGTTTGAAAGTGGGTTATGTGAAGTCAAAAAGTAGGTCACTGGGTCATATCTTAGAAAAATCTAACTTACACTCCAGTGGCCACATTTTTAGCCCAGTCTTCCTCAAACTTGCTCAGAGTGTTTCTCTTGGTGATACCAAGGTTGAGTGTGATCATGGGTTGGGTGGGAATAAAAAGTAGGTCACTAGGTCAAATCTTAGAAAATTACTCTAGGGGGCACATTTTTAGCCCAATCTTGATAAAATCAATATACTAAATCTTTGAAAATCTTGTTCTGCAGAACTACAGTAACTGCTCATGATCCACTATCAACATTGTCCCTAAGGTCAATATTGGCCCTACCCATGGGTTACCCAGCAAAAATCTTAAATCTATGGTAATCAGGTGAGCGATTAAGGGCCATCTTGGCCTTCTTGTTCTGTTAATGTTCAGTCTTGGAAACTAGGTCACTTACAAATCTGTTCACACAGTTGCAGGTTTTGTTGTTGTTTTTTTCAGTGTAAAATATAACGAAAGTCAGGGAGGCTGGAGGGGGGTTGGTGACTAATTTCATAGGGGCAAAGTCAATCCAGATCATGTCAGAGCTGTCTAGTCAGGGTCTGCTATGGTTGCTTGTGAAATAATAATGATCTAATTCATCAGGTTCTACAGGGAAATATGTCTGTCCTTCTGTCAGTCTTTCAATGAGTCAGTCACACTTAGGTTTTCAGAACTTTTTTTCTAAACCCTTACAGATATTGAAGTGATATTTAGTATTTAGCTTTATTATAATGAGTTACAGAATTGTGTAAAGCTACGTTGATTTTTCACATAATTATAACAGTTGGACTTAAATTCAGCTGGTAGAGGACTATGGCATTGCTTTCAATGCTGCCATTACTTGTTGATATTCATGATGTAATTATTTCTTACATGAATTTTCATGGAGTAAAGGGTTAATTACCTATTCTGTCTAGCTGTGTTCAGTGTACAAATTTCTTTTCCAGATGTTCAATGTATATATAAAACGTGCTGCAGAAATCTATGGAGTAACATACACAAGACCCATCTACGAGAAAGCTATAGAAGTGTTGACCAATGACCAAGCAAGGTACACCATATTATTGCAATTATTTTGCATTTTTACCAGATAGGAATTTCACAGCAACACCATCTCCTGCTCGTATCTTTATCATTTAGCACTCTAATCAAACAAGCAAACAGAGCAGACTGTAGGAGCTGTCTGGTCAGGGTCTGCTCTGTTTGCTTATGAAATTACAAAGCTCCAGATAAGGTGCATAAATTAAAATATTTTCCAGTATAACTTCTGTATTTTGCTAACCTAATCCTATGTTGTGACCACTCTTCGAGACGATTCTAAAGAGTGGTCACAACTTAGGGTTTGGTGGAGAAATGACAATTTTAGTATTTGAGTACGCAGCATTATCTGTAGCTCTGAAATAATAAATCTGGCTCTGCAGTCTCTACCAATACCATTGTACATATGCCGTTTTAACCCATTCCATTATTGACACCTTTGGACGCCTCTGTAGAAGTCTCTTTATGAAACCATTGTGATATATAGGGCATTTGCTCTATGGGAGCAAATGCTCTATTTATCACAATGGTTTCAAAACTATACAATTCTAAAGTTTTCCTTTTCTCTAGTAAATGCTCTTTTTCGGTAGATTTATTAACAAATATGGGTCTTAAAATAGCCTATGAGGGAATGGACTTATCATTACCTTACTGCTTAAACATAATTAGAGATGGTTGCTGAATGCAGGGTAAAAGTGGCTTTCTGCATTTCTATACTCTTTCCCCTCGTAGAGAAGACTTTTGATACATATGCAGACAGATTAGACCCAGATCTGATTCTACAGTTTCTGATTAGAAATATTCATGTGGGAATGGGTTGATACTTCCATATCAATTTGACTTCCAGTATATGTCTGTCTGTTTGTTCATCAACATACTGCATACCTACTACACCTTTTTTTGTCATAACATGTTCCATCCAACTCGATTGATCAGTGATTATTAACGGCTGTCTCTTTGTTGTAGGGAAATGTGCCAGAGATTTGCAGATCTGGAACGGAAACTTGGAGAAATTGACAGAGCCCGGGCAGTATATGCCCACTGCTCACAAATTTGTGATCCTCGGGTGAGTTTTGATCAAACCATGATTTTTAGCTGGTCTGTTTTCTGAAGGAAAAAATACGACCTTTTGTCGTAACTTCAGCATCTGCGTTGTCGCAGTCGTGGTCCTCAGGAGACTGTATCATTGGCTATTATTTCTTTACTATTCATGTAAATCTTATGAAGCTTCATACACTCTTTCACCTTCACAAGAGCTACAATCTGACCAAGGGCTTTAACTCTGTAAGGATTTTTATACAAAATAATGCCCCTTTTTGGACTTAGAAAATAAGAAAACCTGGATTTTTAAAATTTTACTTTCAAAAAACCTTAACATTGTCTATTATTTTAAATCTTACTAAACTTCGTCCACTTGTTCTCAGTCATAAGGACGACAGTCTGACAAAGAGCCATAACTCTGGGAGGCTTTTTTTCCCCAGAATTATGCCCCTTTATTGATACAATCAAACAGAAAAGCTTTGGCACTTGCATGTGGTGCTCTTGTTATCTTTGAGATATGTTTTTCAATGAAAAAGAGTCCAGATATCGCCCTGGCCTTTGTGGTGTTGTGGACATTATGCCATTGTTTCAACATTAGTACAGCTCTCTCTATGAAACTTCTCATAGTTAACTGTATCTTTCATATAAACATGTGTTCACGCATCTACAAACAGAGTAGACAGAGATCAGATGGCTCCTATAACTGGGTCTATTCTGTTTGCAAATGTGTGAAAAGACATTTATATAAAGGAAAGGGTTAAATGAGATGGGCATATTTTTTGAGTACTCAGGGGTTTTTCACCTTCTATAACAGAGGCCTGTAAAAGGCCCCTTCCCAATTGAAAATTTCTTTAAGATCATGCAGTTTTCCCAAAAATCCAAACTTACACCAGCTTTTTTGTTTCCCAAATCAGCAATTTTAGCGATAATTCTTCCCAAAATCAGCAGGCTAAGGCCCCTTCCCAATTAAGAGAGAAAAATCCCTGGTACTGTCATTATCACCAAACGTGAAATAGGGTTCACATCGAGAAATAAAAGAGCCGGAAATAAATATTCAATTTATGTATCTGAGTGTTTGTGAATATTTTTTTCAGTCCACGGCCAACTTCTGGCAAACATGGAAGGAGTTTGAGATTAAGCATGGCAACGAGGATACTGTAAGGGAGATGTTACGTATTAAACGCAGTGTCCAGGCTATGTACAACACTCAGGTAAGTGAAATGGGGTTTAGTTATATTTCAGACATTCCATTGGAGGAAAAGTTGGAGTGAACTTGTATTTCAAAGGGCGTAGACGGAGACCAATTAGCAGATTGCCTTAACAGTGGCTTAGATTTCCGGTGTTTTCTGAGATAGCATACCAAAGTTCTGGTAAACTGTTGAGTTTCAAATAGTGTGATCCCATGGTTATATGGTGGGTGATCCCCTGGTTGTATGATGGGTGATGCCATGGTTATATGGTGGCTGATCCCATGGTTATATGGTAGATGATCCCCTGGTTGTATGATGGGTGATGCCATGGTTATATGGTGGCTGATCCCATGGTTATATGGTGGCTGATCCCATGGTTATATGGTGGCTGATCCCATGGTTATATGGTGACTGATCCAGGTCTACATTGTTTATAACCTGCTCAGTTATGGTGTACAGTTAAACCCCTCTAAACCGGACATTCAATTCATGACAAATATCTCTCTTGGAGACAGATGGCAGCGTAATGCAGGGTGAAAGTCATGCAGAAAGCTCTTCTAGGAGCAGCTTTAAGCTGACCCCTGCCTAAAAGTATCTTATCCTCCTTTACTAGGATTCAAGTTTAGAGGGGTTTTACTATATTTTTTTGGCAGAAAGTTTTTCATGTGATAAAAAAATATAAAATTTTACAGTTAATTTAACCCATTTGTTATTAGCTTGTCTGTTTTTCAAAGAAGAAAATACAAGCTATTGTCGTAAATCCTGTGTCGCATTGTCGCTGTCGTCGACTCTGTTATCATAATCCTCCAGAAACCTTTAGTGATGGCTATTACTTCTTTACTTTTTACAAATCTTATGAAACTTCACACACTTGTTCACAGTCACAAGGACTACAATCAATTATCATTTAAGAAATAATGACATTAATTAGCTGATTTTTATAATGATATCTCAGGGCCAGCTCAGTTTACTTATGGAATTATAAAGATCTCATTCTAAAGTTGTTGACATGGTGACAGGTTTAAATTTCCTGTAACCATAATGGCATTATAAATATTCAGTAAATTATTTCTTCATGAGGTAAAGGGGTAGAATTGTTCTTTATTGATATACCGGTCATTTTAGAATAGTTTTTTGTGTCACCTGCCGAGAGGCAGTGTGTCAAATAGTGATCACTTTTCTGCCATCTGTCCATCCATCCATCCATCCTTCTGTCTGTCTGTCTCTGTCCATCACACTTTCAGAAGGTTACACATGTGTTCTTTTGAACACTATTGTTAGTTCTTATTGTTGGATTTTTATTACCACAGGTGAACTTCATGTCAGCCCAGATGCTTGCTGCAGCCAAGGGAGATAATCAAGGTAAGCTCAGTTTGAACACATATAGTAATGTATTAATCCTTTCCCATATAAACACCTTTTCATGCCATTGCAAACCGAGTAGACCCAGATCAGATGGCTCCTTTAGAGTCGTCTGTTTGGGGTCTGCTATGTTTGCTTATTTAATACAGTAAAACCTCTCTATAATGACCTCTAAATTATGTCAATTAGTTGGTATTTAGGGCAGGTGGTTGCTTAAAGCTTGGTTAAAGTCAAACAGAACGCTCCTATAGGAGCGTTCTGTTTTACTTTCACCTTGTTTTAAGCAGCCACCTGCCCATAACACAAATTTTTTTATGATGTAATGTAGTGGCTGTTATAGAGAGGTTTTACTATAATATAGATCTACATTTCCTATTAAACCATATCAAAACATTCTGTTCAACCAATAAATGTGCATAATCTCAGTATTTCTTACATAGATATTCTGTAGGGAAAAAGGTTAACCCTTCGCTTGCTATTCACGTCAATATACCCACCTGTAAATAGTGAAGACCCAGATGAGACAGCTCCTGCAGGAGCTGTCTCATCAGGGTCTGCACTATTTACAAGTAGATTGTGCAACCAGTGCACTCCACAGGAGTGATTGCACAGCAAAATACTTGTACACAGTAAAGATCTATGTAATTATACAACATGGCATGGGTAAAGAAGGAGAAATGTATTTTAAAATTCTGCAGGGAAAAAGGTTAAAATGTCTTAATGTAGGTCTTTAGGTTTAAGGTTGTGGTTTAATGCGGGACAAAAAAATAAGCGTAAATTTACAGCATGATACAGCTTTATAACCCTTTACTCTATGAATGTCCATGACATGGGTATTAATTAGAATAATTGTTATAACAGCTCCAGTACACATGAATTTTTGGCCTAGGCAGAAACTATAAAATCATATCTATTATATTATAAGCATTTAGACCAGGGTCCATGCTTACAAAGCTTTTTAGTTGAGTCCGAGATCGTTCTCAAGCTTTTGATTGGTCAGATTTGAGTTCTCAAGCCAGAGGCTCAAATCTGACCAATCAAAAACTTGAGAACGAACTCAGACTCAACTAAAAGTTTTATAAGCATGGACCCAGACCCTGATCAGAGGGCTATTATAGGCGCCACCTGATCTGGGTCTGCTCTTTTGCAAAGGCTTAGAAAAGTGTATTTATGCAGTAAAGGGATAATATTAAAATAATAATAAAGACATTATTTTTAGAGGCAACATAGTTTGGGGCAAGAACAGTCTTCCCTGTGAGTTTCTTTCAACTTTAATTGTCACTAAAGATATATATGTTTCTCCTCAAACAGAAACCTCAGAGACGACAGATGAGATGAAGAAGCTGGAGGAGAAGGCCAGACAACTAACAGAGGAAGCCATGAAGGATCAGACCAAGCCAGATAAGGGCATCCTCTTTGTCAGGTAGGGACAATTAATAACCCTTTCCTTCAGATAAATGCCTTTTTACGTTTTTGCAAACAGTATAGACACAGATCAGAGTAGAACCTTTATTCACAAAGCGCTGAGTCTGAAACTTAGACTCAAAGCTCAAACTGAATATGCCAAAATCTCAACCATGCCTTGGCAAAATGGAATGAAAATTGCCATAAATAATTATTTTACAGCTTAAATTGGCATAATCATTTCTTACGTTGATCAAAACAAATTTTATTCAAGTTGTGGTAGTTTCCATTCTGAGTCTTGAGTCTGAGTTTCAGACTCAGTGTTTCGTGAATACGGGCCACATGGCTATTATAGGAACTGTCTCATAAGGGTCTCCTCTGTTTGCTTACACAATTATATAGATCTAATTCTACAGTTTCTGCTATGGCCAACAATTCCTGTGTCTGTGTGCTATGTTAACAAATTAATGTAATTAATATTCATGACCTTATTATGTCTTACATGAACATTGATGGAGGAAGGGGTTACATTATCATTGCTCTTTTTGATTGATGTCTTAGTGCAAAAAAAGTTGACATTTGGTCATAGTTTCAACATGAGCACTGCTAGACCTATCAAATTTCAATCACAAAGTCTGCAATCTGGTAAGGGGCCATATTTCATGCATATTTATAGAGTTATTAACCTTTAAAGGGGAAGTCCCTACATTCGACGTGTTTCAAAAATACCTAAAATATACAAAACTCATTTGTTTATATGCTGAAAAGTAGAATACTACAAGAAAACCTATCAAATAAACATTGAAAATGAAAAAAACATTCGTGTGTTTGATATCGACGATCCCGATTTTATTCCCAGATGTTTCAGTTTTATTTGGGTTTTAGTTTCATATATGTTCGCGATAGTTGGGTTTCAAAGAAAAGCTGTTACGTAAACAATGGAGGGATCGGGTGATCATCGGAAAAACGCGGAAAAATTGAAAGGAAAAGGCCGATAATGCTTTGTTGTAGAACAAAAATTATACGTATTGATGAAATCGGTTTATTTTGTATCACAGGGGTATTTTTCGATATATAAGTTCAAATTGATAATCTTCATAATAATGATTGGGCATAACAAATACCCAGTTTTATGACATTATTGAAAATATGCCTTCATTGTAGGGACTTCCTCTTTAAAGATTTTTAGTTTAGCCCATTTCCTGGTACTATGAGTATTCATAATAAATCCATTATTTCTCCACCAAACCCTTTATGGCCGTTCTTTTGAATATCTCAAAGAAACGATTCCAAAAGAGTGGTCTCAAAATAGGGATAGACAATTTTAAATAATGACAACAACATAGGATTTGGTAGAGAAATAAAGGAGCTATTCTTGGAAAAAATGTTGAATTCAGTCATTTTACTTCTTATGGTTATACAGTTAAACCCCTGTAAACTGGAATTCTAGTAGAGAAGAATTTAGATACTTTTAGGCAGGTGGCAGCTTAATGCAGGGTGAAAGTCATGCAAAAAGCTTTGTCTCCAAGACCGATATTTATACTAGATTGGATGTCCGTCTTAGAGGGATTTTAATGTATTGCATGTTTTTGCTTTCTACTAAACAGGAGTAACACAACCGATGAGGAGCTTGGAGAAATGACCAAAACTACAAATCCAGATGAGATCAATATTGATGAAGACTTTTCTAGTGACGATGATGAAGAAGTTGAAGGTAATAAGAAAAGCTTGTCAATTCAGTGTCATTAAATGTCACAAGATAAGGCAGTCTTATGTGGTAACTCTTAGTACATTTTGCAGGAGATTAGTGATGGTATTTGCAAGTAGTTTGGATCCAGATGAGATGCTGAGTTAACCGTTCTTTACCCACACCCTGTTGTATAATTACATATATCTTCACCGTGTACACGTATTTCGCTGTGCAATCACTGCTGTGGGGTGCATTGGTTGCACAATCAACTTGTAAATAGTGCAGACCCTGATGAGACAGCTCCTGCAGGAGCTGTCTCATCTGGGTCTTCACTATTTACAGGTAGGTATATTGACATGAATAGCAAGCGAAGGGTTAAGCCCAAATCGACACTAACATAAACAAAACTACTAGTACTGTAAAACCTCACTAAAATGTTCTCTTTTTGAATAAACAGATGTCTTTATCAGCAGGTGGTTGCTTAATTCAGGATGAAAGAAAACTTCCCTGCATAACTTTTCACCTGTATTATGCTGCCATCTGCTCATTTAAAGTGATTTATCAAGCATAAAATTGAGATAAGTCTATCACTGTTTCTTTCATTTCTTTTTACAGAGGTCCAGCAACAGTCAATACCAACAGAAGTGTTTGGAGGACTTGCGAATGAAGATGACTAAATTAATGTTGATAAAATGACTAACTCTTTACTCCAGAAATACGCACTTCTAGGCATTTACAAGCACAGTATCTGATCAGGTTCTGCTCTGTTTGCCTATGAAATAATTCAGATATGTTTCTGCAGTTTCTGCCATTGCCAAACTTCAGGTGTTCTTATGTCATTATAACAATTAATCAAAATTCAGGATGTCATTATTTATCACATGAATATTAATGGAGTAAAGGGTTAACATCAATACGGACACAGTGTTCCTAATGAATTTTGTATTCAGACAAAACAGAAATAATAAAATTGTCAAAGGGTTTTATAGTGAAGATTTGATACTTAAAACTAATAATTTTGAAAGTAAAAGAAGGTACCTGCAAGTTGTAAGCTTTAGCCTATTGTGATCCGCATGAGATGCCTGAGATCCAGTCTGTTTGACACTCCAGCTGATTATACCATAAACAAACAGAGCAGATACTCATCAGATAGCTCCTACAGGAGCCTTCTGATTTGGGGCTTTTCTGTTTATGTATTTATGGAGTAAAGGGTTAATTTGGTCTGTAAATTCTGCAGTGCCTTCTCTATTTGCAAAAGAATCTCTGTGGACTGAAGGCTTCAAAGGATCTGCAGTTTTCATACTCAGAAATCTAGTGTCTGTCATGGTGAAAGAAATTGTCTTGTGCAGGATACCTTTGTAAAACTCACGATATTCATACAGTACAGTGAAACCTCTCTATAACGGCCACTAAATTACACCAGATATTTTGTGTTGCAGGCAGGTGGATGCTTAAAGCAAGGTGAAAGTAAAACAGAACGCTCCTATACTTTCACCTTGCTTTAGGCAACCATCTGTCACAAATAGCAACTAATTAACACAATTTAGTGGTCGTTATAGAGAGGTTTTACTGTACTTGTAAGTTGTAAGCTTTAGCATATTGTGAGCCGCATGAGATGCCTGAGATCCAAACTATAAGACACTCCTGTTGATTATACCATAAACAAACAGCAGATGCTCATCAGATGGCTCCTACAGGAGCCGTCTGATTTGGGGCTGTTCTGTTTGTGTATTTATGGAGTAAAGGGTTAATTTGGTCTGTAAATTCTGCAGTGCCTTCTCTATTTGCAAAAGCATCTCTGTGGACTGAAGGCTTCAAAGGATCTGCAGTTTTCATACTCAGAAATCTATGGTATCTGTTATGGTGAAAGAAATTGTCTTGTGCAGGATACCACTGTAAAACTCACGTAATTGATAGTCATACAGTAATTGTTATAGAAAAAGCTCTCTATAACAACCACAAAATTACATCAAGTATTTTGTGTTAAAGGCAGGTGGATGCTTAAAGCAAGGTGAAAGTAAAACAAAACGCTCCTATAGGAGCGTTCTGTTTTACTTTCACCATGCTTTAAGCAGCCACCTGCCCTAAATTCCAACTAAATAACACAATTTAGTGGCCGTTATAGAGAGGTTTTACTGTATTTACATGAATATTCAACAGTTAAAGGGTTACGCCAGATGTCATGAATATTTATGATATTTAGTATTAAAGCAGCACATGGACACATGAACCTTTGACCATGACGGAAACTGTAGAATCATAACTATATCATAAGCAAACAGAGCAGACCCTATTCAGACGGGTTCTACAGGGATCGTCTGATCTAGATCTACTCTGTTTGCAAAAGTGTAGAAAGTCTTTAAGTTTATTTAACCCTATCCTCCATAAATACGCCTTTCTATGCCTCTGTAATAACCACTTCTTGAAACCATTGTAATAAATAGAGCATTTGCTCCTATAAGAGCAAATGCTCTACTTATCACAATGGTTTCAAACTACCAAGTTCTAAAATTTTAATTTTCTCTAGTAGATGCTCCTTTTGGGTAGATTCATTCAAAAAGGTTGGATCTTAAAATAGCCTATGGAGGAAAGGGTTAATATGGAGCAAAGGGTTAATAACGCTTTACTAGCAAAGCACAGCCTTACTGACATGTGTAAACAGCTTGCATCTTCATTTCTTGAGGGGATGCCAAGAAACTCCCTGTCTCGTCCGGTTCCAAGCTGTTTGACACATGGTCAATAATTTTCATGAATCTGGGTCCATGCTTATAAAGCTTTTTACTTGAGTCTGAGTTCGTTCTCAAGCTTTTGATTTGAGCCAAAGGCTCAAATCTGACCAATCAAAAGCTTGAGAACTTAAATCTGACCAATCAAAAGCTTGAGAACTTAAATCTGACCAATCAAAAGCTTGAGCACTAAGTTGAAATTGTAGCAGATGAGAGTTGGAGCAGACGTGATTTTTTGCAGAAGGATAAAGTTTGATCTGGGTCTACACTGGTTTCAAATAATTGAAGATCAGTTTCCCAATAATAGTGGCCTAATGTGTAAATGAATATCCATGTAAGAAATAATGACATCATGAATATTAATTAGATTTATGTGTTGTAATATCACATGGACACAGGAATTTTTTGGCCATGACAGAAACTGTAGAATCATAGTGGTCTATGTGAAGATTGCTCCAAATCAACCATAGATTAGCCCCGTGTTGCTTTAATACTTATAATCTCATAAATATTCATTACATTACTATTTCTGACATTAATATTCATGTCGTAAAGGGTTAAGCATTCTACAGCTGTTGCCATGGCCTAAAGGGTTAAGCATTCTACAGCTGTTGCCATGGCCTAAAGGGTTAAGCATTCTACAGCTGTTGCCATGGCCTAAAGGGTTAAGCATTCTACAGCTGTTGCCATGGCCTACACTTCCTGTGTTCTTGTGTCATTATAAAAAATAAACTAATTAATATTCATGATGTCATTATTTCTTACATAAATATTCATGACGTAAAGTGTGAACAGGTTTGCTGCCAAGTTTTGTTGTGTGCAGTATATGTTGTCAGCTTTAAAAAAAAACATAATTTGGTATCAAATAGTTTACCCTTTCCCTGTTCTGTATTGGGGCCCAAATTTCAATACCTACTGAATATTCATTAAAAAATAGTTATAAAAAATATGGAAGGTGGAAGATTGTAGACATTTTAGAAAGCAAAGAAACAGATTTATCAAATTATATTGGCAAACAGAGCAGACCCTGATCAGACATCTGATCTGGGTCTACTCTGTTTGCAAATGTGTGAAAACACGTTTATATGAGGGAAAGCTGAATTTTCATAATGTAAACTTTTCAAGGAGTTTTTTTCCTTGACAAAAACTGTAGAATCAGATCTATATCATGTCAATGGCAAACAGATCAGACCTGGATCAGACGGCGCCAATATATGCTGTCTGATCTAGGTCTACTCTGTTTGCAATTGCGTTAAAATGCGTTTATATGAAGGAAAGGGTTAAAGATCCAGACTATAGGATAAAAATGTAATACACTTAAAGGCATTTCAAAGCTCCATATATAAGTGACACCCCCCCCCCCCCCCCCCCACCTATATACACAGTATCCAGCTGTGCTCCTGCAGTGTCCAGTCAGGGTCCATAACCATAATAGATAAAGTTATGCAATTATACATTGATCCTCTGTGATGGTAGCCCGCCTTATCAATTCGTGTATCAGATCCCTGACAGTCAACTCCCAAAATACACAGCATGGGGTTAATGGGTCAACATTCCTTTCGAAATGCCTTTAAAGTCCCAGGGTCTGAAATATATAAAATAGAAAAGTATATGTAAACATTGAACAATATGTGATAAGGTTTAAATAAATAAGTGAAAAGTTTGAATTGCTGTATTTGTTTTTGTACTGTCTCCAGGGAGATATCCAGTTGCTTCACTGGTCGTTGTAGAATTGTGGAAGTTTTTCACAATTGATGTAAAAACAGTGTAGACCCAGAAGATCCCTCTGAACAGGGTCTGCACTGTTTGTCATTTAAAGTCACGTGGCATGTTTAAGTCTCATGCTGATTGGGCTCTAGTTGAACACTGGCGGGCTATTCTACTCTGATAGTTCAGGGTTGGACGAGTAAAGGTGAACCATTATTAGAAATAAACAATGTTTGACAATGAGATGTCTACAGTGAAACCTCTCTCAACTGGATGTTCAGTTAAGAATAAATATCGGTCTTGGAGACAGGTGGCAGCTTAATGCAGGGTAAAAAAAGTCATGCAGAGGAGCTTTCTGCATGACTTTCACCATGCATTAAGCAACCACCTGCCTAAAAGTATCTAAATTTTTCTCTACTAGAATTCCGGTTTAGAGAGGGTCTAGTGTGTTCGTTCACCATCTCTGTACTCACTCCCCTCTCTCTATACAGTCATGGTACTCACAAATAAATAATTCTCCGCGATTACAAAGCTATAGTTTATTTAAACACAATTTCGAACGCGAGAAGTATATTGACTGCATACACGATAGAAAATATATGACTACCTTATCAAGATTCCGGGTGTCTGCTCATAAGCTTTTTATTGAATCTGGGAGATATACGAACACTCCACGTGAGCAACGGCTATGTAAATCCTGTAACATGAACACAGTTGAAACAGAGTTTCACTTTCTGATGGTGTGTCCAAGGTATAGAGAGCTTAGAAAAAAGTTTTTAAAGGGATATTTCTGTAGATGGCCTACCTTAAATAAATTTGAAGCATTATTATATTCTAAATCAAAAATAGAGCTAAATAATCTTTCAAAGTTTTTGTATTTTGCTAATAAAGAAAGAATTTCTGAATAATGTGGATGTAGATCTAGATCTAGACACATATCTAGATCTAGATCTTCATAGTATTCACTTAAACCACCTAATACTTTGTGCAACCTGCTATTTGCCTATTACCATAAGACCTTTCAGGAAATAGTATAGTTATTTTCCATGTCTGATCTCATTCTCATGAATGTATTATATGTTTTTGCTATAAACATTGTAATAATGTTTTATTTGCAATAAAGTTATTTGTATTGTATTGTATTGTATATTTGCTCACCATTCTTTCTCTGTATCCACTCCCCTCTCTCTCTGAGGTGTCTAATTAGTCTAAACGTTAATCCACCCAACCACTCTGACCATTATTTCGTCGATATAATGACTAAATCGATGTCTAATTTGTACCAGAGATGTTTGCATATGTCTCTGTATATTGCCTGGATAAATTTGATTTGATGTGACCCAAGTTCTATTACGAAAATGAAAGAACAAATTGAAATATATTTTTCCACTGCAAACAATAGGTGGAACCCCCATATTATACTCCTTAGCTCATGTTAGCACGAACTTGAGTTCGTACAACTCTGTGTCCATCCGTACATATATATTGTTTTAATCTGATTTCAGCAAGTATATAGTTTTTGACCCATCAGTCCGTCCGTGTATCATACTACATTGTTGCTCATCTAGAGCACTTTCATTTCTGGACCAATTGGTCTAAAATTTGCTTTAGTCCTTTCCCTGTTCTATATTTATTTTAAATTTCATTACCCACTGAACATTCATGAACAAAACAAATATGGAATGCGAAACAGTGTGACCATTTTAGAAAGTATTTCAAATTCCAGTAGCAAACAGATCAGACTTATCCTATAGGAACCGTCTCATCTGGGTCTACTCTATTTGCAAATGCGCGAAACACGTATGAAGGAAAGGGAGTTAAGAATCGTCATGAATAAAAGCTTGGATGAGTTGATTTTCCGAGAAATCTGTCATGGGAAACTACTTTTTTTCTCTGACAATGTGGCGGCATGGGGTATACGAGCTTGCTCACTAAAGTTCTTAAATCTCGCTTAAGCAATTGTGCCTTTTGCCACCATTAAATGAAATACAAACATCGTCTCTGGCGACATTGTCATTATTGCTGTTACATTTTCCGTAACTAATAATAATAATAATAATAATTTTATTTGGCAAGTATACATAACATGGCAATTTAAAAGAAAATGATGCATAAAAATACAATACAATAACAACTATGAAATTCATCAGTCTAAAAAATAATATTACATAAATAAAATTTAACTCGATGTAAGATAGCCATGCAATGCACACCAATACCAGGGATAACACAAAAAAGATGAAAGGATTCCTCTTATTTCCATTGTGGTCCCTGATATTGGCAGCATGACACAGAAAGTCATGTGTCAGAAAGTTTGATTTTCTACCAAAGCAGCAAATAATCAATCAATGTTCAACTAAACATGTCATCAATTCAGAAATGTTACTGAGGTCACATAATCACAGTCAAAGTGTTTATCACATTGAAACTAGAGATCACAGAATATGTCAGCCAAACTATAAAACTGCAACAGAATAAAAACTGATAAATTACTCTGGGACAACTATCAATAATTTGAGATGCATATATAATTGAAATCAATTAAGAAATAAAAACACTATTAAGAAATTAAGTGGCCAATAAATGAGCTTTGATGGCATGTTTGAACGTGTGGGAGGAATCAACATCCCTAAGACGTCGAGGAAGACCATTCCACAGAACAATACCATTAAAAGCAAATGATTTTCTACCAAAGCTTCCCACCTTTGGTAAAGAAAATCGCCCTGTGTCACTAAAAATATAACTGGTGTGACTAGAGTTACTCGAAGGAAGTGCAGACGCTCTAGATCTTCCAGTACAACGGTCATGTATATGAGTAAGGGGGACAAAATGATCCTTAATATATTCTGGGGCTGTACCTGACTTTATCTTATGCACATGGCAGAGGGTTATCTGATCCACTCTCTTTGATTGAATTATCGCCCCTGAAGTAGCCAGAGTGGAAAAACATCGACAGTCGGTAAATCGGCAAATATGAAAACTAATGGAAAACCAACCAACTAATTTTGACAGAAAACTACGTCTAAACATCTTATCTACATGTCACAACCGAACGCAAACGAGAAAAATGCCGTACTACCAAGAAAAAAGAAAAAAGGTAAACGCACTGCAAACTCTCCACTGAACGACACTAACGATACTTGCCAAACCGGTTCTCAAACGGGTGGAGCAAATGTAAACAAACCACCAAACACAGACAATTCCATATTTAATAGTGGTTTCCAAATGGGCACACCAGTTATGAACATGGCGCAACAAGGGTCCTTTAACAACACCCAACAACAACCCCCGTTCACCCCTGGACAATTTGGCCACGGACAGTATCCAAACTACGCCCAAACGCCTATTAATAACTACCAATACTCACCTCAGCAGATGCAACCCCAATGGAATGCAATGCCCCCACCATGGGCGGCCAAACTCCTAGAAGATATGGACGCAATAAAATCTAAGTTTAACAAAATTGACAATATTGAAAAGACTGTAAATTCAATTAACATGAAGGTGTCAGATTTAGAGGTCAAGGTCACAAATATCGACACAAGAGTGACAGAATGTGAGACAGCCTGTTCGTTTATCAGCGACCAACATGACTCACACAGGAAAGACCTAGACTCAGCCAAAGAACAGATAGACACTCTAAAAGAAAAATGCAAAGACATGAGCAAAAACGCAGCCAGCTTCAAAAATCTCACCGACAAAATAAAAGACATAGAAACACGATCCATGCGAGATAATCTTTTATTTTATGGTATTCCAGAATCAGATAATGAGGACTGTGAAGACCTCGTCAAGCAAGTGTGCATAGAACAACTAGAAATAACTGACGCATGTGACTTTATTCTAGACAGAACCCATAGAATTGGCGGTGAAAACAGCAAAAGGCCCAGACCCATAGTGACAAAGTTCCACTACTACAGAGACAGAGAAAAAGTAAGAAAGACTTCATTTACTTGCTCAGATAAGCTGAAACAGCATAATCTCGGCATCGGCATCCAATGGCCCAAAGAAATCAGAGAGGCACGGAAACAGTTATACCCAATTATGGACCAAGAGAAGAAAAATGGAAACGACGCTAAATTTGTGCGTGATAAACTTTTTATAAACGGACACGAATATATACCCAACAAAGGTCAACAAAATAAAGCAAATTAGGGAGGTCACGAGGAGTTAAAAGTTTTATCCTGGAACATAAATGGACTGAAAAGAAAGTTACCAGACCCTGAATTTATAGAATATATTAACAATTTTGACATAATTTTCCTCTCTGAAACATGGATCCAAGATAATGACACTTCTAATTTTGAAATAAGTGGTTTTACCAAAGAATTTATTGCAGGTAATAAATCCAAAAATACAAGGAAAGGACGATACAGTGGAGGTATAGCTCTTTATTATAAAAACTTTTTAAAACTCAATATCAAAGTAATTGAAAGACAAGCATGTGGGGTTTTATGGATAAAACTTTCTCAAGATATTTTTGAAAACAATGAGGACATTTTCATCTGTCATGCATATGTATTACCGAATGGATCTAAAGTGTTAAGACAAGAAGAAATTGATTGTTTCGAAATTATTGAAGCTGGAATAGAACAATATAGTCAGTATGGCAAAATATTCATATGTGGCGATTTGAATAGCCGGACATCAAAATGCAATGACTGGCTAGAAATAGACCCGTATCTCATAGATGTTAACCCGACTAATGTCATACCCGACATCCCCTCGCGCGAAAACAGAGACCCAGTAGTAGACACATATGGACGTAGATTAATTGAAATGTGCAAATCAACCAATATGGTTATTGCAAATGGTCGTCTGTTAAATGATAAATGCGGCGAATACACATACTGCTCATTCAACGGGTTATCCGTCGTTGACTACTTACTACTAAACTATAAAGACGTCAACGTTATATCCGAGTTTAGAATACTCCAATTCAATGAATTCTCAGATCACGCACCACTCACTTTCTCCATCAAAACAAAACATGTACAGACTACACCACGTGACACCTCTACTACAAATACTACGCATAGTAACACCTACACCAAAATTGAATGGGACGAATCACGTGCACACCTATTGAAATCGCAATTGATTGACAAAATGTATGCTATAAATAAACTGACCAATGACATTGATGACACAGATATCGACACCGTGGTCAAAACATTCACCTCATTTATGCAAGAAAATGTGACATCGATTTTTAGCAAAATAATAACGAATAAGCCCACTTCCCGGTTGCGAAAACCAAGCAAAAGCTGGTACACAGAGGAATGCGCTACAGCGAAAAAAGAATTTAAAAAGTCTAGAAATAACTTCAATAAAAATAAATGCGACTCAAATAGGCAGAATTTTGTTAGATCACGCACAAAATATAATCACATAAAAAACAAAGCTAAGCACGCATATAAACAACAAGAAGGCGTGAGAATAACGAAACTAGCAAAAACAGATTCGAAAAGGGTTTGGAAAAATATTAAAAAGACCTACAAAAATAAACAACAATTAGACACAGATCTCGATATAAAAGATTTATTCAACCATTTCAAATCACTATATGAGACAGAAAATAGCACACACTCACATATCCGTGATCAAGATCACGAAAACTACATTATAGATAATGACTTAGACTGCGAAATATCAGAAGAAGAAATCAAACGTGCAATATTCTCACAGAAAAGTTGCAAAAGCCCTGGACCAGATGATCTCCCATCTGAAATATTTAAAACTACACAAGAAATCATATCACCTTTTCTCCACAAACTATTCAACAAAATCTTTAACAGTGCAGAATATCCGACATCCTGGGGTAACGGGATAATAACGCCCATCCATAAAGGTGGGTCCACAAACGAAGCAAAGAATTACAGAGGGATAACACTAATTAACATCTTAGCAAAAATATTTTCACAAATAATGCTTAACAGACTAACAAACTGGTCTGAAAAACACAATAAATTAACAGAAAATCAATTCGGCTTCCAAAAGAATAAATCAACCACCGACTGTATATTCATATTACACGCTATAATAACGAAGGTTTTAAACTCAGGTAAAAAATTATACTGTGCATTTTTAGATTTCGAGAAAGCGTTTGACAAAATTGATAGATCTCTCCTATGGCACAAACTATTAAAAGAGCAAATCAGTTTCAAATTCGTATCGTCGTTAAAAGCTATGTATTCGGTAGTAAAATCTCGTATCCGATACAACAAAAATATCTCAGATAGCCTTGACTCCTCGATAGGATTGAAACAAGGTGATCCCAGCTCATCTCTATTGTTCATGTTTTACATAAATGACTTAGCAAACAACATAAACGCAGATATCAATGGCATCTTCAGCATCAACGACTTAAAATTATTTATAATATTATATGCAGATGATGCTGTGGTCTTCAGTACATCCCCAACAAGTTTACAAAGCATGTTAAATAACATATCTAATTACTGTAATACATGGGGACTTAAGGTCAACACAGCCAAAACCAAAATTATGATATTTGAGAGAGGAAGACCGACTACAATGCAATTTACAATGGACACTTATATCCTAGAAAACGTAACAGCCTTTAAATACCTGGGAATATATTTTCATAAAAACGGTAGCTGGTACAAAACACAGAAACTACTAGCCCAGCATGCAGCATTCTCCATGCATAATCTATTTTGTATTTTTAATGAAATAAATCTACCAATATCAGAAAAATGTAATCTTTTCGACACCATGGTCACACCTGTTCTACACTATGGATCTCAAGTATGGGGCATGCACGAAGGAAAAGAAATAGAAATTATACATAATAAATTCTGTAGACGAATACTATGTGTTAAAAATCAACAAATATCACAGGGCTATATGGCGAACTAGGTAGACTCCCTTTACAGATAATCCGAAAACTAAACATAATCAAATACTGGTCACGACTCCTACAAATGAATGATAACACGTTACTTAAACAGGTATATCTAATGCTAAAAAATGACACTGATAACAATACACATACCCGCGGTAACTGGGCCATGCAGGTAAAAATCATGCTCGATAACCTAGGATTGTCCTATATATGGTTAAATCAGCTAACCAATGAAACAGACATCATAACAATACAAACGAGAATAAAAGATTTATATAAACAAACATGGTATGTCAACATAAATAACTCCACAAGACTAGAATCATATTGCAGATATAAACACGAACTAACGCAAGAAAAATACCTTAACTGCATACGAAATAACAAGTACAGAATTACGCTTAGTAAATTTCGACTATCGTCTCACAAACTTGCTATAGAAACCGGGCGCTACCAAAACATACCACGTGACGACAGAAAATGCACACTATGCAGTCTAGACGTCATAGAATCAGAATATCACTTTCTATTAGTTTGCCCAAGATTTAAGGAAATAAGAGAAAAATATCTCAAGCGATATTACTGTAGATGGCCAAATCTCAACAAATTTGACAATCTCATGATGACGAAATCCACGAAAACCCTCTTCAATCTTTCGAAATATATCTATTTTGCGTTTAAACAAAGGGAACAGTATATCTCAGAAATTAGCAGTTTTAACTAAACACATATGGAAGCCTCGATTTCTAAAGCAATAGTGGTCTGTATCAGATAAATAACTTCCTTAGATAAATATAATGCTTATGTTTATATGATAACAACCGATATTAGAATGCATAAAACTAATGCTTAAGACTCCTATGATTATCTCCGTTTGTCAAATAACAGAATGTTAATAACAACTATATGTATATATATATAATGGATCCACTCGCAATTGTTACTGTTGTAAAATTTCATATGCAGGAACTTCTCTGTTAACCGATGAGACCGTTTTTTCACTACGGTGTACTTCACCACTCTGTTTATTGAATGTAGACTATAAACGACTATGTACGTTTAATGTTGAATAAAAGATATGTATGTATGTATGTATGTATGATACAGGTAACCAGTTAAGAGACTTAAACTGCTCTAACCCAACATGAGACCTGCTATCCATATTCAAAACAAAGCGAACCAATTTATTCTGGGTAGTTTGAAGCCTGTTTTTCCAATATTTGGTCAAACTTGGATACCAGCTCTCAAGTCTAATTACCTAATTATCTGCTAAGCGCGCTCTAATTATCTTTGGCAAACAGCTTGGATCCTGGTTAGTAACTAGGCATACCATCTGGATCCAAACTTTGATGTTCTGTCTCAACAGTTTTAATGAATCTGAAGTGAAAATTGTAAAACCATATTAGATATTAAGCAGACATCTTTTTCGTAACAGGCAAAGGGTGAAATGATACAAAAAAAGACTTAACACTTTGGCTGCCGTAGCGAATCTGTGATTACTCGTGTAAATAGATTTGATTCAGATAAGACGCCTAAAATACCTGACGTCTCATAGGATCTGCTATGTCTGATATTGTGATAATGTTTTCGAAAGAAAATGATTGGATTACAAACAATTAAATTGTAGCAGAAGGCAAACTCCACAGGCAACAATAGGTGGCAGTCAAATGGTTAATTGCCAGTCTTACGGTACTAATTAAATTTTAGACTTAATTGTTGAAATTAGGAAAAACCGATCGCAGTTTAATGCGTTTTAAGTGCTGATAGCACTATCATATACATTTTAGCCCCTTCCCTAATTTTGACGCCTCTGAACAAGTACAGTCACTTTTTACACAATTGTTACCCTGTGGAGCTATATTTATCATACTAAATTCAAAAGTACGCTATTGTATTTGTAGTAAATTATTATTATTATTATACCACATTTATATATTTTACTACATTCATCCCCTCTTTAATTAGGAGGAGGAAATGGGTGAATGAAATAATCCAGTTCCCCGATAAGCCAAAATGGGGAACTCGGGTTAACTTAAATGGAATCCCTGACGCCAGTCATGGCCGGGTCGCAATGCGAACAAGATCCCCGAGATACCAATATTGGGGATGCTCCCTTGACCTTGGATATGGTAACCCTTCGGACACCACACCCGCACGAACATAGCAAGGAGATTCCTTTGAGAAAACAATAAGTCCAATTAACTAGAATCCCCACTCCCCCAAAAATAATTGGCAATGGGCGGCCAATTAAACTAACCCAAATACCACTCGAGCCATTATATACACAAAACAGAGAAAGTATAATTACGGAATGGTGCATACAGTAACCCAAGTGAATGAACACCCTACAGTGACCATAGGAGTTCAGTGCAAACAATGGCAATATCTGAAAACGATAAAGCCTCCCGAAGTCACAATCCAAAGTTGGTCGGAAAGACCGCTTACAACCAGAGACTTGGGATCAAGATCCTACTCTAACATGATAACATGTTGCTCTCAATAGTCGAGAATAGGGCATGAAATTCTCCCTTATCAACATGAGACATGTTACTCTCACGAATTGCAAGCCCCAACCCTGGATTGGATTGAATCGAGTACAATTATCACAAAAATAATCGTCAATACAGAGTACCGTCACCCCGCGACTGGTACTGAAGACGTGGCTTAGATATACAGTAGATATGAAATCACTAACCGGGAGGAACCGCATGATTGTCTATCTGGTCAATGAAATATATGCAACATATCGTTTCCCAAACTGCCCTTAGGCTAGTAATAAATTTTGAAAACATGCGTTTTCAGACACCCTTTGAAACATGCCAGTGACCTTGCGTCTGTAATGACTAACGGTAGAACATTCCAAAGTTTTGGGACTGCATGCATGAAACTTCTCACCGTATTTTACCATACGACGTTTTGGCACAACCATCGATAATGATCTACTTGCTGAGCTTAACTCTCTGCGCGGCCTGTATACGTCAAGCATGTCGTCAATGCACTTGGGCGTTTCATTTGCATTTACTCATTTGCAGTTGAGTTATTCAAAGAGGTTGGGTCTAAACAGCCTATGAGGGAACGAGTTTAGCTCCGATTCTGAGATGCAAATCTAAACCAGTTCAAAAATATATATTTAGTAGTATAATGTATAACAATGAATAAGTATTTATTGATACAGTAAAACCTCGATTATTCGAATTTTCGGTATAGAAGAATTTAGACCCTTTTAGGCAGGTGGCTGCTTAATGCATGGTGAAAGTCATGCAGAAAGCTCCTAGAGGAGCTTTCTGCATGACTTTCACCATGCATTAAGCTGCCACCTGTCTTAAAGATCGATAATAATACGTATTTTAGTGTTCGGATAATCGAAGTTTTACTGTATATAAATATTCATGGACAGATAAACAGTGGAACCTTTGGCTGTGATAGAAACTTCAGAATGAGCACTTTATCATATCATAAGCAAACAGAGCAGACCCTGATCAAACAACTGCTAAGGAGCTATCTGATTTTGATCTACAGTATTTGAAAACAAACCATAAATCATCTATATTAGGTAAGGTGTTAAACTGCAATATGAACAAGCCTGTATTAGTTTGATTTAGTACATGCAGATAACTTTGAAATACTGTTTTAATGCCTTTACAAACGGAGTAGACTCAGATCACAGGGCTCCTGCAAGAGCTGTCTAACGAGGGTCTGTTCTGTCGGATTGCAAAACATTTTTGTGATCTTATGCGATTATACAAATCCTGGTAATTAATATCAGTAATGTCATTATCGACGTTACACCAATTAACCCCTACCTTGCTGTGAAAAACTGTCTTCTCAAATTTGTTAGATTGTGAATATAGCCGAGCCAATCAAGCTATAGAGACAATATTGAATAAGTGTCATGACGCGAGCTTTTGAGAAACAATTGACACAGTGTCGTGACGCGAGCTTTTGAGAAACAATTGTCCAAGTGTCATGACGTGAGCTTTTGGGAAACAATTGACACAGTGTAATGACTCGAGCTTTTGATAAACAATTGACCAAGTGTCATGACGCGACCTTTTGAGAAACAATTGACACAGTGTCGTGACGCGAGCTTTTGAGAAACAATTGACCATGTGTCATGACGCGGGCTTTTGGCGCGAACTTTTGAGAAACAATTGACCAAGTGTTATGACGCGAGCTTTTGAGAAACAATTGACCAAGTGTCATGACGCGAGCTTTTGAGAAACAATTGATCAAATGTCACACTGCTTGGATCTTGATGAGACACCGAATTACTCGACGTATCTTCTGGGTTCAGATTGATTGTAAATGTGACGAATGACGCAGTTGACGAGACAAGGGTTAAACATATAATTACAATTGTTCATTTGTGTAACAGGGCAAACAGTGTTATAGGTTTTTTCATGAGATTTCAAATTTCCATTTTAATTGATACAGAAAATGTCGAATATGCTGTCACCTGACCACAGTAAACGTTTAGCCTTTGTTAATATTCACGTGGTAAATAATGAGATCTATTTGCTAATTTAAAATGTTTAACTGGCATGTGATGACAGGCATGTTTTAACGCGGCAGCCACTGTAGAATGAGATCTGTATAATCCAAAGAGAGCAGACCCTGATCAGACGGCTCCTATAGAAGCCGTCTGACCTTGCTTCACTCTGTTTGCAAATTTGTTCAAGGGCGTCTTTCAGGAGTATAGAAGTATAAGTCTTTCGCAAATATCATCTTGGATCGTAGTTATCGTTGTGCGTCTTGGTGATCGGTAATTGAGGACCACATTTAGTGTTCACGAGACATAAATTCGTAACTCATCGACTATTTCCGCATAAATACGGACAATAAATGTGTTCGGGATGACAACAAATCACGCCTCCATCTAACGAAGAACCAACAACAGACAACAATGAAGATACAAGGACCACTTATGCTGTATACTACCATATGGGGTAAGCAAGTACTACTGACTATCAATGCAGTGTATTCCAAATGCAATAGCTTATAGCTAATAGTCAATTCAGCATGAAATGTTTGGGTTTTATGGAGGGTATTGAATGACAAACAGTGTAGATCCTGACCAGAACGCTCCCCGTTGAACTCCCTGATCTGTGTCTTCACTGTTTGCAAATAGCAAATATGATGCTTTATATACATGTACGTTTGCTGTTTTTCGTCGTGCTGCTGTTCGGGCGGTTGTGTGTTTAGTATGCGGTGTTTCCAGCATGACTCATACATGTACTTTTATGGTGCGTCAAATAAATATCTTAGTTTAAGTTGGCCTGATTTTCTTTGATATATTCCGCTGCATACGTAAACCCGTCTAATGCGACCACCAAAACATGGTCGAATACTATATCGTACAGGCAAGTTGCTGCTTAATGCAGGATAAAAGTAATAAAAACTAGAGGAGAGGAGCTTTCTGCATTCATGTAATTATGCATTACGCAGTCATCTTCCAATAACGATGCCCGTGTATATTCATTTGATGGGTTGGGGTGGGTGGGTAGGGATGACGTGGGGTGGCATGGGGTGGGGATTTACTGTGTATGAATGCTTGTATATGTTTGAAAAATGTGTAGTTTAATCATATACCAAATACGTGTATCCTTAAAAATTAACTCCATCTACCTACACACGCGCTCATCATCAGAAATATCTCAGTTTGTTCATATTTATAATCGACTTGTCTTGAAATATCAAAAAGACAGTTTTCGCTCAGTCGTATGATTTTACATGTAATTGATTGGATGTGCTTTCTGTGTACACTTTCGTTCTTTATTGCAAGGCTGCGGGAATAATTATTTTAAATTTTATACTAAACTAAATGTAGGAATTTGAAGAGTTTTCTTTAAAATTTAACTTCCGGCGTGGACACCTTTATTTACACTGTTTGTTTAGTTAGGTTGACTTTGAGATAAGTGTATGGTTAGGGCGTCCATAAACCGGTTTAAACCCCCAGTGGTGGTGTTGCCACTGAGCGTTCCAAGGCGGTACTCTCTTTGTCACCCATGCTTTTATGTTTGCTTTGCGTGTTTGTGTCCTTTGTGTGTTTGTGTCTTTGTACTTGTGCGTTTGTTCATATTTAAAAAAAATCATCTCGTGGGTGTGCTTGTGCGTGTATGTATGTGTGCTCGTGTGTTCATCCTTACATTTGTGTTTGTCTGGTGTCTTTGTACTTGTGCGTTTGTTCATGTTTTAAATAACAGCTCGTGTGTATGGTTGTATTTTACTTGCTATATGGATGTTATGGTGAAGGCTGGGTCTTGTGTGTAGCTTTTCCTGCTTGACTTTTACTACTTTTTCATTCAGTTATATGAATATTTCAAAGCCTAATAACATGTCATGCGATTAAAATGTTCGGAAGTGTAGAAACTATCTGCGTTACACAGATATTCTGAAAGTGGTTGATCCTCCAAAAGCAAAAGTAGCAATGCCAAAAGAGAAACTTGCAGACTCGGTTTTATTGAGTCTGTTCATGAGTAGTAATTAAAAGTGCCACACTGCTTACTCCCCCTAGCACCGGTTTAAGCAGTATTCAATTTTCAAAACGTATACCATCAAAACTAATGATCCCGAATGACCAGAAAATATAACAACACCGAGAATGAAGTCATACTATAAATATATGGAGAAGTTATGTGTCATATTAATTGTGATACTATACACCTGTGGTGAGGTGTACAAGCTATGCGTGTTGTTAAATGTTATACTACAAAAACATGAAAATATATAAGTAAGGCCTAGTAACATTCACGGCTAATACAAACTTCACAAACATGATATTTCAAGAGATCTGTCCCTAATATTATTAAACGTTTTGCTTGAGTCTAAGATCACTCTCAAACATCCGATTGGCCAGATTCTGGCCAGATTTTCAGAATCCGAAAAGTCAGATACATGAGAATGATCTCAGACTCAGAACTTGTTTAACACTGGAGCCTGTGATACTTTCAAAACTATACTTGATGAACAGATACAAACATTATTCCTGGAAAAGCTGCCAATCGTCAGCCATGTCTCCCCTGCATGTAACGAAGAATGGGATGTTTAAGCTGTTACAGGGCTTTAATCCTAGAAAGGGCCAGATGTTATTAGGATTTTGAAGGAGTCTGTCCATGACATTGCACATATCTTCACTATATTATTCAATAAATCCTCTGCAAATTGCACTGTTCCAGCAGATTGGAAGGAGACATATATCTCACCAATTAAAAATGGAGAGGTTTCTTGTAAAACATCATAGGTCTTAATTACATTCATTGCGTGAAAGATCATTGAGCATATCCTGGTGAGCATATCATTTAGTTCCACTTACATTTGACACCTACACGTTTTCATATTTTCACATACTGTTTGCGTTTTAAGTATGCTTGATTGTTTACCGCTGGAATTAGAGATTGAATACAGAAAATTAAATCTGTTAGGTCAATTATGCAGACTACATGCAGACTGTGCGATCAAGACAATGTTTTTGTTTAGACTTTGCTCATTTATGTTAAACAGAGTCAAGTTTGGTTTCCTGCCAGAAGTTGAACATATACTGAGTAAATATGGTTTAAGACATTTTATGTTGACATACTTGAAAGATGGTTCTTTTCCAGACAAATTGGCATGGAAACGACTCGTTAAGAAAGCAACCAGAGACACATATATAATAGAATGGAATACCCGCACGTCTGTTGATAGATTCAGTAGATTCAGATCAGTACATTGTAACTATCAAATGTGTAATTTATGGAACTTTTCTCAACTGTTTCCTAAAATGTTAACCCATGTCAAGTCAGTTGCCCAGTTAGTAGCTTATTTGTCTAGGTACGATGATGTCTGCTATAAATGTACAAATGACTGCAATATGTGTAATTTAACAGACCATCTTATTTTAGACTGTCCCATGACATTCACAGCAAGACAAAACATGTTAGACGGTATTGTTCGCCTGTTTGGGCAGCAAGTTTGTAATTGTATTTTGGCCCTTGGCCGGCCAGTGTATGTTAATACACTACTTTGTGTATATCATCCAGAGATTGAATTGTTACTTCCGACTGGAAAATGTTACAATGATTTGTTGAAATTTCTTTTCAAGCATGTACATTACGTTTGCAAAGTGGGCAGTCTACAGAACCAATGTTGTGTCGATATAGCTACTCTATAACTGCCGTTTGATTCATATAAATGCAAGTTGGTTACTACATGTATGTAGCCTTGTGTATTCTCTGTATTTCGTTTCGATCAGAGAGATACATGATGCATGCATGTAGTTTGAATCGTATAACTAATGCGCAGATCTTCGCTCTGAAATTGATATTTACCCGTCATTCTGTGTACATTTGTTTCGTATATGTATCTGATATGTTTGTCTAAGGGTGTGTATGCATGATTATGTACGTTTGTTTATATTCAATTATCGCAGACAGGTTCACATTACTTGTCTTAGTTAACATGTTCTCTTGTACAGTCTCTACGTTTCGTTTCGGTTAGAGGTGTACTAGCAGGGTACATGTATGGAATACATGTATAATTTTGCATTTGCATTGGTTGTGTATGTACTATGTTTATGTGTAGCGTGGATGTTGTGTTGTATTGTACTTATTTTCTTTTTCTCTGATATTGTTACTTACATGTGATTTATAATCTTCAAATATGGAGGAAATAAAGATATATATGTGGAACACTCTCCTACAGAATGTAGTCAGCGCCGACCCTGTCTCCGGATTTAAGTAGACTCTGGCTTCATGTGCCTGGACTCTGTAACTTGAGTCTATCGAATTTTATTTCTAACCTTACTAATAATTATTTCCCTGCACCAAATGAAAAAGTAGTAAAGTCAAGCAGGAAAAACAACACACAAAAACGCAACCATCGCCAAAGCATCGATAGAAAGCAATTTACACGCACGCACGCACACGTGCGCACGCACGCACATGATTGCCATTATCAAAGACGAAGTAATGTATGGAAGCGTATGTGCGCTATAACATCTGAAACTATAAACTTGTGTGGAAAGGACAGAAGCTATGTGCGTTATAAAATGTTGTACTAAACATGTATAGAAGCGTATGCTATGTGCTTTTTAACATGTAATACTATAAGCATGTGTTGAAAGTTTAGAAACTATATGCGTTATAAAATATCTTATTAAACATGTATTGGATTTGAAAATTATACAATGTTATACTTAAAATATGTGTGAAATGTGTATAAACTATGTTCGTGATAAAATGTTCATACTTAATGTATGTTGGTCATCTAGATGCCGGAGGGTTACAAATGAAATACTGTAGACATAGTGAAGCTATGCATTTTTCATAAATCATACAATGAACATACAGAAAGTGCACAAGCTATGTGCCTGTTTACCCATTTAGTGCCATGCAAACCAGTCTGTAATATCATATTCAATCAGTTTAGATCAAGTTGAGACGCCAAGTAACGCGATGTCCTATCAGCGTCCAAACTGTTTGACGCAATGTCACCTTTGTTTATGTTTAGGAAGATATCGAAGAAACCCCTTTTCTAAATCCTGAGGCGGACGAAATTACGTCCAGCTGATGACGATACTGGCACTGAAAGGACTAAATACCATGTTGTAAACATGAGGGTAACGTCGAAGCTATGAGTATTATAAACACTGAACTATAATAGGCATGGTGACAACAAATGCCCTATATGAAATTTCATGACACAGACAGGAGGGCAGTATAGAAGTTATATACGTTATCATATGCTATGACGTAAGCAAGAACACAGTCTGCAAGGTAGTCACGTTATAAACTAGAACTGGTTTTGAAACAAAAACTGATGTCTCCCCCCGACACACCCCGCCCCCGCGTGGACAAAATCTTCCATGTTAAAATTTCAAAGTCTCATAACTCAGCAGAAAATCATCGAACCGGAACAAGAAGATATGCACAACTAGAAATGGTGCTAATCAATCTTATGACATTTCATGAAACTGTGACCAGAGTTTTTGGAGAGACCCAGGGACAAATGTTTTCATTTAACAATTTCAAAGTCCCATAACTCAGAAGAAGATCATCAATCCAGAACAGAAATAAGATATGCACAATTAGGCATAGTGCTGATCAATCCTATGAGGTTTCAAGAAAATCTGAAGAAAGATTTTGGAGAAACCGCGTGGACAAAAATTTCCATGTAAACATTTAAAGTCCCACAACTCTACAGAAAACCGTTGATCCGGAACAGCAATACAATATGCACACCTAGGTATAATGCTGATAAATTCTGTGAAGTGTCATGAAAATCTGACCAAAGCGTTTGGAGAAACCTCGCGGACAAATTAAAATCGGACAGACGGAAAGATGTTCAGACTGACGGACTTACAGACGAACAGACAGACGGACGCTACGCGCAAAAACAAAATGTATCCCCAGTATACTGGGGGAGACATAGATATCATAATATAGACATATTGGCATATAACAGTTATGCACGCTCTAACATCCCATCATGTAAAAGTATGACAGTCTAGACACTATGTGTGTTGTAAATAGGTTTATATTATAACTCGACTGTAGCTGTTTTTCTAAGGCCCAGTCGTTGCTCATGTTTTCAATCTTCTTTCGTGGTTTTCAGTCTGTCAGGGTCTAATTCTAGAACTGAACAGAACTATGGATGGCGGCTACATATCAGAAGGACGGTTGAGAATCTTAAGTATAGCGGGTCTTCACCGATGTGCCGCGGAGTGTCATATGGATGGCAGTTGTTTAATGATCAGCCAACACGTACCAACGGGGCAATGTATCCTATATAACACCCGCACACCAATCCTTGAATTCATAACATCGGGCTACAGCTCCGAGTTCTACATCGGTATGAATATAAACAAACATATAAAGGACTTTTATAAGCATGTGTCATTATTTTACTTGATAATCAAAGGTCAAGGTAAGATGCGTAAATTGTCTCGAAGGGATTACGATTTAATATTGAGTACACATCTTTATCTGCTGTTCTCATAGTGCCACCTTTTTACGTGTTGGCGAACAGAGTTGGCGAAGAACAGAAGTCTCTGTGGGAGTTGTTCGATCAGGGTCTGTCCTGATTGTATAAACGTTAGATATTCGCTATTATTTGATTTCTAACTTTCCCCTATTGTTTGTTTGTTTTGTCTTTGTGCGGCTCTTTATGTTTTGGTAGTACATTTGCTGTGTTTTCTTGTGTTGCTGTTTGGGTGGCTGTTTGTTCTGTATGCGGTGTTTCCAGCACGACTCATACTTGTACTTTTATGTTTGTAACTATTTCAACGCATGGGCAATTCCAAAATTCAAACACCCAAAGCTTGCTGTATATATTTATACCCCACTTTGTAAAAGATGGGGTATTTTGCTTTGCACATGTCGGTCAGTCGGTCTGTCTGTCTTTCGGTCGGTCAATAACTGCTTAATGGTTTGGCTTAGGATCTTCAAACTTGCGTTGGTGGTTGGTCATGACCACTAGATAAGCCTATTGTTTTTCAGGTCACTATGTCAAAGGTCAAGGTCACCACGACCATAACTGGTTAAATGGTTTCCGATCAATACCTGCTAAAAGGTTTGGCTTAGGATATTCAAGCTTGAAATTGTAGTTGGTCATGGCCACTATTGTTTTAGGTCACTAGGTCAAAGGTGAAGGTCACATGACCTTGATGTGAAATGGTTTCTGATCAATAAATGCTCAATGGTTTGGCTTAGGTTTGTCACTAGGTCAAATGTCAAGGTCACCATGACTTAAATTGATGAAATGGTTTCAGATTAATAACTGCTCAAGGGTTTGCTTATGATCTTCAAACTTGTTGTGGTGGTTGGTCATGACCAAGATGACCCATATTGTTTTAAGATCACTAGGTCAAAGGTCAAGGTCACCATGACCTTAACTGGTGAAATGTTTTCCGATCAATAACTTCTCAATAGTTAGGATCTTCAAACTTGCTGTGGTGGTTAGTCATGATCACTAGGACGATCCCTATAGTGTTTGAGGTCACTAGGTCAACGGTCAGGAGGTCTGGGGGTATATATGTTGTACAAACATCTCTTGTTAGGATTACTTTTAAGAAGTGTAATATGACCAACGGTGAAGACCCTGGGCAAAAGACTCGTTTGGGAGCCCTCAAATCTAGGATTGCACTGTTTGCAAAGAACACTAGTGGCACTTTTCTAACAATGAAAGGGTTAAGGCAATAATTTAGTATTTATAATAAGCTGAGTTTTGCTTTGCTTGAATATTCATCGAATAAAGGATTATCGATAGTACATCATAAGATCTCTTCTACGAATTTATACTTTAGATGTACAAATAAAACGTCACATATGTTGTCGTTAACTCGAACATTAAATAAAGAAGAATTGGGAACATTTAGGGCAAGATACAGGACGTCCACCCTGCAATAGGCTGCCACCTGTCTTAAAGACCAGTGATAACACTTTTTAAGAGTTCGAGTTATCGATATTTTACTGTATAAACATCAGAACAGTTCCAGCTAATGAATATTCATATAAGAAATAATGTCCGCATGAATATCATTTAACTTAACCTTTATGGACAATGAGCCGTTTGACCATGTCAGATTTTTAGAATCAGGGTCCATGCTTATAAAGCTTTTTAGTTGAGTCTGAGTTCGTTCTCAAGCTTTTGATTGGTCAGATTTGAGTTCTCAAGCTTTTGATTGGTCAGATTTGAGCCAAAGGCTCAAATCTGACCAATCAAAATCTTGAGAACGAACTCAGACTCAACTAAAAGTTTTATAAGCATGGACTCTGGTCTATATCATAGGAAACATCGGAATCATCATGTTTACAAAGGTATCATAAAGTGGTTCTGTCAAGTATAGGGCTAAGAAATGCTTGAGCTTAAAGTTCGATTGCCAGCGACGATATAAAACAATGTCCAGCGACCAAATCACAATTTAACCCTTTGTAAACGAGACCCGCTTGCACTGGTATTTGCAACAGTGTAGACCCATATCAGATGGCTACTAGACGGACCCCTGAGACACGCTTGCACTTGTTTTTGCAACAGTGTAGACCCATATCAGATGACTACTAGATGGACCCCTGAGACACGCTTGCACTTGTATTTGCAGCAGTGTAGACCCATGTCAGATGACTACTAGACGGACCCCTGAGACACGCTTGCACTTGTATTTGCAGCAGTGTAGACCCATGTCAGATGACTACTAGATGGACCCCTGAGACACGCTTGCACTTGTATTTGCAGCAGTGTAGACCCATGTCAGATGACTACTAGATGGACCCCTGAGACACGCTTGCAATGGGTTTCGCAACAGTGTAGACCCATATCAGATGGCTACTAAAGGACTGACCAGTATCGGCACTATTTGTCGTTCTAAATCCCCTGTCGTATTAAGTGAAGTCTAATATAATCATTGACGGACTATTTCCAATTTAAAACAAATCAGTGTTGAAAGGGTTAAATAATTCTACACAGAACAGAATAACTGTCCCTTTATTTCTACAGAATCGTTTTACAGTAACATAATTCTTACCCGTTTACGCAGTTCAGTGAATATTCATGTAAGAAACACTGCTATTCCAATACTGATTACATTAGGTTTTATAATGGAACACGGACACAGACATATTTGGCAATGGTGGAAGCTGTTAATCATATTTATATTATTTCATAAGCAACCTGGGCAGACCCAGATCATACGGATCCTACAAGATCCATGTGCCTTGAGTCTGCTCTGTTGGTAAATGTGTATATTAGTGTATTTATAGAGTAACGGGTTACTGTTGCAGACAATAACAAATCTGACTGCACCATATCTTACGAGAGCAAACCAAGGTATCAAAGAGGAAGGTGAATAACCAAAACGCGCTGAAAGAACTGGGTTAAACTGAGTTTTTAAAAGACCATTTATCGTTTTCTTGTTCTACGTGTCAATATCTGGCACGAAAATGTTTGTAATCATTAAGAGACTTTTTGTCACTTTTTGTTCATGAAGAAACGGCATTGCTCTATTTTTATTAAGAATATAGATAAAAACGAGCTTTAGCGGGTTTTTTTTTTATCGTTTTAAAAAGACGAATTTAATAAATCCAATAATCATGAACACGAATGCAAGATCCTATTTATAACATAACACACACAAATGTTATTTGCAGCCAATATTTCAGCAGTAACGTGGATTGTTATAAATTCTCCTTACATATAGAAATGATGAATGAAAGGTGTTATTAGGTTCGCTAGGTAACTGAGACAAAGTAGGTCCAAATTTTCCCACTTTTTTTTTACTTACTGTCATATCAACCAGGATCTAATTCAGACCTCTCTGGTATTCAATTTAACTGTGATAGTTTATGATAAAAAAACATACAGAAACACGTCAAAATAAATTTTGAGTTACAGTTTTGACATACATAGTTACAAACACGTCACATTATGACGTCATTGTACACAACATGTGTCTATGTAAAGCGCGCCATTTACATGAAGACCCTCATACAGTCGCCAACACGTCCGACACTCACTGTCAATGGGATTCGAAATGCGCCTTCGTTTTGGTATATTAAGCCCTTCGTTAGTGTTGTATGTATACACATGGACATGGACATTTCCACCGAGAAAAAAATCTCGATTCAAGTTCAGTGAAAATGTTTGAAATGGACAAAAGATTCAGTACGAACTGCTGCATAAAATGTGTTGGAACAAGAGGAAGATTTTCGCGATCAGCTGAGTATAGCATATTTGAAATATGGTTGTGCTGTGCTGGATTCAGATGACTATAGTTGTTGATTGACGAGATATTTTTATGAGTAGAAATCTGCATAAACAAAAGGACATGCGGTGAAGAAAATGCAAAGTTGTGGAGGCATTTTCTATGTAGAATGGATTGTATGGGTCAGAGTAGCTGGTAGGTCTTTTTTGGCATACATTTTGTATATAATTACTGACAGCGATTACAATTTGTATTATTTTATCGAAATTAAGGCGCAAGTGCCAACAATCCTTTGCCATCTATCGTGACTCAATCGTGGACAGGTAGGTCGATCACCGTCCGCCAGTTTGTTTGTTTTGACAGCGCGTATGAATACAGTTCGGTCGTTCGAATGTTATTCACTAGTGAATATATGCCCGTGATTATCAAAAAATAAATGATAGTGTTACGTCACGCTGAAGCCACGAGTTATGTTATAATTAGAATTATAAATCAGTCTACATCAATGTACTCTATTTTTAACTCTACTCCAGTAACATATATGGAAAGTATTCATATTTCCTTAGACCGTAAGGACTCAGAGTCGATTTATCAACAGACCTTACATTAAAGGCGACTTTGTCAATTTGGTCGTTAGCTTAAAGATGCACCTACGTACGTTCTGCTTACGTCGAACGACCTAAACACACCGTGACTTTACGACATAAAATTGTGATATAGCAGCTACGATTGTAAAGCACTAATTATGATCGTTCGATACAGAAACGTAAATATACCAGAACTGGGGTTTAACCCTTCGCTTGCTATTCACGTCAATATACCTACCTGTAAATAGTGAAGACCCAGATGAGACAGCTCCTGCAGGAGCTGTCTCATCAGGGTCTGCACTATTTACAAGTTAGTGCACTCCACAGCAGTGTCTGCACAGTGAAATACTTGTACACAGTGAAGATATATGTAATTATACAACAGGGCATGGGTAAAGAAAGAGAAATGCATTTTAAAATTCAGCAAGATAAGGGTTAATATACGTAGAATTTATCAAAAGCCTATGATGGAATTTCTTCATTCAATAAATACTACTGTTTTGACAAAGCGATTAAATACCAAATCATCACCACGATTGTCGTATGACTGTTGATAAAGCGGTCCCATGGTTTCAGCCGAACACCACAATTCAATATCTTGTGCAATTAATCAAGACGTCTACTTGTCTTCTGTTCATATCATGAGCTTCTTGAACTTGTCTTTGTAGGCTTTAGCCAGAGAACGGAAAAAATAAACCCGCTGTAATATGCAAAATGTATCGAAATCTATAATCAATGCTTTAAATTCTCTTAGTTTAGCATGTCTGAATAGGATTTGGGTCCAGCAACATTTACCTGGTAATAGTGACATAAGACATTTTCGTGTCGCGGTAGTGCAAAACTAAACTGCATTCTGGCAACTAATAAATCTATGACGATAAATATGCAAATTTTGTTGTATTGCGCAACTGCCTGTTCTTAGAGAAGGAGAGACAGCAGCAGAGAGCTAGCGAGCAGGAGATAGAGACAGAGAGACAGAAACCGAGAGACAGACATAGACAGTGAGACGGAGAGAGACATACATAACACACACACACAGACAGACACCAGTCAGAGAGACATAATTATATAGGCACATACAGACAGACATACATCGACACATACCCGTACACAGGCACGTATACAGAGGGAGAAGCAAAGGCGGATTGTATTTGTCATTCATTTTTTACAGCATGGCGTTGTTCCAGACAAGATTACACATATGTGGCCAGTGTCAACGTGTGTGTCAAGGTTCATAACCAATGGGAACCTTACACATATGCCATGGAGCAATGCGAAAGTGAGGGAGGAGCCACGGTGTTTGTTACATCAACAGAAGCAAGATTTAACTTTATGACGGGACAGATAGGTACTTGTGAGTATCACTTATAGTGATCAGTCTGGTAGTTTGTCACTTACAATGAACACAATAGAGTTCTTACAATGAACACCGTAGAATTACATCAATGACATATTATAATTCTTACAATGAACACAGTACAATTCTAAACATGAGTGAGTGAGTTGGGTTTGCAGAGCGACTCTGAATATTTCATATAGCGCCAAACACAATTTGTTTACACATGAACACTATAGAAACACTAAAACTATAATTCTCGATCCAGATGAGACACCGAGTAACCCTATTTTATAGAGTTTGGCAGTGTACGTTCTCGGTATGCTGTCTATTCTTGTTTAACGTTTGGCCATGCAGGTATTTGGCATGTTGCCCCTATGCATATATTAAACATGATGACAATCAGTATATATACACTGACTTGTAAGCGAACATTTCGAGCCAATCTGTTTGTTTTTGTAAAAGGTAAATTGTATTAAGTTTGTTTAATTAGTAAACAGTTGATATTTTGATAGGCAATATTATACAGATGTCCCTTGGTTTCGATCTGCACTGTTTGCCTTTGTTCCTCTAGGAGTTACCGACACATCTGCCTCAGCTCGATTTATCGCAAGTATGCTGATATGCATGTTGGTTGGACCTGTAAACTGATATTTTCAGATGATGGAAAATACTGGGTTGGTGGACAGAAATCATCGACGGATCCCGCAGAATGGCGTTGGGAAAATGGTGAGGTAATCACAGATGAAAATGGCGGCCAGTTCTGGCTACCAGGCCATCCTGGCACCAGTCCGCAAAGTGACGCCGAATGCATGAATATGCACTTCTCAGGCGAAGATGAGATGTACGGCTACTACGAAACAGAGTGTGATAACAGAAACAAGAAGTTTGTTTGTGAAACCACAGCCCGACCATAGAGAATGAAACCTAACTTTTCATTGACCCTTAACTTCATGTATATTATGTAAGAAATAACATCATGATTAATAGTAATTAGATTAACTCTGATAAGATGGAAATCTCTCGAAAGCAAAAACAGCAATGCGAAAAAAGAAAATTGCAGGCTCGGTTTTAATGGGTCTGTTCATGAGCAGTAATTAAAAGTGCAACATTGCTCACGCCCCTAGCACCATTATAATTGTAGTTTTGTAATAGCATGTGAAGACAAGAGATTTTGGCCATAGTAGAAACTGCAGAATCAGTTATACATTAGTTCTATAAGCAAACAGAGCAGACCTAGCTTAGACAGCGTATACAGGAGCTGTCTGATCTTGACGAACTATGTTACGTTGTTAACCCATTCCCCCATATTGACGACTTTTGACGACTCTGTAGCAGTCACTTTGTGAAACCATTGTGATAAATAGAGCATTTGCTCCTATAGCCCTAAGCAAATGCTCTATTTATCACAATGGTTTCAAACTACAATATTCTAAAACTGTGATTTTCTCTAGTTAATGCTCCTTTTCCGTAGATTTATTCAAGGAGGTTGTATCTAAAGATAGCCTATGAGAGAATGGGTTAACCTTTATGACGCAATGAAACCGGAGCTGTCTGGTCTGGGTGTACTTTGTTTGCAAAGACATTAATCTATTCCCCAACGCTGACGCATTTGACGCCATATCTGGAAATCACCATTTAGCCCTTCCCTTGCTGAATTTTAAAATACATTTCTCCTTCTTTTCCCATGTCCTGTTGTATAATTACATATATCTTCACTGTGTACAAGTATTTCGCTGTGCAATCACTGCTGTGGAGTGCACTGGATGCACAATGAACTTGAAAATAGTGCAGACCCTGATGAGACAGTTCCTGCAGGAGCTGTCTCATCTGGGTCTTCACTATTTACAGGTATGTATATTGACGTGAATAGCAAGCGAAGGGCTAAACGATCTTGAAAAAATGAACATTCGGTCCGTAGGAACTAATGCTCTGTTTGTCACAAAGATTTCAAAACTACACAATTAAAATAATCTTTTCGCTAGTAAATTCTCCTTTTCAGTTGATTTAATCAAAGAGGTTGTGTCTAAAAAATAGCCTATGGGGCCATGGATTAAAGGTGTATATATGGAGTCATGTGTCGACTTTGTTAAGTTTGGCAACCCTTATCACGCTATATTTTCTACTACATTCCGACTGATTCAAGTTCTTCTAGTATTAAACCACTTAGATCCTAACGAGTCGCCGAAGTGTTTGTATATACTAGTAGATCGACCTGAATAAGTGTGTCTTCTCCTGCTTGACTTAACTAATTTTTCATTTATGCCCCCGAAACACACTTTGGATCCAAACTAGACTCCGAGTTTCTCGCCTGAATACAAAGTCTGTTCAACGGTACGTTTGTTTTGTATGTGGTGTTTCCTGCATGACTCATATCTGTCCTTTTATACACGTGTCTATATTATATAGATTCTGATTAGAATCCACGTCTCCAACACCACGGCGGGTATTCAGTATAGATCCTAAGTGCAGGTCATTTCCCAGACACCGTGGCCACTGGCACTTGATCGAAACAGACTATAGTTGTGTTATACAATAGTTATAGCATATACATGGTGCGGCAGTTGATTATTAATGTACTAGTTGCTATAAATAAACTATAGTCTTTTTCGATCAAGTGCCAGTGACCGTGGCGTGTTCGGGTCTAACAGTATACATGTATTTTCTGCTTAACCCATTACCTCATAGGCCATTTTTAGATGCAACCACTTTGAATATATCTACCGAAAAGGAGCATTAACTAGAGAAAAAGAAATTTTTAGAATTCTGTATTTTGAAACCACTGTAATAAATAGAGCATTTGCTCTATTTGTCACAATGGTTTCAAAAAGTTACTTTTACAGAGTCGTCAAAACTCGTTAATATGAGGGAATGGGTTAAATAAAGCAGGGTTGGAGCTGTACAATACAGCTCCTTATAAGATGTAACGGGGCCTCGGTTTGTACAGAATATATCCTGATTAGGATACGGTGGAATGTGAGACTATGCAGTCATACCTTTCCTCCATGCATATCCATGTAAGAAATAATGACATCATGAATATTAATCAGATTTGATAATAGCCCCAGGAAACGGAAATGTTCCCCATGATGGAAGTGTATATTATATCATTAGCAAACAGAACACCTATAGGAGCCGTCTGATCTGGGTTTTCTCTGTTTGTAAAGGCATAGAAAGGCGTATTTATTAAATAATGGGTTAAGGTCCTTAGGCACGTTTTATTGCAGATATTACGATCGAATTATCGTAGGTACTCATTTTACAACAATCACTAAAACTCGGACAGCAGAAATCATCGCACATTCAAATGGGCTATAGTACGGGATACTATCGTGCGGCAGACATTATCACATGTTATACCACCCCAGTTTTGATTGTCGTATGTTATAGCATACGGTAATTTCAGTCTCAGGATATTTTGTAACACAGGCGTCTGATTAGATAACGCCGTGTCTGAGTTCATAAAATGTAGGTATCGATTAGATATCTTTATGTAGGTATCGATTAGATATCACTGGGATTTAACTCATTCCCCCTAGGCTATTTTTAGACTCAACCTCTTTGAATAATTCTACCGAAAAGGAGCATTAACTATAGTAAAGGAGAATTTTAGAATTGTGTAGTTTTGAAACCAAATGCTCTTTTTATCACAATGGTTTCAAAATGTGACTTTTACAGAGGCGCCAAAATGCGTCACTAGGAGGGAATGTGTTAACCCTTTGCTCCATAGGTACACCTTTTCTAGACATTTACGAATTGCGTAGACCCAGATCAAACGGCTCCTGTAGCAGTCGTCTGATCAAGATCTGTTTTGTTTGCGTATGAAATTGCAGTAAAACGTCTTTTAACCGGAACTCTAGTAGAGGCAAAGTTATATACTTATTAGCAGATGGTTGCTTAATGCAGGGTGAAAGCCATGTAGAAAGATCAAAGAAGACCTTTCTACATGATTTCCGACCTGCATTAAGCTGCAACTTAAACTTAAACTTTAACGTTCGCTTTAGAGCGGTGTTACTGTATCCAGTAGAACCCCACTAATGCGACCACTTAATGAATCGACATGGGTGTTTTAATAAGCAGATGGTTGCTTAATGCATGGCAAAAGTAATACAGAAAGCTCCTCTATGAGCTATGAGCTTTCTGAATTACTTTTGTCATGCATTAAGCTATCGCCTGCATTTAGCATCCATAATTATACCGCTTTTAGGTGGTTGCATTAGAGCGGTTTTACTCTATACAGATATGATACTACAGTTTCGGCCATGACCATAAATTCCTGTTTCTATCTGCTATGTAAACACTTAATATTCATGAAGTCAGTATTATTCCCTGCCAAGGACAGAGGGATACTGTTTGGGGTTTTCCGCCCGTCCGTCGTGCCGTCCAGCCGTCTTTCCGTCCGGCCGTCCTTCCGTCCGGTTTCCGTCTGTTTTACAGTTCCAGATCACCTGCGGTGACATTTAGGAGTTATTGCCGTTTGATCAGCAAAATTCACATATTTTTTCATCCAATATCTCTGTAACGGATTGACAGGATTCAATGAAACTCTTCATGAATATTTGTTATTGCCATGACTCATTCACTATCAAAACATTTACACTCTTATTAACTTATTAAAGAGTGCCGTAGAAAGCAGTAATGTGGTCCAATATTCATAAAGTTGGTGAAAATATCTATTTAAGGTTTTGGTATGCATCACATGCGAGTAACACTTTGTTGAGCGGCCCAGTGCTATTATAGCCCTCTTGTTTTGAATTGATTATCTAAATATTCCCTCTCCGCATGTAAACATCCCCCACGCACACCACACCCCTCTTGTTTGCCGATTTATTAGGTAATAACTTTGGCAGGGGATATCAATTCTATGAATTTGCTTGTTAATATGTAATGTTTGCCTACTGATTTGGTACTGATCTGTACTCTACAGATCCTGATTACATGAAACGCGAGAGAGAGTATACATGAGAGAGAGATAATATACATGAGAGAGAGAGAGAGAGAGAGAGAGAGAGAGAGAGAGAGAGAGAGAGAGAGAGAGAGTATACATCGCGTAAGTCGACAAGGAATATTTCTGAAATAACAAATAAAAAACCATATCACTCGAAATAACTTTATTTACAGTGTAACTTTAACATGCTGAATTTATTTGGTTTCTAAATTAGTTAACAGTTTCTACTTTTCTTCATTGTCTTTTACAACACAAGTCCATTGTCAAATAGTTTGTATTTTTTGCACAGCAACACCAAAAGTAAAGTACAAATGAAACGCGCGCTGGCACACGATCTTCATAGTTTGCCTCCACTAACATCATTTAACCCTTCGCTTGCTATTCACGTCAATATAAGTACCTGTAAATAGTGAAGACCCAGATGAGACAGCCCCTGCAGGAGCTGTCTCATCAGGGTCTGCACTATTTACAAATTGATTGTGCAATCAGTGCACTCTACAGCAGTAATTGCACAGCGAAATACTTGTACACAGTGAAGATATATGTAATTATACAACAGGGCATGGGTAAAGAAGGAGAAATGTATTTTTAAATTCAGCAAGCGAAGGGTTAAGACATCGTTACACTGAAAAGGTCACGTAGTACCAAAGAATGTAGCACATTAAGAAAGTCTACAAAAACATTCAAAGCAAACGAAGTCCTCTCATACACACATTATTTAATTATACCGTACACAAAAAACTGTTCCTGGCATGCTCAATACAAATAACATAACTGCGCAACATCTCTAACCCAGGTCTAATCTGTTCATTATTTCATTCTATTGGAGCCGTCAGATCACGGACTGCTGTGTTTGCTTAAGGGGCCGTCACACCATAACGTTCTGGTCAACGTTCTCTGAACGATTCAATCGTTCAATTTTTGAGCGTTCTAGAATGAGGATGACACATCTGGCGTATGATAAACGTGTACCTAACGCATGACTAGCGTGTGTCTTACGCGCGAGAAGCGTGTAACAGCGACCAAGTAAGATACCCCTGAAAACCATTAGCGTGTACTGACGTGCCACTGGCGCACAACGAACGATTTGTGAACGTTAGACGAGCGTTTTGAGCGTGTGACTAACGTGTGAATAACGACAGAATAACGTTTTGACGTTCGTTTGACTTTAGTCACACGCTGCGTGCGCTAGGAGACCGTTCAGCGGTCGTGGACAGGTCGCCATTGAGTAGTTCACTGCAAAGCAAACGATAAGTAACAACCAAGTAACGCTAGAGTAACGACTGACAAACGATATCCGAACGCGTGCAACGCTCATCGAACGTTAGTAAAACGTTCCATTAACGTTCTTAACCGTTCTTCAGCGTTTAAAATTAAACGTTGAAGAACGCTGGTCTCAGTGAGAACTTTTGTGCATGTTAAAAAACAAATTTCCCGACCAGCGTTCTCCGCCGATTCCCGGCGATCACCGACGTTCACTAGCGTTCACAAGCGTTCACACAACGCTCTTCTGGCGCTATCCCAGCGACCATCAGCGACTACCAACGTTTTCCTTAAACGCCAGAGAACGCTGACCAGAACGTCATGGTGTGACGGGCCCATTATGAAATAATATTGTAATATTCATACAATCCTAGTTTTTGTCTTGGTCAAACATTCTTTGGTTCACGTGCCAATATGAAATATAATGTTATCAATATCCGTGATATCATTATATCTAACATGAGTATTGATGGAGTAAATACATGAAGATCTGAAAATTCATAGATCCAAATGAGACACAGATTGCCTATACATTGTAGTGATTAACCCATTACCTCATAGGCTATTTTTAGATCCTACCTCTTTAAATAAATCTACCGAAAAGGAGCATTAACTAGAGAAAAGGAAACTGTTAGAATTTTGTAGTTTGAAACCATTGTGATAAATAGAGCATTTTCTCCTATAGGAGCAAATGCTCTATTTATCACAATGGTTTCACAAAGTGACTTTTACAGAGTCGTCAAAAGTCGTCAATATGAGGGAAAGGGTTAAATTAAATAGTATAAGTTGAAATAGTCGGTAAAATGTTGAGCTCACCTAATGCAATGGTGATATTATCCCAATCTACGGGTCATCTATAAAAAAAACCGACAAGTCAGATCTAACGGCTAATACTTGTACTTATATGTAAGCACATATAAAATAATTATATCTTTATCTTATTCTACAGAGAACCAGATAATATGTATAAAGTAAACTCCTTTACGAATATTTTCTCCATCACAACTTGTACTGTGGTCACTCTTTAGAATCGAATCTTCGAGTGGTCGCGTCAGATTTTTTAATATTTAAGTGCATATCTTTAACTGTTGCTCCGACTTTTATCTTGTATAACCTTAAGCATCCCCGCCAGTACAATGCCACAATCCCTGACAATACAAACAACAAATGATTCGCATAAAATTAAATGTAACGAAATTGGAATTGCGAGGCGAAACACAACATGAACAAACACTAGTCATTGCGTCATATAGACCCAGCGTCTGATCAGCGTCTGCACTGTTTGTCATGTTTGGAGCTACATACTATAATGCAGATACTGTTGTGTTAGGAAATACGATATTGTAGAAACAGTTCTTCTCTTGTTTTTATTATTACGTTTCAACATATGCATTGACCAGTGCGATCTCTCTGATAAAGCACGTGATAACAAGGCTCGTGACATTTGAGTAATCATGCAGTAAAACTGTATGCCTATATCACATCGGTGGCCTTTATCCTGCGGAAAATATTATATTACACACACGAGATGAGCACAGAAAACACCAACAAACACACACGAACCAGAGATAAACGTTACAAACATGATCAAAAGCAATAGTACAAAGACACAAGGCAAACAAAAGTAAAGGTGACAAAGAGAGTATCGCATTGGAACTGTCCGTAGTAAAATCACCACTGGGGGTTTAAACCGGTTTACGGACGTCCTAACCTCACGCTTATCTCAGTCACCCTAGCTTAACAAATAGTGTAAATACAGGTATCCCCGCCGGACTTTTCCCACAACAAAGAAGACGGTAAATACATGATAATATGTAAAACATAACATAAAACTGTGAAAATTCCGTCAAATATGTACTCAATGACTTTGCTAAAGCCAGGGCAACAGCAGGGAAGTCGTTAAGGGCACGACATTGAAAACGTAACACATGAGTCTGGTAAGCTGATCTCTTTTCTGAGTTTAAGAGTATACCATCATAGAGTACTACTCTCTGCCTGTCATCGCGCAAGCATAGAGGGAAGCGTAGCTACCGTGTGTAAAGGGATAAATAACCCAACATGCAGTGCGCTGAAATATGATGGAGTCATAACCTTTCTTCATAAAGGTTTTAATGCGTTTTATAAACAAATCATAAAAATGGATATGACCCCGAACTTTGTAGATAACATCACCATATACATCTGGGTGAGAAATGCCTTGTTGCAGTAACGTCCGTAGATTGCAATTATAGTTTCTAAAGAATGGTTAATTTCGATAATAAAATTTAGAAAACGCTTTACGAAGTTTGTGATATCTGTAACCTTGCTTAAAAATTTATCTGTTATAACTAAATTACGACTGTTAAAATCTTCTAGCAAAGAACATGCTCGGGCAAACTGAATAAGCTGAGAAAATAAATCCCATAATATGTAGAACGGGGCACATCTCTATCTAAAAAAAGATAATTAACAATTTTAAAATTAAAATCTTCCCTTTTATCGTATATGTTTGACGAAACTTTATCATTAGTGATGGGAAGATTCAAATCTAAAAGGGAAGCCATAATGTCAGATTGATTCGCTTTGTTTAAAGACAGTTCTTTGGGGTGAATTGAAGAAATCATAGTTTCAAAATAAGGATTATCCAAATTATCGTCTAAATACATTGAAGTTTTGTTAAAAGCATTAACAATATCGGCCTGTGTATCAGGTTTTAAGCTAATCATAAACTCTCTCTCATAGCAATACAAAAACAAATCTGCAACAAGATGGGCACACTTTAATCTTAGTCCGATTTATATGCAACGAAATGATATTAGTAAGATAAAATTTAAGAAATGAAGGACAAAACTAAACATGTTTGCTGAAAATGTATTTTCTTACAAACCACTGATGATTGCATTAAGAGACAGCACGCAAACAAATCATAACAACTGATGCGGTTGAAATGAAATTTATTGAGATTGAATATTAACCATTTATTATATGAACATTCATGTAAGAGATACTGATATTATGAATATTAATTAGATTTTTTATAATGGCAAATATACATAATGACAAAGAAACTGTATAATTGTAATATATATCAGTTCATAAGCAAACATGGTAGACACTGATCTGTATCTTCAATGTTTGCAAATACGCTAAAATCTGTATTTAGGAAATACACCGTTAACCGGATTACTGGACTATGTTGCAACATTTATTCAATCGATTAAACAGTCTCTGATTTAGGCGATGACTCTATTCTGGATATCATGTTTGCATCAAGGCGATATTTACATGATAATATATTTTGAAAGTGTCTTAAAATATTTCATAAAGCATCGACACTGGTATTAAGAAAACCGGCATGCATAAGTCACAACAAATGTTCCCGAAATTAATCTAGTTTACATATAACATGTAGTACGGTGACAGGAATGTATTGTGATATCGGAATCGACCTGTAGACATGCGCATTGGGACTATGGCATTAAAATAACTGAAACACTATTATGTTGATCTACATTCCGACATCCAGTATGTTTAGAACTCATATATGGATATTATATATATGCCAACTGAAACACTCTCATCGTCTTCCCTCCATACAATCCCACATACAGTTTGTTTGTCTCCTGACAATGACTGACACAGTTAACATCACTGTCCAGTCCGTCCGCCTCGGTAAGGATGATCTGGATCTTGGTGAGGTCGGCAGTCAGCATGTGCACATTTCTACTATAATAACCACAAACATAAATATTGTCGTGGTGATCAACACATACTTTCGTCGGACCTCTCAGTTCTTTGTCACTATATACAAATTTTACTACACCATCCATTGTAAGACTGATCAATTCATTTCTATCGTAATCAGATATGTACATTGTATCGCCATCGTTGCTGATACACGCATATTCAGGACAACTAAACAACTTATTTCCATCACCATCAGTCTCTATCCTCTTCATCACGTTGCCGTGCATGTCCCTGATCTCAACCTTTGCAGGGTTTATGAATGTAACAACCAGTCTATCATTACTGTAGGCCAAACCGCGACACCTTCCATTCACGCTTATCTCTTTTTCTATTGACAGAGAACCTGACACACGTAGAATAAGGACTTTCTTTTCGGAACTTACTGCTACTTTGTTACTACTCACTGCCGTGACATCCCAGGGCCAGGAAGACACTTTCAGCCCGTGCGCCGGCGCATTGGTTTTAGTGTCTAAAAGTTTAACTTCATAGTTTCTGTTATCTACAATGACCCACATATTCGCAGATAATACGACAGATCCCGTGATACTCATACTACATGTTTCTCCTTTAGAACTCATGTTAATGTCTGCCAAGGGTGTTGCTGTCATGGGTAGACATTTATTAGCCAATGCTTCTTGTGTTTCGATAATCATATCAACTTCATGTGAAATCTTACCCAGAAAATTTGGACTTTCAGTAAAATCTTGAAATTGTCTGTTTGGTTCAAACCAAAATTTCGTCACTACTAACTCTTTCTCTACCGAGCGTAACTTATCCTGCAGTGTTTTTATGTTTTTACTGTTTTCCTTCATTGATATGTACACCTGACACACTTGTCTAGACGACTGGAGGCTTTGAAAGTCTGCAATTATTGTCTCTAATGAATCTTTTGTCGCGGCACAGTTCTCTGAAATTGGCGTCATTTTCTTTTTAGCATTTGTAACAAACGCTTCAGCTTCTTCAAGTATGTTTCTTTCAAATTTATCCAGTTTTTCGAGGAGTTTCTCCTTGAATTACTTTAATGATCTAATTAAATCCGAATAGTATATATTTGTTTGTGATATGACATCACTTGACTTGGATATCATGTCACAATACTTTTGGCTCAAGGATTTTAAGTTCATGGTGAATTTGACATATTCTTTGCTGTCGAAAATATGTTCCGATTTTTCCAAAATTGATTCAATTTCAGTGCAAATTCTATGTTCCGTCGCAAAACACGTGCTGCATCCCAGGAAATCATGCTTGTTACAATAAAATTCAACTGGTTTACCTGCATGAACTGTGCATTTTGTAGAAATACCCATGCTATCTCGATTTGCAGACATCGGTGTCTCTTTTGGCATGTTTTGCTTATCAAGAAGTTCGTGAAGGCGCGTTTGTCTAGATTTCGTATGGCCACTGCAGCACACACTACATAAGTATTCTTTGCAATCTACACAGAAACCCTCTGCCTCCGCGTTAAGTCCATCATCTTTACACAGTTCACAGTAAAAGTCATAGCTAAACTCAGACCCGGACACGAGAGATTCTGTTCTGTCTTTATGTCCTCCTCCTTCTGCCATGTTGAACTGTATAAAATGAGATTAAATGTAAATCTACAAGTGAATCTGTAAGTCACAAGTTTGACTTTGACACCCTATACATGTCATACCTGGTTCCCCAATTAGGTATATCTGAATGGTTAAACGCAAGTACAAATATCTTGTGAAATTGATATCTTACATTTAGGATGTGGATATGAATACTTATTTATGTTTTAAGCGTTCTTGTTATTCGGTCCTCAAATACTATCTGTGTTAATTTTGACAATAGTTATATTTTACATAACTGTTCAGTAATCCGCGGCTTATTATCTCAGTTCACTCTCTTTTCAGCCAGGTATGATATGCGTAATAGTATGTCTTTGGGACATGTTCATTGTAAGGAAAGGCTGGACCCCGGTTAAACACGTCATATATCACACTAAATATGATAACACGGGAACCATTATTCTGCAAAAATAACAAGCAGGTCGATAACCTGTACTCCCGTATACATAGACATTCCTTGTAAACAGTTCGTATCTGGAAGAAAACTCAATCTCTCATCAGGATCAAAACTGTCTGTCACTCTATAGAATAATGATAATCTGCTCAGTATCTCAACAGTTAGACACACTTACTCTGTTTAAAGATAACAACGAACAAATTAAAATGAAAAATGCAACGGCAGTTGTTTAACAGAAGACAAATACTTCGTATGAAGAGAGATAAACTTAGTGGGTATACAGTAAAACCTCTCTAAACCGGACGTTCAGTTTAGTATAGAGATTGGTATTGGACACAATTGACAGCTTTATGCAGTGTGCAAGTCATACAGTAAGCTGTTTCACCATTAATGAGCTAGCACCTGTATATAATCATCTAGATTCTTCTCAGTTAGAATTCAGGTTTAGAGGGGTTTACTATTATTTATACAGTAATCTCCCTCTAATACCACCATTAACATACGTCAGATAGGCCGTGTTGACATGTACAAGCAGTTTGGATAGACATGGAACACATAGTGTGTGACTCATTGGGACCAAACACATTTAACGTTATTATAAAGTTAAAGAGGTATATATCCTGAATAAAGTATGCAGATGGCATATTTGCAGACGATTATTTCTTATTCGTATGTGTGGCCTAATTCCATGTTTATTTGTGAATTGTTCTTCCGTCTTCATTTCACATTTCGGCCGCATTAACCCTTCGCTTGCTGAATTTTAAAATACATTTCTCCTTCTTTACCCATGCCCTGTTGTTTATTTACATATATCTTCACTGTGTACAAGTATATCACTGTGCAATCACTGCTGTGGAGTGCACTGGTTGCACAATCACTTTGTAAATAGTGCAGACCCTGATGAGACAGCTCCTGCAGGAGCTGTCTCATCTGGATCTTCACTATTTACTGGTATGTTTATTGACGTGAATTACTGGTATGTATATTGACGTGATATGTATATTGAAGCGAAGGGTTAACAAACAGACAGGATCCATGTGAAACACTTTGTGACTTGACATCACATCAGGGATTGAACTATTAACTCTCATCTGGGTCTACACTATTTACAGGTAGGTATATTTACATGAATAGCAAGCGAAGGGTTAACCCTTTCCTCTATAAATATCCATGTAAGAAATAATGACGGAATGAATATTAATTAGATCAACTTGTTATAATAGCTCCATTAAGACGGGTTTTGGTACATTTGCACAAGGGGTAGACACAGATCAGACGGCTCCTATGTAAGCCGTCTGATCATTTTTGCTCTAATTTCTTTTAAAATAATTATATAGATCTGACTAGAGTTTCAACTAATAACATATATTCCAGTGTGCATATGCTATTACAAATTTAAAACTAATAAATATGCATGTTGTCATTATTTCGTATGTGAATATTGTACAGGGTTTACACTTTATTCCATACAGACGCCTATTTGACAGAATAGGTCAAGATTAGATAAAAACCGTCTGACCAGTCTGCTCTGTTTGCTCATAAAAAGGTTAATTGATATTCGTACATTATTTATGATATGAATATTTATGGAGTAAATGATCTAAAGAAATGTAAGAAAGTATTAATATTATTGTTAATAATATATTGCACGACAAAATTAAGCTGAGACTGATTTATGTTCGGCGTATCGCATCCATTCAAAGTTTAATACCCTTCGTATGTTAAGTGCAGCATTACTGACATTTGCAAACAGGCTGGGTCACTCTGCGACTCACCAGGATCCAAGCTGTTTAAAACTTGGACAATAGTAGAACGAATGGAACGTTAATAATACTTGCAGCACAACGGAGTTTGAGCAGCTAGTAATTTGAGTAGGTTATAGGTTAACACACACAGTCTTTCTTTAATGTTGATAAAATATCATCCCATGGCTGATCGTCTGCACGTTAACACTTTCCCTATTGTATATTTATTCAGAAATAATGCCATTATGAATATTTATTACCTGGATTTTATAATGGCATATATGCACAGGATGTTTAGTATTGGCAAAATATGAAGAGTCTGTTCTATTATCACTTAACATACCCTGTTTACAAAAGGCGTGTGTATTAGAGGAATGGCAAAACGTGTGTTTTTGCATATCGCAGCCACAGGTGTTTGTCGTGTGCTACCCCACTACCCGGCCATAACCCCCCCCCCTTCCCGTCTGCAACACACAGAAAAATATTGAATATTGGCCAAACTAATCTAAAAACTGTCAAAACATTGTCAAAATACCATAAAATTACATTTAAAACTGAACTAAAAAAATCTGTTTTTTTTGTTCACATCAATGTAATAGATAATAACAAGGTAGGTATCTCTGACCACAGAAAATAGGCATGCAGTCACTACGGGTGCCATAACTTTGTCAAATTCCCATGTATTCTCAATAACTATGGCTTATATTTCGTGGGAGAGATGCCCTGAGACATGCTATTAACAAAATCTCCACTATACGACAAATTCATTTGAAGACAGGCCTTTAATTCTCAAAATAAGTTGGTCCTGTCAAATATAGAGCTAAGAAAGGCTTTAGCTTAAAGTTCGATTGCTAGCGACGATATAAAACAATGTCCAGCGACCAAATCACAATTTAACACTTTGGAAACGAGACACGCTTGCACTGGTACGTTCAACAGTGTAGACCCAAATCAGATGGCTACTAGACGGACCCCTCTAACTAGTGTCGGCACTGTTTGTCGTTCTAAATCCTCTAACAGGGTTGAGCCTGTTGTATTAAGTGGAGTCTAATTCAATCATTGATGTACTATTTCAAATTTAAAACAAATCAGCGTTGAAAGGGTTAAATAATTCTACACAGAACAGAATAACTGTCCCTTTATATTTACAGAATCTTTTTACAGTAACATAATTCGTACTCGTTTACGAAGTTCAGTGAATATTCATGTAAGAAACACTGCTATTCCAATACTGATTACATTAGGTTTTATAATGGAACACGGACACATACATATTTGGCAATGGTGGAAGCTGTTAATCATATTTATATTATTTCATAAGCAACCTGAGCAGACCCAGATCATACGGGTCCTACAGGATCCATGTGACTTGAGTCTACTCCGTTGGCAAATGCGTATATTGGTGTATTTATAGAGTAACGGGTTACTGTTGCAGACAATAACAAGTCTGACTGAACCATATCTTACGAGAGCAAACCAAGGTATCAAAGAGGAAGGTGAATAACCAAAACGCGCTGAAAGAACTGGGTTAAACTGAGTTTAAGACCATTTATCGTTTTCTTGTTTTACGTGTCAATATCTGGCACGAAAATGTTTGTAATCATTAAGAGACTTTTTGTCACTTTTTGTTCATGAAGAAACGGCATTGCTCTATTTTATATTAAGAATATATATAAAAACGAGCTTTAGCGAGTTTTTTTATCGTTTTAAAAAGACGAATTTAATAAATCCAATAATCATGAACACGAATGCAAGATCCTATTTATGACATAACACACACACATGTTATTTGCAGCCAATATTTCAGCAGTAACGTGGATTGTTATAAATTCTCCTTACATATCGAGGGCTTGGTGGAAAACTATTCTAACTCCTTCACTTTAGTGAAGGAGTTAGAATAGTTTTGCACCAAGCCCTCGATATAGAAATGATGAATGAAAGGTGTTATTAGGTTCGCTAGGTAACTGAGACAAAGTAGGTCCAAATTTTCCCACTTTTTTTTTTACTTACTGTCATATCAACCAGGATCTAATTCAGACCTCTCTGGTATTCAATTTAACTGTGATAGTTTATGATACAAAAACATACAGAAACACGTCAAAATAAATTTTGAGTTACAGTTTTGACATACATAGTTACAAACACGTCACATTATGACGTCATTGTACACAACATGTGTCTATGTAAAGCGCGCCATTTACATGAAGACCCACATACAGTCGCCAACACGTCCGACACTCACTGTCAATGGGATTCGAAATGCGCCTTCGTTTTGGTATATTAAGCCCTTCGTTAGTGTTGTATGTATACACATGGACATGTACATTTCCACCGAGAAAAAAATCTCGATTCAAGTTCAGTGAAAATGTTTGAAATGGACAAAAGATTCAGTACGAACTGCTGCATAAAATGTGTTGGAACAAGAGGAAGATTTTCGCGATCAGCTGAGTATAGCATATTTGAAATATGTTTGTGCTGTGCTGGATTCAGATGACTATAGTTGTTGATTGACGATATATTTTTATGAGTAGAAATCTGCATAAACAAAAGGACATGCGGTGAAGAAAATGCAAAGTTGTGGAGGCATTTTCTATGTAGAATGGATTGTATGGGTCAGAGTAGCTGGTAGGTCTTTTTTGGCATACATTTTGCATATAATTACTGACAGCGATTACAATTTGTATTATTTTATCGAAATTAAGGCGCAAGTGCCAACAATCCTTTGCCATCTATCGTGACTCAATCGTGGACAGGTAGGTCGATCACCGTCCGCCAGTTTGTTTGTTTTGACAGCGTGTATGAATACAGTTCGGTCGTTCGAATGTTATTCACTAGTGAATATATGCCCGTGATTATCAAAAAATAAATGATAGTGTTACGTCACGCTGAAGCCACGAGTTATGTTATAATTAGAATTATAAATCAGTCTACATCAATGTACTCTATTTTTAACTCTACTCCAGTAACATACCGTATAACGGGTTATTTTTACTGCTGTAAAAGTTTACGGATTTTGGGCAAAAACACATGATTTGATTTTATATGACTTTTATTTTTACGAATCCATGAAGACACGTAAAATATTAGCTCATCAAAAGTTTACATCATTAAAAATTCACAATAAATAGTTTGGCTAATACAAAGTCAACTGTATGTCGCAGTTTGATAAGCGTTCACACCTACCACGGTGACCGTGCAGCAAACACATGTACCTATCGCCCTGGGCATCAAACAACATAATTAACGTAATTGACCGTGTTGTACTACATGTACAAATTTATCCCAATGTTTGTTATGGTCCAGTGTTCTGCCAACGACGACTTCTGTCGCAGAAATGAAGTTGGTAAATAAAATATACGTTAAGAGCGCCATGAAAATGGTCGGATGAGTCCAAAAGCAATAGGGACAAAAGTGATACAGGAATGGTACCCCGCTTTATCAGACAAATTCAGTAGGCGACTGAAACCAGCTACAATATCGTAATCAGTTAGTAACCGTGCATCTGATTGGATGATTGTCTCATTTCCTCTCGTATGTTTTGATTTCGGCCAATAGAAACGTTTGTCAGATAATGTGTTGTTTCTTCATATTTTGTGTTGATGCTGATAGTCTATTACACAATGCACTAAAACACATGTACACTACATGCATAGGTATTAACAATAACACGTCGCTCTAGTGTATCGGAAGATAAGAGTGACTTTGATAAGATTACCATGCTTACGGTTAAATTCAAATGCTAGATACTAGATATTTTTACCGGAGTTTGCGCGGCGAAAATATATGAGGAATATTTTTACGAAAATGACATTGGTCGTAAAAATAAGTAAAAATTAGGAGCAGGTAAAAATAACCCGTTATACGGTATATGGAAATTATTCATATTTCCTTAGACCGTAAGGACTCAGAGTCGATTTATCAACAGACCTTACATTAAAGGCGACTTTGTCAATTTGGTCGTTAGCTTAAAGATGCACCTACGTACGTTCTGCTTACGTCGAACGACCTAAACACACCGTGACTTTACGACATAAAATTGTGATATCGCAGCTACGATTGTAAAGCACTAATTATGATCGTTCGATACAGAAACGTAAATATACCAGAACTGGGGTTTAACCCTTCGCTTGCTATTCACGTCAATATACCTACCTGTAAATAGTGAAGACCCAGATGAGACAGCTCCTGCAGGAGCTGTCTCATCAGGGTCTGCACTATTTACAAGTTAGTGCACTCCACAGCAGTGTCTGCACAGTGAAATACTTGTACACAGTGAAGATATATGTAATTATACAACAGGGCATGGGTAAAGAAAGAGAAATGCATTTTAAAATTCAGCAAGATAAGGGTTAATATACGTAGAATTTATCAAAAGCCTATGATGGAATTTCTTCATTCAATAAATACTACTGTTTTGACAAAGCGAGTAAATACCAAATCATCACCACGATTGTCGTATGACTGTTGATAAAGCGGTCCCATGGTTTCAGCCGAACACCACAATTCAATATCTTGTGCAATTAATCAAGACGTCTACTTGTCTTCTGTTCATATCATAAGCTTCTTGAACTTGTCTTTGTAGGCTTTAGCCAGAGAACGGAAAAAATAAACCCGCTGTAATATGCAAAATGTATCGAAATCTATAATCAATGCTTTAAATTCTCTTAGTTTAGCATGTCTGAATAGGATTTGGGTCCAGCAACATTTACCTGGTAATAGTGACATAATATTAGTTATACAGATCATTGGCGGGGTATCTGACTTTTTGTTTCCTGCTGAGGAAATTCATGTTGCCCGAGCCGTTAGGCGAGGGCTACATGTATTTTCCTCAGCAGGAAATAAAAAGTCAGATATCTCGCCAATGATCTGTATAACGATTTTATTATACTGCAAAGTTTAATATTTCTAGCAGTAAATTAGCGTTGTTAATTTAGGCGTCGTTTTGCTTCCCCTCAGGGGCCTCTTACTGTAAGGTAAGGGCTTATATATCACTCTGCAACCCTAGTTCATCGTGTATAATAACCAGTTCATTATATTTATGGATAGAAAGGGATCTTCCAAGTGCATTAGTTTATCAAAGGATTGAAAGAATCAGACGTTAGTAAAACTTTCAGCAGATCAGCGGTTAAGCAGACACTATTTAACTTAATTGAAGGAATTTTGGCGCAGTTCCGACGTCATTTGGATGACGTCAAAATGACGGTTTTATAATATTCAAACAAAGGGCGTTGGAAGGAGCGGCTATACTGCAATTTACAGGTACGTGTACTGTGCATGTACATAAATAAAATCTGAATCGAATTTGGTGTGGAATATCTTTGTAAACGCGGGGTTTGGGGCTAATCAGTACGTGCACAAGCACTTTGACAACATTTGCAGCATCAAAGCAGAATAAGACCTTCGCCACATATAGGGTTCATTTACATTGTTATACAACAACTATAACAAAAATGTTTCTAAATGGATAACTTTTTTCCGCCCCAAACTCTTTATATTTCGTTTGAGAACGGTTGTTTGAATCGAATCGACGAAGTGAAGCTGGTCGGCCATTTTTATTTTGTTATATCAAGGGAGCGAGGCCCTCGGCGGGGGAAATTCCATTGTTGCTCATGACTCCGTATATACATTAGAATTTAGAGGGATACACGGCTTTTATACATGGCTAACTGACCAATCAAAATCTAGGATTTTACTTTGCGTTATAATAAGACATTTTCGTGTCACGGTAGTGCAAAACTAAACTGCATTCTGGCAACTAATAAATCTATGACGATAAATATGCAAATTTTGTTGTATTGCGCAACTGCCTATTCTTAGAGAAGGAGAGACAGCAGCAGAGAGCCAGCGAGCAGGAGATAGAGACAGAGAGACAGAAACCGAGAGACAGACATAGGCAGTGAGACGGAGAGAGACATACATAACACACACACACACAGACAGACACCAGTCAGAGAGACATAATTATATAGGCACATACAGACAGACATACATCGACACATACCCGTACACAGGCACGTATACAGAGGGAGAAGCAAAGGCGGATTGTATTTGTCATTCATTTTTTACAGCATGGCGTTGTTCCAGACAAGATTACACATATGTGGCCAGTGTCAACGTGTGTGTCAAGGTTCATAACCAATGGGAACCTTACACATATGCCATGGAGCAATGCGAAAGTGAGGGAGGAGCCACGGTGTTTGTTACATCAACAGAAGCAAGATTTAACTTTATGACGGGACAGATAGGTACTTGTGAGTATCACTTATAGTGATCAGTCTGGTAGTTTGTCACTTACAATGAACACAATAGAGTTCTTACAATGAACACCGTAGAATTACATCAATGACATATTATAATTCTTACAATGAACACAGTACAATTCTAAACATGAGTGAGTGAGTTGGGTTTGCAGAGCGACTCTGAATATTTCATATAGCGCCAAACACAATTTGTTTACACATGAACACTATAGAAACACTAAAACTATAATTCTCGATCCAGATGAGACACCGAGTAACCCTATTTTATAGAGTTTGGCAGTGTACGTTCTCGGTATGCTGTCTATTCTTGTTTAACGTTTGGCCATGCAGGTATTTGGCATGTTGCCCCTATGCATATATTAAACATGATGACAATCAGTATATATACACTGACTTGTAAGCGAACATTTCGAGCCAATCTGTTTGTTTTTGTAAAAGGTAAATTGTATTAAGTTTGTTTAATTAGTAAACAGTTGATATTTTGATAGGCAATATTATACAGATGTCCCTTGGTTTCGATCTGCACTGTTTGCCTTTGTTCCTCTAGGAGTTACCGACACATCTGCCTCAGCTCGATTTATCGCAAGTATGCTGATATGCATGTTGGTTGGACCTGTAAACTGATATTTTCAGATGATGGAAAATACTGGGTTGGTGGACAGAAATCATCGACTGATCCCGCAGAATGGCGTTGGGAAAATGGTGAGGTAATCACAGATGAAAATGGCGGCCAGTTCTGGCTACCAGGCCATCCTGGCACCAGTCCGCAAAGTGACGCCGAATGCATGAATATGCACTTCTCAGGCGAAGATGAGATGTACGGCTACTACGAAACAGAGTGTGATAACAGAAACAAGAAGTTTGTTTGTGAAGCCACAGCCCGACCATAGAGAATGAAACCTAACTTTTCATTGACCCTTAACTTCATGTATATTATGTAAGAAATAACATCATGATTAATAGTAATTAGATTAACTCTGATAAGATGGAGTTCTTTCGAAAGCAAAAACAGCAATGCGAAAAAAGAAAATTGCAGGCTCGGTTTTAATGGGTCTGTTCATGAGCAGTAATTAAAAGTGCAACATTGCTCACGCCCCTAGCACCATTATAATTGTAGTTTTGTAATAGCATGTGAAGACAAGAGTTTTGGCCATAGTAGAAACTGCAGAATCAGTTATACATTAGTTCTATAAGCAAACAGAGCAGACCTAGCTTAGACAGCGTATACAGGAGCTGTCTGATCTTGACGAACTATGTTACGTTGTTAACCCATTCCCCCATATTGACGACTTTTGACGACTCTGTAGCAGTCACTTTGTGAAACCATTGTGATAAATAGAGCATTTGCTCCTATAGCCCTAAGCAAATGCTCTATTTATCACAATGGTTTCAAACTACAATATTCTAAAACTGTGATTTTCTCTAGTTAATGCTCCTTTTCCGTAGATTTATTCAAGGAGGTTGTATCTAAAGATAGCCTATGAGAGAATGGGTTAACCTTTATGACGCAATGAAACCGGAGCTGTCTGGTCTGGGTGTACTTTGTTTGCAAAGACATAAATATATTCCCCAACGCTGACGCATTTGACGCCATATCTGGAAATCACCATTTAGCCCTTCCCTTGCTGAATTTTAAAATACATTTCTCCTTCTTTTCCCATGTCCTGTTGTATAATTACATATATCTTCACTGTGTACAAGTATTTCGCTGTGCAATCACTGCTGTGGAGTGCACTGGATGCACAATGAACTTGAAAATAGTGCAGACCCTGATGAGACAGTTCCTGCAGGAGCTGTCTCATCTGGGTCTTCACTATTTACAGGTATGTATATTGACGTGAATAGCAAGCGAAGGGCTAAACGATCTTGAAAAAATGAACATTCGGTCCGTAGGAACTAATGCTCTGTTTGTCACAAAGATTTCAAAACTACACAATTAAAATAATCTTTTCGCTAGTAAATTCTCCTTTTAAGTTGATTTAATCAAAGAGGTTGTGTCTAAAAAATAGCCTATGGGGCCATGGATTAAAGGTGTATATATGGAGTCATGTGTCGACTTTGTTAAGTTTGGCAACCCTTATCACGCTATATTTTCTACTACATTCCGACTGATTCAAGTTCTTCGAGTATTAAACCACTTAGATCCTAACGAGTCGCCGAAGTGTTTGTATATACTAGTAGATCGACCTGAATAAGGGTGTCTTCTCCTGCTTGACTTAACTAAGTTTTCATTTATGCCCTCGTACAACACTTTGGATCCAAACCAGACACCGAGTTTCTCGCCTGAATACTAACTCTGTGCAACGGTAGGTTTGTTTTCTATGTGGGGTTTCCTACATGACTCATATCTGTACTTTTATACAATTGTCTATATTATATAGATTCTGATTAGAGGCCACGTCTCCAACACCACGGCGGATATTCAGTATAGATCCTAAGTGCAGGTCCTTTCCCAGACACCGTGGCGTGTTCGGGTCTAACAGTATACATGTATTTTCTGCTTAACCCATTACCTCATAGGCTATTTTTAGATGCACACACTTTCAATATATCTACCGAAAAGGAGCATTAACTAGAGAAAAGGAAATTTTTAGAATTCTGTATTTTGAAACCATTGTAATAAATAGAGCATTTGCTCCTATAGGAGCAAATGCTCTATTTGTCACAATGGTTTCAAAAAGTTTCTTTTACAGAGTCGTCAAAAGTCGTTAATATGAGGGAATGGGTTAAATAAAGCAGGGTTGGAGCTGTACAATACAACTCCTCATAAGATGTAACGGGGCCTCGGTTTGTACAGAATATATCCTGATTAGGATACGGTGAAATGTGAGACTATGCAGTCATACCTTTCCTCCGTGCATATCCATGTAAGAAATAATGACATCATGAATATTAATTAGATTTGATAATAGCTCCAGGAAACAGAAATGTTCCCCATGGTGGAAACAGTAGAGTATATATATCATGAGTATATTATATCATAGGCCAACAGAACACCTATAGGAGCCGTCTTATCTGGGTTTTCTCTGTTTGTAAAGGCATAGAAAGGCGTATTTATTAAGTAAAGGGTTAAGGTCCTTTGGCACGTTTTATTGCAGATATTATGATCGAATTATCGTAGGTACTCATTTTACAACAATGGCTACAACTCGGACAGCAGAAATCATAGCACATTCAAATGGGCAATAGTATTAGGATACTATCGTACGGCAGACATTCAACACATGTTATTATACCACCCAAGTTTTGATTGTCGTATGTTATAGCATACGGTAATTTCAGTCGCAGGATATTTTGTAACACGGGCGTCTGATTAGATAACGCCGTGTCTGAGTTCATAAAATGTAGGTATCGATTAGATATCTTTATGTAGGTATCGATTAGATATCTTTATGTAGGTATCGATTAGATATCACTGGGATTTAACTCATTCCCTCTTAGGCTATTTTTAGACTCAACCTCTTTGAATAAATCTACCGAAAAGGTGCATTATCTATAGTAAAGGAGAAATTTAGAATTGTGTAGTGTTGAAACCATTGTGATAAATAGAGCATTTGCTCCATAGGAGCAAATGTTCTTTTTATCACAATGGTTTCAAAATGTGACTTTTACAGAGGCGCCAAAATGCGTCACTAGGAGGGAATGTGTTAACCCTTTGCTCCATATGTACACCTTTTCTAGACATTTGCGAATTGCGTAGACCCAGATCAAACGGCTCCTGTAGCAGTCGTCTGATCAAGATCTGTTTTGTTTGCGTATGAAATTGCAGTAAAACTTCTTTTAACCGGAACTCTAGTAGAGGCAAAGTTATATACTTATAGGCAGATGGTTGCTTAATGCAGGGTGAAAGCCATGTAGAAAGATCAAAGAAGAGCTTTCTACATGATTTCCGACCTGCATTAAGCTGCAACTTAACCGATGTTACTGCATCCAGTAGAACCCCTCTAATGCGATCACTTAATGAATGGACATGGGTGTTTTAATAAGCAGATGGTTGCTTAATGCATGGCGAAAGTAATACAGAAAGCTCCTCTAGGAGCTTTCTGCATTACTTTTGTCATGCATTAAGCTATTGCCTGCATTTAGCATCCATAATTATACCGTTTTTAGGTGGTCGCATTAGAGCGGTTTTACTCTATACAGATATGATACTACAGTTTCGGCCATGACCATAAATTCCTGTTTCTATCTGCTATGTAAACACTTAATATTCATGAAGTCAGTATTATTCCCTGCCAAGGACAGAGGGATACTGTTTTGGGTTTGTCCGTCCGTCCGTCGTTCCGTCCAGCCGTCTTTCCGTCCAGCCGTCCTTCCGTCCGGTTTCCGTCTGTTTTACAGTTCCAGATCACCTGTGACATTTATGAGTTATTGCCGTTTGATTAGCAAAAATCACATATTTTTTCATCCAATATCTCTATAACGGATTGACAGGATTCAATAAAACTCTTCATGAATATTTGTTATTGCATGCTCATTCACTATCAAAACATGTACACTCTTATTAACGTAGAAATCAGTAATTTGGTCCAATATTCATAAAGTTGGTGAAAATATCTATTTAAGGTTTTGGTATGCATCACATGCAAGTAACACTTTGTTGAGCGGCCCAGTGCTATTATAGCCCTCTTGTTTTGAATTGATTATCTAAATATTCCCTCTCCGCACGTAAACATCCTCCACGCACACTCCACCCCTCTTGTTTGCCGATTTATTAGGTAATAACTTTGGCAGGCGATATCAATTCTATGAATTTGCTTGTTAATATATAATGTGCGCCTGCTGATTTGGTACTGATCTGTACTCTACAGATCCTGATTACAGATCTCATGAGAGAGAGATAATAAACATGAGAGAGAGAGCATACGTGAGAGAGATAGAGAGAGTATGTATACATGATAGAGAGAGAGAGAGAGAGAGAGAGAGAGAGAGAGATAGAGAGAGAGTATACATCGCGTAAGTCGACAAGGAATATTTCTGAAATAACAAATAAAAAAACCATATCACTCGAAATGACTTTATTTACAGTGTTCCTTTAACATGCTGAATTTATCTGGTTTCTAAATTAGTTAACAGTTTCTACTTTTCTTTATTTTCTTTTACAACACAAATACAATGTCAAATAGTTTGTATTTTGTGCACAGCAACACCAAAAGTAAAGTACAAATGAAACGCGCGCTGGCACACGACCTTCATAGTTTGCCTCCACTAACATCATTTAAGACACCGTGACACTGAAAAGGTCACGTAGTACCAAAGAATGTAGCACATTAAGAAAGTCTACAAAAAACTTTCAAAGCAAACGAAGTCCTCTCATACACACATGATTCAATTATACCGTACACAAAAAACTGTTCCCGGCATGCTCAATACAAATACATGTAACATAACTGCGCAACAGCTCTAACCCGGGTCTGATCTGTTCATTATTCCATTCTGGCTTATCTGTTTAGTATTCCACAGCCGTTGGCATAGTTAACGATTTACTCCATAAATACACCTTTCTGTGTCTTTGCAAACAGAGTAGACCCAGATCAGACGGCTCCTATTGGAGCCGTCTGATCGCGGTCTACTGTGTTTGCTTATGAAATAATATTGTAATATTGATACGATTCTAGTTTTGTCGTGGTCAGATATTTGTTGGTTCACGTGCCAATATAAAATATAATGATGATATCATTATTTCTAACATGAATATTGATGGAGAAAATGTATGAAGATTTTAAATATTCATAGATCCAAATGACACACAGAACAACTCATAGGGATCAAAGCTGTTTGATACTTTGTCAATGATTCCTCACAACCTTGATTAAATGGAAAGTTATTATTATTGTACCAGATCAGAATTTGTGCAGACAACACATTTGCAGTAGAGGAATGGTTAAACAATTTTCAGCAACAATTACACACAGTATCTCGCAAACATGTTATTAGCAAGTAGGAGAGACCTGTCGTTTTTATTTATAGATTTGTTTTTTTTTCTAAACCTTTCTATTCTATACAAAATGATTTTGCTTAAATTGACGAGCAAATTTCTTGCGAAGCTCGTGCAGTAGGTTAGACTGGGAGTCCGATTGCCTATACATTGTAGTGATTAACCCATTACCTCATAGACTATTTTTAGATCCTACCTCTTTAAATAAATCTACCGAAAAGGAGCATTAACTAGAGAAAAGGGAACTGTTAGAATTTTGTAGTTTGAAACCATTGTGATAAATAGAGCATTTGCTCCTATAGGAGCAAATGCTCTATTTATCACAATGGTTTCACAAAGTGACTTTTACAGAGTCGTCAAAAGTCGTCAATATGAGGGAAAGGGTTAAATTAAATAGTATAAGTTGAAATAGTCGGTAAAATGTTGAGCTCACCTAATACAATAGTGGTATTATCCAAATCTACGGGTCATCTATAAATAAAAACGACAAGTCAGATCTAACCGCTAATACTTGTACTTATATGTAAGCACATATAAAATAATTATATCTTATTCTACAGAGAACCAGATAATATGTATAAAGTAAACTCCTTTACGAATATTTTCTCCATCACAACTTGTACTGTGGTCATTCTTTAGAATCGACTCTTCGAGTGGTCGCGTCATATTTTTTAATATTTAAGTGCACATCTTTAACTATTGCTCCGACTATTATTATTATTATACCACATTTATATAGCGCTCTTTTCACACAGGATATGTGCGCTTCACATGGATGAAATTACCGGAACGAACCGCATGATTATCTATCAGGACAATAAAAGATATACAATAGATATACAATATAAATGAAATCACTAGCCGGAGGGAACCACATGACCCCCTCTATGGCAATGGGCGGCAAAATGAACCGACCCAAATACCACTCGAGCCATTATATACACAAAACAGAGAAAATATAATTACGGACTCTGGTGCATACAGTAGCCCAAGTGAATGAACACCCTACAGTGACCATAGGAGTTCAAAGCAAACAATGGCAATATCTTAAAACGATACAGCCTTCCGAAGTCACACTCCAAAGTAGATCGGAAAGACCACTCACAACCAGAGACTTGGGATCAGGGTTCCACTTTAACATGAAAACATGTTGCTCTCAATAGTCGAGAATAGGGAATAAACTTCTCCCTCACCAACATGAGACATGTTGCTCTCATGGATTGCAAGCCCCAACCCTGGAGTGGATTGAATCGGGTACAATTATCACAACAATAATCATCAATACAGAGTGCCGTCACCCGCGACTTGTACTGAAGAAGTGACTTAGATATACAGTAGATATGAAATCACTAACCGGGATGAATCGCATGATTGTCTATCTGGTCCATTAAATATATGCAACATATCGTTTACTGAACTGTCCTAGTAATAAATGTTGAAAAATGCGTTTTCAGAGACCTTTTGAAACATGCTTGTGACCCTGCCTCTCTAATGCCTGACGGTAGAGCATTCCAAAGTTTTGGAGCTGCATGCATGAAACTTCTCTCACCGTATTTTATCATACGACTTTTTGGCACAACCAACGACAATGATCTACTTGCCGACCTCAACTCTCTGCGCGGCCTGTACACGCCAATCATGTCGACAATGTACTTTGGAGATTCATTGTGCATGGCTTTATACGTAGGAGTCAGAATTTTGAACTCAATCCGATGTTGAACCGGAAGCCAGTGAAGTTCCTTCAAAACCGGCGTGATATGATTATATCGAGGGATTCTGGTTATGATGCGGGCTGCTGTGTTTTGCACTCTTTGAAATTTCCGTAGTGAGTTGTTTGAAATTCCATGCAGCAGTGAATTGCAGTAGTCTATTTTTGATGTAACAAGAGAGTTTACCAAAGTCTTGGTAGCATCAGGTGAGAGGTACGTTCTTATATGGCCTATTTGCCGGAGCTGTGCATAACTAGACCTACACACGGAATTTACATGTGATGTCATATCCATTTGTGAATCGAGCCATGCACCGAGATTCTTTACACACAAAGGCGGTCTGATTTTAGAGGGCCCTACTTGCACATTAACCTCTGCAGCTACTTTTGTGTGTTTCGTATGAAACAGAATGACCTCAGTTTTTTCAGTATTGAGCTTCAGCATGTTCTGATGCATCCAAGAGACTACTTCTTTGAGACAGTCCTCAATTCGCGATAAAGCTTCCTATTGACAGGAAATGCCCTTGGGCTTAAAGGACAGGTATAACTGCGAGTCATCGGCATAGAAATGGTAATTAAGCCCATGGCTTCTGCTGATTATCTTGTATAACCTTAAGCATCCCCGCCAAATACAATGCCACAATCCCTGACAATACAAACAACAAATGATTCGCATAAAATTAAATGTAACGGAATTGGAATTGCGAGGCGAAACACAACATGAACAAACACTAGTCATTGCGTCATAGAGACACACCGTCTGATCAGCGTCTACACTGTTTGTCATGTTTGGAGCTACATGCTATAATGCAGATACTGTTGTGTTAGGAAATACGATATTGTAGAAACAGTTCTTCTCTTGTTTGTATAATTACGTTTCAACAGATGCATTGACCAGTGCGATCTCTCTGATAAAGCACGTGATAACAAGGCTCGTGACATTTGAGTAAGCATGCCGTAAACCTGTATGCCTATATCACATCGGTGGCCTTATCCTGCGGTAAATATTATATTACAATAATTATTTAACCTATTTGTTTTGATTAAGAAAAAACAATCTGTTGGAAATCTGATCAGAATGAAAAAGTAGTAAAGTCAAGCAGGTAACGCCACATACAAGACGCAACCACCAAAAACATCGATAGACAGCATGTCACACACACACACACATCCACACACCCAAACACACGCACACACACGAGATAAACACAGAAAACACCAACAAACACACACGAACCAGAGATAAACATTACAAACATGATAAAAAGCAACAATACAAAGACACAAGGCAAACAAAAGTAAAGGTGACAAAGAGAGTATCGCATTGGAACTGTCAGTAGCAAAATTACCACTGGGGGTTTAAACCGGTTTACGGACGTCCTAACCTCACACTTATCTCAGTCACCCTAGCTTAAGAAATAGTGTAATTATAGGTATCCCCGCCGGACTTTCCCACAACATGGAAGACGGTAAACACGTGATAATATGTAAAACATAACATAAAACTGTGAAAAATCCGTCAAATATGTACTCAATGACTTTGCTGAAGTCAGAGCAACAGCAGGGAAGCCGTTAAGGGCACGACATTGAAAACGTAATACATGAGTCTGGTAAGCTGATCTCGTTTCTGAGTTTAAGAGTATACCATCATAGAGTACTACTCTCGGCCTGTCATCGCGCAAGCATAGAGGGAAGCGTAGCTACCGTCTGTAAAGGGATCAATAACCTAACACGAAGTTTGTGATATCTGTAACCTTGCTTAATAATTTATCTGTTATAACTAAATTACGACTGTTAAAATGTTCTAGCAAAGAACATACTCGGGCAAACCAAATAAGTTGAGAATATAAATCCCATAATATGTAGAACGGGGCACATCTCTATCTAAAAAAGATAATTAACAATTTTAAAATTAAAATCTTCCCTTGTATCGTATATTTTGGACGAAACTTTATCATTAGTGATGGAAAGATTCAAATCTAAAAAGGGAAGCCATAATGTCAGATTGATTCGCTTGGTTTAAGGACAGTTCTTTGGGGTGAATTGAAGAAATCATAGTTTCAAAATAAGGATTATCCAAATTATCGTCTAAATACATTGAAGTTTTGTTAAAAGCATTAACAATATCGGCCTGTGTATCAGGTTTTAAGCTAATCATAAACTCTTTCTCGTAGCAATACAAAAACAAATCTGCAACAAGATGGGCACAATTTAATCTTAGTCCGATTTGTATGCAACCACGGATGACAGCACACGAACAAACAACTGATATGGTTGAAATGAAAGTTATTGAGATTGAATATTAACCATTTACTATATGAATATTCATGTAAGAGATAATGACATTATGAATATTAATTAGATTTTTTATTATGGCATATAAACATAATGACAAAGAAACTGTATAATTGTAATTTCATAAGCAAACAATGTAGACACTGATCTGGATCTACTATGTTTGCAAATACGCTAAAATGTGTATTTAGGAAGTAAACCGTTAACCGGGTTACTGGACTATCTTGTAATACCTGCATCCACTTGAAGGCATGTGCAGTGAGAGTCTACGACAACTGAAATACTTTCATTGCCACCGGGCTTTGCATTCCCAAATACAGTCTGTTTGTCTCCTGACAATGACTAACAGAGAAAACGTTACTGTTCAGTCCGTCCTCCTCGGTAAGGATGATCTGGATCCTGGTGAGGTCGGCAGTCAGCATATGTACATTTCTACTCGCATAACCACAGACATACACATGGTCGTGGTGATCAACACATACTTTTTCCGGATGTTTCAAATCATTGTCACTATATACAGACTTGACTACACCGTCCATTGTAAGACTGATCACTTCATTTCTCGTGTAGTCAGATATGTACATGGTATCGCCATCCCTGCTGACACACACATATTGCGGACGTATAAACAATTCATTTCCATCACCATCGGTCTCTATCCTCTTCATCACGTTGCCGTGCATGTCCATGATCTCCACCTTTGGGGGACTTGCGTATGCAACAACCAGCCTATCATTGTTGTAGGCCAAACCGCGACAATGCCCATCCACGCTTATCTCCCTTTCTATTGAAAGTGGTTCTGACACTCGCAGAAGAAGGATTTTATTCCTGTTATAGTTAGTTATTGCTGCTTGGTTACTACTCACTGCTGTGACATCCCAGGACTGTGAAGAAAGTTTCAGTTCGTGCATCAGAGTATTAGCCTTTGTGTCTAAAAGTTTAACTTTGCAGTTGCTGTTATCTACAATGATCAGCATGTTCGTAGATAATACGGCAGATCCCGTGATAGCCATACTTCGTTTGTCTCTTTTAGAGTTCAGGTTAATGTCTGCCAGTCGGGTTGCCGTCATGGGGACATATCTTGTATCAATTGATTTTTGCTTTTCGACAATCATATCAACTTCACGTGAAATCTTACCTAGAAAATGTGGACTTTCAATAAAATCTTGCAATTTTCTATTTGGTTCAAAGCAGAATTTCTGCACGATCAACCCTTCCTCTGCCGAGCGTAAATTATCCTGCAGTGTTTTGATGTTTTTGTTATTTTCCTTCATTGATATGTACACCTGGCATACTTGTCTAGACGACTGGAGGCTTTTAAACTCTGCAATTATTGACTCTACTGTTCCCTTTTTCGAGATACAATCCTCAGAAATTGGCGTCATTTTCATTTCTGTATTGGTAACAAACGCTTGAGCTTCTTCAATTATGTTTCTTTCAAATATATCCAGTGTCTTGAGGAGTTTCTCTCTGAATTGCTTTACTGATGTGATTACGTCTGAATAGTATAATTTCGTTTGTGTTACAACAGCACATGACTTGGCGATCATGCCGCAAGATTTTTGATGCAAGGATTTCAAATTCTTGATAAATTCGGCATATTCTTTGCTATCCAAAATATTTTCCGATTTTTTCAAAATTGATTCAGTTTGAAAACAACTTCTATGATCCGTCGCGAAGCACGTGCTGCATCCCAGGAAATCGTGAGTATTACAATAAAATTTGACAGGATCTCCAGGATGAATTGTGCATTTTGTAGAAATACCTATGCTAACTCGGTCTGCAGACAGCGGTTTGTCTGTCGGCATGTTCTGCTTATCAAGAAGTTCGTGAAGGCGCGTTTGCCTTGTTTTCTTATGGCTGTTATAGCACACACTGCATAAGTATTCTTTGCAGTCTACACAGAAACCGTCTGCCTCCACGTTCAGTCCCTCATCTTTACACAGTTCACAATAAAAGTCATAGCTAAAATCAGACCCGGACATGAGAAAATCGCTCCTGTCTTTATGTCCTCCTCCTTCTGCCATGTTGAACTTTATAAAATGTAACTCTTTATAACATGGCCACAAGGTTGACTTTTACACCCTATATAAGTCATACCAGGCCCCGTGTTCTGATTTTATATTTTTTTGTGAACACTGGGAGCTTTCTGTCTAGGAGCTTTCTGCGTGACATTCACCATGCATTAAGCAGCCACCTGCCTAAAAGGGTCTAAATTCTTCTTTACCGAAAATTCGGATAATCGAGGTTTTACTGTATATCGATGAATGATAAGTTAACAATGCGTTCTGTATCCAAATGAGATGCGCCAAACGTATCATCACACTGAGCAGATCCTGACGAGACTGTCAAAGCACCTTTGGTCTAGTCTATTTATAAAGTCGTGTAAAGTCGTCTTGTATCAAGGTAAATATAAACATATGCAGCGCAGACATTTATAATAACATGATTACAGTAGTACAACGATCAGATGGCGTTGTTTACAAAACAGTACGTATGTAAACACAGAAAATTAGCGATAAATTAAACTGCGACATGTTGTATAGGTTAATCCAGGCAGTTGATTTGTGTGGCTCCACCACTACTTCCTATCTTAATATGCATTCCACAGTTGTATTGTCCTGTTTTATTGATCTGTCAAATGTGAATATTCCTACGTCACGGAAAGGATATATTTAGCTTGGGTAAACCTGTGTTTCAAACGTGTTTCACGAGATTCACAATAAATGTACAAGTACTCGAATTAGTCAAGTAGGAAAGCTTTTATTAGCGGAAACATTCGATATCAACCGAAGCTATATATGGCGTGTTCAGCAAGCGTATAATTATTTAAATTTGACAGGTTAATAAAACAGGACAATACTTATCGTTAATTTTCTGTGTGTAGGTTAACGGTACAGTATGTGTACAAAAGACTCTTTGTTTATATTAATCTATGAACACTGAAATCCACACGGAAATATCATGCAGACGGTATTTTCCATAAATTATTTGACGGACCAGGCACTAACTTAACTGTTTCTGACAAGCGACTCAAGACTGGCTGCAATAGGCGAACCGGCGACTATCTGTGCAGTTTCGCCTTATGTTAGACTCCGCTACCTCTGTTAAATAGCACTCATGATCAATGTGTAGATCAGCATCCGAGGTTTTCGTGTTCTATGTCTGCACTGTTTGTAATGGTAGTCGTTATAATGCTAGTCATACTTGTTCTAACTTCCTGTCGTATTTGTAAACGTCACATTGTTCAGTTTCTTATAAAGCAGTAGAACAAGTCTTATGCGACCGTCAAAATAGATCTAATTTTGAGTTTGTTAGACATGTGGTAGCTTAATGCTGTATGAGTTTTCTGCATTACGTTTACCTTGCATTAAACAACTACTTGTTTTAAGACTATGATCAACAAATGAACGGTCGCTTAAAACAAGTTCTTCTGTATATATAAATGCTTCTCGAGTTAATATACTGTTGAAGAATTTCTGATTACAATTTAACTGGGGCGATTCATCGGGATCTAAACTGACTGACACTCGACTATGATTACATAAAAATAAAAAAATATGTTTTAACAATAAAATATATCTAAAGCGAACACTGACTAAATATTGTCACAAGCAAACAAGGAAGACCCTGATCAGAAGGCTCCTGCAGAAGCCATCTGATCTGGGTCTATTTTGTTTCAAAAGGCGTAGAAAGGCGTAGTTATGGAGTAACGGGCTAAAATGAGCATTATGCATAACAAAACAAGGCCCTACCATCTGTCTCTACTATCCAACAGTAGACCTCTATTTGTTTGACAACATGCATATTCGTTAAAGAAATAATGACAATTAATTAATTAATTAATATAACACATGAACAAAGGGAAATTTAACGAAGTCTGAGAGACTAGTATTCGGCCTATATTATGTCATTAGCAAACAAAGAAGATCTAGGCCAGGCGGTCCCACTCTACTTGCAAAGGCGTAGACAAGCGTAGTTATTAAATAAACAGTTAAGATTTGCCCCACTGCAAAATATAATAATTATATGCTTCAAGTTTTCGGGTATGTGCATGTTCAGTTGTAAATAGCGGCGACGTATTGAATGTTTACATGTATTGATCCATATGAATAGGTTTTCGGGTCTCTACATGTAATGTTCCATATAAATAGCTGTGTTAGCTCTTTCAGTACCAATACAGTCGTCTGCTAGACACATTCTCGTCTGCTTCAAGATTTAGATTATGTGCTTGTTCAAATTATTTAAACGAGCGTAAAAATATAAACAGAGTGCCAAACAGTTTGGATCCTGATGATATGCTGAGTTACTCGACGTCTCGTCTGGACCTAAACAATTTAAACATGTATCTTTATAACCGCAGTAGAATATCTTTTAAGCGACCATCAAAATTAAGTATAATTATTGGATAAATATTTAAGGCATTAGTTAGCCTAAATCAGTTCAAACGTAATGAAGAAACTTCCTATAGGAACTATCTACATTACTTTTGCCTTGCATGAAGCAGCCATATGTCTTTTAACCTTTAGCCTGTGGCGGATGAGTGAATACCTATGCAAACAGTTTGTATCCAGATGGTACTCGGCGTCTCATCAGGATCCAAAGTGTTTGACTCTCCGATGGCATTTAGGAAGACTAATTGATTATAGCTTGAATATTGAAAAATTATTTGATTATCAGGCTGAAGGTTAAGACTCCTAAGATCAATAAATGAATTGCCGCTTAACCCTTCGATCGCTATTTATGTCAATATACCTACCCGTAAATAGTAAAGACCCAGATGAGACAGCTCCTACAGGAGCTGTCTCATCAGGGTCTGCACTAGTTACAAGTTGATTGTGCAACCAGTGCACTCCACAGCAGTGATTGCACAGCGGCATACTTGTACACAATGAAGATATATGTAATTATACAACAGGGCATGTGTAAAGAAGGAGAAATGTATTTTAAAATTCAGCAAGAGAAGGATTAAGACGGGTTTTACTGCACGGTTGGCGTTATACTTTTTTATGAAGCGAATTGATACTGGTATATGCAGTACCATAGTGTTTTGTAGCTGAGACAAAATAAATCGGCATATATCGTTCTTGGCAATAATTTGGTTAATTATAATTATATATTTAACGGTTTTTATGTTCATTAGGCGTCTGCCAGAGATTGAGTAAATTATCTAGATTTTTCTCGAAAACAGACCATCGTGGAATGTACCAAAATCAGACAGCACCTGTAAAATCCCTCTTGTTAGGGTCTGCATTGTTGCCTTATCAGTTTCTTCTATGGTCAAAACATCATGTATTCACATTATAAAACTACAGCTAATAAATATACATGATGTCATTCTTTTTTACAAGAATATCCATGGGGTAAGTGTTTTGTTTTTGTTTTTGTTTTACATTTGGAATGGGTAGTTTTGTTTTTCATATCCACGTACCAGTAAACATTTTCAGAACAATTACTTAATGAATATATATATCGTTAACCCTTTACTTCATTTATACGTCAATCTACACATTTGCAAATAGTGTAGAACCAGATCAGAGAGCCCTGTAGGAGCCCTCTGATCAAAGTCTGCTCTGTTTGCATATGGAAATAACATGAATAGCATTCTACAGTTTTACCAGGGCTTTTCTTTGCTTTTTCATATGTTAAGATAATTATTATTGATACAGTCATTATTTCGTACATGAATATTCATGTAAAAAAACGTTAATACCCCGAATTAGTCATATTAACCCTTTCCCTGTTCTATGTTTATTTCAAATTTCAATTACCTAATGAATATTCATGGACAAAATAGTTATAATAATATGGAAGGTAGAACATTATAGCCATTTTAGAAAGTAAAGAAACAGATCTATCAAATTCCATTAGCAAACAGAGTAGACCCTGATCAGACGGCTCCTCTAGAGCCGTCTGATCTGGGTCTACTCTGTTTGCAAATGCGTGAAAACACGTTTATATGAGGGAAATGGTTAATGTGGTGGCCTAAGAGGGGGTTACTGTAGTTTGGTGTCTGATTAGCAGCTACCATTTGGAATGATATATATACTAATAGAGATGTACACGCGCAGTTGGAGTTCGCAATGCGGAGTTCGCAGTTCGACATTAGAGCTAGAGGTCGTCTCAAAGTGGTCTCCGGTCTCCACACCATGACAGCTTGCATCGTGCCGATAATACAATACAGTAAAATCCCTGTACACCGAACACAGGCGAGGTTATAAGCAAACGTAAAATGGCTGCGTTAAACACGTTTAAGTAGATAAAACAGAGAGCATTATTATGTTTATGTATCGGTGTGGGAGACATATTTATTTACTCATGTCTGTCTGTCTGTCTGTCCGTCCGTCCGTCTGTCACAAAATCTTGTCCGCTCTATAACTTTAAAAGTTCTCATCCAATCATGACCAAACGTTGGAAAATGTTTATTGCTATGAAATCTAGGCCAAGTTTGATATCCAGCAAAATTGTTTCAGGAACTTCAGAGTTATGGCCCTTGATTTAACCAAATATGGCCTTTTTAGCCGTGTCCACTCTTTAAGTCATTTTATCTATTTTGGCATTTGTAGAGCTTATCATAGCTTCATTGCAAAGCAACTGATATAAAACATCAGAAAATTAAAAAATAAAATCTTTGGAAAACACCTAATCATTTTTGAGACAGGAGCAGGTGGGAGACGTATGTTGTTGATTTAAAAGAATTTTTTTAGTAATTTTGATTATGCAAGGGCACACAATGCTCTGACCAAAGACGATCATCTCACTTCTGAAAAAGTATCTGTTCCTCTAAACAGCTATTAGTTTTGTTGAAGGTGCTATGACTTTTATTTTTAGCATTTATAATAATCTTTGCAAACGGTCTTGATCGTGATGAGACGCCGAGTAACTTGGCACTTCATCAGGTTCCAAAGTGATTTTCACTCTGACGTTTGTTGTTGAAAATATATGGAATAATTTATTTTGCAGCAGACGACAATATTTGCATACATTATTTACTCAGAGTGCAGAACGTATTTGGAGTACATTATGCTGGACATCAAATAACCTGCAAATGACCTGCATAATGTTAACAACACACCAAACATCAAAGTGTTCTCGGGCATTAGTGAGGCTAAGTGAGCACAATGAAAACTATTGCAGCTTAGTTCATGGCTTCTGTCATATATGGACCCAACACTTACTTTAAACTAATTCCCTTGCATCTCCTGCTATTCCCGAGTGTTCAGACACTTTATAAATACTGAAAGTGTGTCATCAAATCTAAGAATGGAACGGCAAATTTCGGACGTAATACTATATGCCACACTCACACCAAGCATGTTAGACAACATTCGGTATGTTTGATACGTTCTTAGCCATATAACATTCTTAGCCATATAACAACCAAGAAATCCTGTTTCTTCTAGATAAATCAGTATCTCTATTTGCATTAAAATCAACCAAATTCACTAAATGTAAAAATGTTTCAGTAGTTTCGCCAGTAAATTCGAAACAAATCATATGTTTACGTAGAAAATAATCGAAAAATATCCCCGCCTATATATCGAGTTTCAGAGTTTTCAAGGAGTCTGTATCGCAAACTAAGTAAATGATAGGGTGGTGATTGGCATATCTGTACCAACGACGCAATGGTATATCTTTGATAATCAGAAATGTCAGGCAGAGGCCTGGAGGCGATCAGTAGCAACCCAAGGAGTATGCGTCTACGTTCGTTATTCATTTCACTATGATCTGTAATAAATGTGTGTTGGATTATTACAACCACATCTTACTACCAGATATTTAAAATAGTTTGCTGCTTTTTTGTTCATTATCAGAGCAATATCGTAAACATGTAAATATGCTGTATAGACCGGCAAACTTTTAACAAAATAAAAATAATTGTAATAGCGAACTGCCACGTGTTGTCAATTGCTCGAAACTCGCCACGATAAAAAACGTGTCGTTGTACAAGCTGCCATGATATTGAGACCAGAGACCTTTTTGAGACGACCCCAGCTCTAATGTCGAACTACGAACATCGTATTGCCCCGACTGCGCGTGTACATCTCTATTTGGACAAGGAAGACGTACATGTATGAGTCATGAAGGAAACATCGCATACAAAACAGACAAACGCCCGAACAGCACCACGGCGAAAAACAGTCAATACACGTGTATACACAAAGAGACGCACAAAGACATGACAAACAATCAATAGGGGAAGATGGAAGTACCGCCTTGGAACGGTCAGTGACAAATGTCACTGGGAATTTAAACCGGTTTAGGGTTGCCCAAACTCACACTTATTCCATCCTACCCTAAAATGTAGACAAACAGTGTAAATAAACGTATCCTGGTTACCAGTATATAAATAAATAATGATGCTCTGCACCGTATGCACAGTAGTTATTCATTTGGAGATCACATAATGAATCATAACGACGATGTGATCGATATTGAAACATACAGAAATATGAGGTGTTTCTTTCAAAATTGTACTTTCAGTAATATCGCCGGATTGAAATACCTCAGCAGACCAAACTTCTTTAACAGCGGGAAACGATTGTATAGGCGTTTGCTGACAGTAGATACCTAGATCAGTGTATAGGCGTTTGCTGACAGTAGATACCTAGATCAGTGTACAGGCGTTTGCTGACAGTAGATACCTAGATCAGTGTTTAGGCGTTTGCTGACAGTAGATGCCTAGATCAGTGGGCTCCTAGAGGAACTCTTTGACCATGGTCTTCATTGTGTGTCATTCTATATCCTATAGCAACTGCAAATAGTAGAGGCCCAGATCAATGGGCTCCCAGAGAAACATGTTGATCATGGTCTGCATTGTGTGTCATTTTATATCTTATAGCAATTTTAAACCTTTCATACTGACGGTTCATTCCACTTTCAAAGCTTTCGCCCGCTAATCCCATTTGCATACAGACTGGATCTAGATCAGTCGCCGGGTAATTCAGCGCACAATCAAGATCCAAACTGTTTGACACCGAGTCAAATTTTCTCAAAAACATGATCGAATGAAATGTAGACAAAGAGTTAAAATATCAGACTTTCAGGAAACAATACTTTAACAGCGGGTAAAGCTTTAAGAATTTCAATCAAATTTACACAAAGAATCAACCTATACAACAAGTTTAAAATGATTAAGGCAATGACTCTATTCTGGATATAGTTTGCAACATGGCGATATTAACATGATAACATATTTTGAAATTGAGTTAAAATATTTCATAAAGCATCGACACTGGTATTAAGAAAACCGGCATGCATAAATCACAACAAATGTTCCCGACATTAATCTAGTTTACATATTAGTAGCGTGACTGGAATGTATTGTGATATCGGAATCGACTTTCAGAATGTATAATCTTCACAACAGCAGGTGTTAAGTGCTTGTGTGGCGGCCGTAAAACGTCGCCCCGTACTTCATTTTCAGTGTTGTTATACCTTCTGATCCTTCGAGATCATGAATTTCAGTACTTATTGTTCTGAAAATTGAATACCGCTTAAGCCGGTGCTAGGGGGCGTGAGCAATGTTGCACTTTCAATTACTGTTCATGAACAGACTCAATAAAACCGAGTCTGCAATTTTCTCTTTTTGTGTTGTAATGTTTGCTTTCGGGGATCACCCCCTTTCAGAATTTGAATTGATAAAGAATCTAAACATAAAAGACATTTTCTTAAACTTCGTGATAAGAATGTAATCGATACTATTCCTATATATTTCATAAATTCTGAATCACCTATCATCTGTTATAAATACAATAAACGAATAAGGAATGTTATTTTTAACTACAATAAAATTGTATCCGACTTAAATATTGATGTCAATACCCTACTGCTTGAGACTGTAGCACTTCAAGCTTTTGTTATAAACCAGTTGGTCACGTCGTTACTGGTAATTTTAATATTATTAAAGATAAATGTCTCAGGACCCTCCTTACTAAAGGACTCAAATATAGATTACCTTCCCTTATTGATTTTGACACTTGTCGTACTCATGAAGCTATTCAAGAATTCTGCATCAAATGGTGTCGACGAGAACATGCTGATGTAAATGCCTTTTCGGATTGGTAAAAACATGTTTTTGACATTATTGATACACGTATTGCTTTTTTATAAATCTAATTACCATCTATTAAACCCTCGACCTAGAATTACATTTCGATATCTGAAGAAAAACATTTCGAATTTTCATTCTAATTATGTTTTTGCTCCTGCTGACAAGGCATCAAATACATGAAAATGTATTGTCATAATTATGTGACGATTGTATTATGTTGATGTTTTGAAGAAGGAATTAACTGGTTCACAAACATAAATTATATTACGGTGCAAACCCCTGAAAAAGATACAGTCACGGAACATGTAAAAATGTGCAATACTTTTAAGTCTAATCCTAACGTAAAACAACATAAACTTTTTACTATGTACTGGATTCCTAAGCTACATAAAATCCGTATAAGGCGCGTTTTATTGCTAACTCTAGTTGTTGTACTACTACTAAACTATCTAAACTTTTAACGTCGTGTCTTACTACTGTCGCAGACCGGGTTTTTACTTATAAACGCTTTGGTCTGAGCCACAACTAACTCAGTGGTTCCGTTCAATCCTTTATTTCCCTTGACCACAAATGGTCTATAATAGGATTCCTGCAAATACATAGGACACATTCAAGATATGTGTTTCCTAACATATATGGATAGCATGTATAATTGCAGTGAATATCTACAGTTACTTATATAACAATTAACATAGTTTAATATATATATCGTTAGAAACGAAATGCGATTACTTATGATATGAATAGAATAGATGAAATGCTGCCGTGCTTAACACTATTCTCTTTTGACTTCTCTTGCAAAACTATAATTTACACACCTTTAACATCTTATCGGGTTGTGGACCCGAAATCCCCTCTCTCTGTGTAACGGTCTCGCGTGCGGTGCTCTGGTTAGTAGCTGCAAGAAATACCAATACCATAAAAATACATGCACTCTATTAGATGGAAACAATAGACAGTCTTGCGAAGGGCGTGAATTCAATGGCGAACGTGAAACGAACGGACAGTAACCGGGACGAAGCGACTACCGTAAAATAAATCTCAGCTGTAGCGAAATGAATTCAAATGTAACCAATGGAAATACTAACCAGTATAAATTTGCAAGAACAGAAGCATGGCCTTCAAGCAAAACCATTCGTAGCAAGCAATATTCTAAAAGTCCTCTCGCTTGACAAGTGACTTGGAAAGTGACAAGCCTACGATAACCGAGCAACCCATGTCAACGTTCGGAAATACCATGTGATCCCCAAAACACATAAAGCAGCCAATAGAAACCATTCGACAAAACTCCGAAGACAACCGAAGATTTCACATATCCTAATACTAGGGCTATATCTGGTATTTCTGTAACTAAGCGCTTTTCACGTGCAAAGAGAGATAATTTGAATAGTGCTAACTATACATGGATAATGAATATGCATGATGTTGAAAACTAGTAAAATCTACATCTGCTACATGCTCCCTCTGCCTGGAAAATGATGTCTCATCATTTAACCGTCTTCACTGCATGAAAAACAATACAATGCAATTAGTCTGTATACAAAGAATGTATTATACTGCAATTAAACTAAGTTTAGTAAAGTAATAACAACGTCTCTGTCTTCATCCTAGGGCAAAACAAAACATTGTTAGTTAAATCTTAACTTAACAAGCATCCTTCTGATTGGCCTGAAAAGAACAATCTATCAACTAAGTTCACCTGCAAACATATAGCGGAATTTATAAAACATTTTCCTCTTTGCTCCTCCTGCTCCCAAATTGTGACCACACAATTCCAAGCTTAATACTTATAGTAAACCAGGGGAAAGTAGAGAAGACGAAATGGTACAATTACCATATTAACTATACCCAATTCAAGTATTTTGCATAAAAAAATATACACAATTAAACATAAAACTGTTCACTATATAATCACTGCATGACAGCTTGCCAAAGTTTATTAGCTATGTCTACACTGACTTTATTTAAAACACCAGACGAAAGTAATTGGTCCAGAGCATCTGCTCGTCTATCGACTGGCCTCTCAGTAACTCCTCCACAGTAAAAACCCTTCAAAAATTCTGGTGGTCTTCTTGGTCGAGTAGATCTACGAGGTGGTGGTTTTGGTGGCAACTCCTGATATGGCTCCTCTGTTCTGATCTCAACTTCTATTGGTTCTGCATTCTCAACCTGCTCTGGCACCTCTTGCTCTTCATTGTTTCCTGCATCTACTAATTCCACATTGATGTCAGTGTGACAAATAACCTCGCATTCAGTATTGTCTTCAACAACTACTGTCTCCACTTCTTGCACCTCCTGTGGTTCCAAATGAGTCGCTGATTCTGAATGGTGGGCGTCCCCACTAAGATATGCTATTGCGGAATACTCTTCAGTGACGTCACTATTTTTCTCCTTAGTTATATCTGATTTCTTTATGGATGGGGAAGGCTTACTATTCCTTGGTCTAGGAACTGGTGTTTTCTTTCCCACATCAGTTGATTCTCGTATCAAGAGTAAATGATTCCTATGTAGGGTTCTGGTCCTACCATCCGGTGCCTGTTTTTATATTGCTATGAGAAGGATTTCATGCTTAGTTTCAAACCTGATACACAATCTGTCATTGTTAGTGCTTTTAATAAAACGTCTAGGTATTTAGACGATATTTTGAATTTGGATAATCCATATTTTGAAAATATGGTTTCTTCTATTTACCCAAAATAACTTACTTTACCGCTTAAGCCGGTGCTAGGGGGCGTTCATGAACAGACTCAATAAAACCAATTCTGCAGTTTTCTCTTTCTGTGTTGCAATTTTTGCTCTCGGGGGATCACCTCCTTTCAGAATTTATAATCTTCACAACAGCAGGTGTTAAGTGCTTTTGTGGCGGCCGTAAAACGTCGCCCCGTACTTCATTATCAGTGTTGTTATACCTTCTGATCCTTCGAGAACATGAATTTTAGTACTTTTTGTTCTGAAAATTGAATACCGCTTAAGCCGGTGCTAGGGGGTGTTAGCAGTGTTGCACTTTCAATTACTGTTCATGAACAGACTCAATAAAACCGAGTCTGCAGTTTTCTCTTTCTGTGTTGTAATTTTTGCTCTCGGGGGATCACCTCCTTTCAGAATTTAACCGAAGCGAACCCATCTGACATTCAGGCTTCCTTTTTAGATTTGAATCTTTCCATCACTAATGATAAAGTTTCGTCTAAAATATACGATAAAAGGGAAGATTTCGATTTCAAAACTGTTAATTATCCTTTTCTAGATGGAGATGTTCCCCGGTCTACATCTTATGGGGTTTACATTTCTCAACTTATTAGCTTTGTCCGAGCTTGTTCTTTGCTAGCAGATTATAATAGTCGTAATTTAATTATAACTCATAATCTTCTTTAGCAATGCTACATACAGTACAGGCCCCGCGGACTTTTTGTTTTCCGTTTTACCAGCGCGGACAAAATAAATTGAGAGCGGGTTTCCAGCACGGACAATTTTTATGGATCACCGCGGACAAATTCTGTGTCCACCGCGGACCGAAATTTACCCTACGGGATATTACCGCCGCCGAGCCATCGCTGTCCGTGCTGATATCAGCGTGGATTGCGGGGCATCACCGCGGACACTACCTTTATGACTGGCAGTCGTTTAATCGATTTAGGTATAAATTATTTAGATAAGATATATACAAAAGCTTACATGTATATATAAATACACATGTGCATTTTTTTTCAACTGAAGAAACGCATATTGAATATACTGTCAGATCTAGAATTCAAAATGAAATTAGATAGCATACGTATATAGATAGCCTTCACCCAAAACCCGAGACTGAAGCGGTTTCTTTCTGCTAAAACTACAATTTATAGTCAAGATTTTAACGATTACCAGACTGTAAATGCTCGAGAAAAAAGAAATAGATACAAAATATCAGCAGCAATTGTTTTCACAATCTGATTTTCAGAAAATGCGTAACGCAGAGATTATAGATATCAGGAGCACTCGGTCATATTTGTTTCGACCCCACGCGCGTATTAACCTTTTCCCTGTTCTATATGTGTTCCAAATTTAAATACAAATGTACATGTACCTACTGAATATTCATGGACAAAATAGTTATAATGAATTATGGAAGGTGGAGCATTGTAGACATTTTAGGAAAGCAAATAAACAGATCTATAAAATTCTATTAGCAAAGTGAGTAGACCCTGATCAGACGGTTCCTCTAGGAGCGGTCTGATCTAGGTCTATTCTCTTGACAAATGCGTGAAAACAGGTTTATATGAGGGAAAGGGTAAAGGGGTGGAGAGTTGTATCCAACCATTATTTGTTGAAATACTTTTTTTTGAAACCTTAACACTTTACTCTATAGTTTGTGTTCAGTATTGAAGACAGATGTTTGATTAAAACAGGCTGAATGGGACCATTTTGCGTTTTTCTCAGCCTGCTTTAAGCTACCGTCTACTGTGATATAGAAATATTTCTTATGGCGCATATTCATGAATGTATCAAGTGGAACTATTTTTGAGTGGAGGAATGGATTAACGCACTATAATGAGTACCTATGGAGTAAAGGGTTGAACTGGGTATCATTCGACGAAGAGATGCAAACAGTTGATTAAATAATTATAAAGTTCGAAACGCATCTACACTAATACACTGCATCTACACTAATAATCTATACTGTTACAGCTATTCTTGTTTGACCGACCATGTAGTGCAGCTACAAGATTTAAGTTGATATCAGAATTAAGATGAAAACTATTGTAGCTTATTGTATTATAATTTATTTTGAAACGGTGCAAAGCAGTCGCCTGCATAAATCATTACTCTGTATAAAAGAGCCACCTGAAATAACAGATAGCCAAATATTGGTATGTCGTTGTCTTTCAGATGAGTTCAAAGCTGCGATCGTAATGTTATTCATTTAAGTCATATTAACCCTTTTCATGCTAGTAGCATATATTGACGCAATTTAAAAACAGTGCAGACCCAGATCAAACAGCTCTTAGAGGCTGTATGATCAGGGTGTGCATTGGTTTCTTATAGGATCTGTCAAGCATAAATTGCCATTCGTCCTGGGGAAATTATTACTCCATTACCAATATAAAAGTTGAAATGATAGATAGCCATACGTAATCCATTCATATCTGCGGGAAGAGAGAGAGAGAGAGAGAGAGAGAGAGAGAGAGAGAGAGGTTGGTGGAGAGAGACACACACACAGAGAGACAGAGACAGAAAGAGAGACACACAGAGAGACAGATAGATAGGGACAGCCACAGACAGACAGACAGACAGAGAGGGAGAGTAAGAGGTGGAAGAGACGGACAGAGAGAGGGGAGAGAGAGAGAGAGAGAGAGAGAGAGAGAGAGAGAGAGAGAGAGAGAGAGAGAGAGAGAGGCACGCAGCACCTAAATCTGTTTTAAAAACTACAGTAAAACTCGATACATGTATTTTGAAATTTTATTAATAATGCATTGATGCCTTTTTAGACAAGTGACTGCTTAATGCAGGTTGAAAGCCATGCAGAAAGCTTATATAGGAGCTTTCTACATGATTTGCACTCTATATTAAGGTACCACCTGCCTTACATAAATATAATGATATTTATTGCAGTGTTCGATCTGTCGACGTTTTACTGTATAATTAATGTAAAATATGAACAGAAAGTATCCCCACAAAAGAACACTTTATTCTAATTACATGTAATTTAGAATTGAAGAATACTGAATATGTCCAAATGCAGTTCTTAGTCATGAATTCTTCTTGGGTGTGGAAGCCGAAGATACCCCTTATCATATGACGGGGCTTGTCATGCAGATTTAAACTGGACAATTTGCACAAAGTCATCAGCAGTATGGAAAGAGATAATGCCAGACTGGCTAACTACAGTGAACCCTTGTTACAACTGAGGTGTTTGTTCCCAGACATTGTGCTGGTATAATGAGGTGGCCGTTATAACGGGTTTAAATACGAAAGGAACCATATGGAGAGAGAAGAGAGAGAGAGAGAGAGAGAGAGAGAGAGAGAGAGAGAGAGAGAGAGAGAGAGAGAGAGAGAGAGACGGGGAGAGAGACGGAGAGAGAGGGAGAGACGGAGAGAGAGAGATTTTGACGTCCCTTCTGGCCTTGTGATTGCATATCATTGTAAATGTTTATTTGGGGGAGAGGACTTCTTAGAAACAACAACAATTGTACACAGAGAGAGGGACAGGGACGGTGAGGAAATATATTATGGGCTTATTAATTATGTATCAGACAATAACAAAGTCTAAAACATGATAAATATTTCATTTTAATACAGTGCCCCTGTATTGATTCACAGGTGCTCGTAGCATGCTATGTCTCCACGACAACAACAGACAAATTCAATATAACTGGTCTATAAGGCCTTGTCCGATCTGATAGCATGGATGGATATCTTGTATTAACAATTTCTTAAAATAATACTTACATGTAAAATAACATTGACTGGTTTTAAACCTAACGTCAAACCCTCACCGACATCAATTATTATTTCAAGCTTATAGAGATTGTTTTATTTAACATTTCCCTGTACTATGTTTATTCAAAATTTCAATACTTACTGAATATTCATGGACAAAAATAGTTATAAATGAAATATGGAAGGGGGACATTGCAGCTATTTAACAAAGCAAAGAAATATATCTATCTGTCACAAAAATGTTGACATGTATACAGAGTTATCATAGACACTAGCTTAGGTAGATAAATCCACAGGTGTAGATAGTGTGGTCAGTCAGGCGTGTGATAGCCAGGTATACAAGTGACCAGTGGTTTCAGTACACACTCACTTGGCAGACGGTTAACATGTATTTATTGGCATGAGGTAAATTGGTGCGGCCAAATATCTGGATTTATGTGAGTACATGTGGCATATTTCTGAGAGTTTTGAGTTGTTTATTTCATATCTAAATACTGTATTTTATTTGTTGTAACATGCGCAATTTGAATTGTTTCATTATTGATAACATTTTGTTGCACGGTCAGTAGGCAAACTTTGATAATATTTGCAGTCCAGATGGCATGGACGGGCTGAGAAGTTTGGGCTTTGACTAGCGGGTTGCTAAAGGGCGGTATCCTTTAATATCGGCACTGGCCATAACGTATCCAAAGTGGAAAGCTGAGAATCCTTTGTGGACCCATGTTTAATTCCGGTGTGGAACACGTGGCTACCTCTGGGTGGGGTATATAGCTGGTATTATCCTAAGTGGACAATTCTGTATAGAGCAAAGTAAGCTAGAACTATATACGTATCTCCTATGTGGAACAGTCATCCTTAGAGTATGTAATTACGTGTGTTAGAGCACCAGTCCTATAGTCCAGGAATCATCCTTAGTGGAAGCATTATCCTTAGTGGAACAATAGATATCCTTAGTGGATCGTATTATCCTTAGTGGAAGAACTCTAGATATCCTTAATGGATTATATTATCCTTAGTGGAAGAACTGTAGTTATCCTTGGACCATATTATCCTTAGTGGTACTATATCTTGTCTATTATCCTTAGTGGAGACAAGTTTATGACACATTGGTTGGTGAACTATTTAAGTGCAGAGTATTAACTTAGTGGACACTCTTTAGCACCATATTGTTTTGCTAGTATAGTTAGTCGGTATAGTGTTATATGTAAGGGTAGAAAATAAAACTTGTGAATAGTAGTTAGATGTTGTTGATACATATTCACCTGAGGTCATTTAATATTTAAAAGAACTTGCATCACATTTTTGTGACATTTGGCGATCTCGGCAGGATCTCAGTTGAGTTGTGTGTCTCAGTGTCTACTATTTTGTACCGAATGTTTGGAGTATCATTTTTATTGTTTTGTTGTAAATAGTGTACATAGAATAGTGTTTCATTTATTTCTCAGTATGGAGAAAACTTTAGGGCTCATCGATATAGGCAAACAGCTTGGTCTTTCTGGTCAAGAGCTTCTTGAGTATGTCGAAAAGAAAGACGCACAAGAAAGAGAAAGAGAAGAGAGAATGTTGGAGAGAGATCTAAAGAGAATAGAGTTAGAGAACTTGGAGAAAGACAAAAAGTTGCAGTTAGCTTTGATGGAAAAAGAAATAGAATTAGAAAGGGTTAAACATTCTGACATTAAAAGCACTGCAGAGACAAAAGCATGCATGGCTAAGCTACCAAAATTACCTGCTTTCAATGAGAAACAAGATAGCATGGATGCTTATTTAAAGAGATTTGAGCGGTTCGCTGAAAACGCAAATTGGGACAAAACGCAATGGGCTACTCATCTAAGTGCATTACTGCAAGGCAAAGCCTTAGATGTGTACTCAAGGCTTTCTGTGTTTGATTCCTTAAATTATGACTCTTTAAAAGAAGCGCTTTTACAGAGATTTCAATTGACAGAAGAGGGGTTTAGAAATAAGTTCAGAAACAGTAAAGCAGAAATAGGTGAGACACCACAACAATTTGTTGTCAGGTTAGAAGATTACTTGTTACGTTGGATGAGTTTAGCAAAGGTACCCTCCACATTTGATGCCTTAAAAGATATGTTTATTAGAGAACAGTTTATGCAAGTCTCAAGTAAAAACTTGCAAGTGTTTCTAAAGGAGCACAAGGTTAAGTCTGTTAAGGAAATGACTGATTTGGCACAGCAATACCAGGAGGCACATGAGTTAGGTGTAGGTCAAACTGCTCGTGGACGCACAAATATGACGTCGACTGATTTTGTCAAAATACAGGCAAAGGGTTCTAATTTTCAGTCTAGTGAGAAGGACCGATTATGTTATCACTGTAGAGCATCCACACATTTTATTAAAGATTGCCCTCAATTGAAGAGTACTAGGGTCAAAGCTGGAGCTATCTCCCAGGTTGAGTCAAATTACAGAGGGGGTAGACATATAAACAGGGGCAGGTTTATTGGAAGGGGTGGCTTCAGAGGTAACTTTAGTGGCAGAGGTAGAAATCACCAGTATGAAACTGAAAATTTGTCTGAGAATGATAAGAAAAATGTAGCCAACCTCGTTGTAGAAAATAGAAATGATGTAAGTGAAATTGGTACTGAATCTGCTAGATTAGTGAGTAGTCAAAAATTGCCCGTCATGACTGTCGCATCAGAAAGGGAAGTTGACAGAGAACACAGTACCGCTATGAATATGCCCGTTGTAGGTGGTTACATGAATGGTAGAAGCGTAGATGTATTAAGAGACAGTGGTTGTTCAGGTGTTGTGGTTAGAAGGAATTTGGTCCAGGCTGATTGTTTGACAGGTAAGACACAAATGTGCATTCTTGTTGATGGCACTGTCAGGAAATTTCCAATTGCTAAAGTGTCTGTAGACACACCTTTCTTTACAGGTGGTGTTGATGCACTTTGTGCTGAGCGCCCAGTATATGATCTGGTTATAGGTAACATTCCGGGGGCTAGAGATGCATCCAATCCTGATGTGAACTGGAAAGCTAGAGAGGCAAGTTCTGGGTGTCAAGTTGGTAGCACAACTGAAATACTAGATAACCAAGAGGAGATTGGAGTTACTAGTGCTGTTGAAACCAGAGGTCAGAAAGCAAGAGAAGGTAAGATAAAGCCTTTGAGAGTCACTTCGTCAATAGCTGACATAAGTGTTGCAGAAGTTAGGTCTGCACAGGAAACAGATAGTACTTTAGATAAGGGTAGAGAAATCGCCATTACAGGTGAAAAGGTCATGGGTAAAAATGACAGTATACTGTGGTATGAAAAGGAAAATGGGCTGTTGTATAGATATTTTCAGTCACCAAAGGTCGAAAATAACAGGCTGTTTAAGCAGTTGCTAGTTCCAATAGGCATGAGACATCATGTTTTGAAAATAGCGCATGATTCTATACTCGGAGGTCATCTTGGAGTCAAGAAAATGGTCAAGAAGGTATTGGCTGAATTTTACTGGCCACGAGTACAGTCTGATGTTACAAAGTACTGCAAATCATGTGATATTTGCCAGAAAACGTTTGCTAAGGGTAAAGTGACCAAGATTCCTATTGGAACACTGCCTTTAATTCATACACCTTTTGAGAGAGTCGCCGTCGACTTAGTAGGGCCCATACATCCACCTTCTGATAAAGGGAATAGATTTATTCTGACAATGGTTGACTTTTCAACTCGCTACCCCGAAGCTGTAGCTCTTAAACGCATAGATTCAGAGACAGTAGCCGAGTCACTTGTTGAAATGTTCAGCCGAGTAGGCTTTCCAAAGGAAGTCCTAAGCGACATGGGTAAGCAGTTTACATCTGATGTCATGAAAGAGGTAGGCCGTCTTTTATCTATCAAACAGTTAACGACAACTCCTTACAACCCTGCTTGTAACGGGTTGGTTGAAAGATACAATGGCACACTCAAGACAATGTTGAGAAAAATGTGCGCAGAACAACCTAAGCAGTGGGATCGATTTATCGCCCCACTACTTTTTGCATACAGGGAAGCGCAGCAAGAGAGCACAGGCTTTACCCCGTTTGAGCTTTTATACGGTCGTTCTGTAAGAGGGCCAATGATGATTCTAAAGGAGTTATGGTCAAATGAAACTAACACAGATGAGGTTAGAACCACATATGAGTATGTACTGGACTTGAGAAATAGGCTTGAGGAAACCGTAAAGTTGGCACAAGAAGAGTTGGCAAAGAATAAGGTCAGGTACAAGCATTATGCAGATAGGAAAAGGAAGCCAAGGAGTATCAAGGTAGGAGAAAAGGTTCTTATTCTTCTTCCTACGGATAGAAACAAATTGCTTATGCAATTAAAGGGACCGTACACGGTGACAGAAAAAGTGAATGACTTTGATTATAAAGTTTCAGTTGCAGGTAAAGAACGCATTTACCACATCAATTTGCTCAGAAGGTATGAACAAAGAACAGATGATAGTTCAGAACATGCATGCAACATGGAACAACATCTCGGAGTCGTTGACCAGGTAAGTGTTGCCATAATAGAGGAGATAGATGACGAGACGGGAACAGGAGAAAGTGATGAAATAGGCACTGACAGTAGCACCGAAGAGTATTGTAAGAGACAGCTGACAGTGAGTTTACCATCTCTGGAAGCAAAAGAGTGTATAGATGATGTGAAGATAAACCCAGAATTGTCAAAGGAACAGAAAGGCGAGTTGCTAGATTTATTGAAAGAATACCAAGATGTTATAACTGATCTTCCAGGTAGTACCAGTCTGTATGAACATGACATTAAATTGACAACTGATGAACCAGTAAGATCTAGACCGTACCCTGTACCGCTCACTATGAGAGAAACAGTCAAGGAAGAAATTGAGAAAATGTTAAAAATGGATATCATTTATAGAACAGATTCTCCTTATGCATCCCCTGTAGTAATGGTAAAAAAGCCTGATGGTTCAAACAGATTTTGCATAGATTTTAGGAAACTGAACAAAATCACAGTGTTTGATTCAGAACCAATTGGAAACGCAGATGACATCTTTGCAAAATTAAGTAAGAGCAAATATCTTTCAAAACTTGATTTAACCAAAGGGTATTGGCAAATTCCAGTGAAACAAGACTGCCAGAAATATACAGCTTTCATTTCTTCTGAGGGACTTTTTGCCTTCAAAAGGTTACCATTTGGAATGGTGAACGCTGGAGCCTCTTTCTGTAGAATGATGAGGAAGCTTTTGCAGGGTTTGAAAGAAATTGAGAACTTTGTCGATGACATAATAGAACACACAGGTGAGTGGCAATGTCACTTAGAGGTATTGAGAGAGCTGCTGGATAGGTTAAGAGCAGCATGTCTGACAGTTAGGCCATCGAAGTGCATGTTTGGTTATTTCCAGCTTTGTTTTCTTGGTCATTTGGTTGGAAAAGGCTGTTTGAGACCAGTTGATGACAAGATCCAAGCAATCAGAAATTGTTGTAGGCCAACAACAAAGAAACAGGTACGTTCGTTTTTGGGTCTTCTTGGTTACTACCGGAAATTCATTCCAGATTTTAGTACAATAGCTTTTCCTTTGACAGAGTTGACCAAAAAGGGTTCTGCAAACAAGATAATTTGGACTCTCGGAACTGAGAGAGCATTTAGAACACTCATAAGTGCTGTCACAAAAGCACCCATTTTATGCCTACCAGACATTGACAAGACGTTCATCTTACGAACAGACGCTTCTGACATAGGTCTTGGGGCAGTCCTTATGCAGGAACATGGGGGTACTAAATTTCCTGTTTCGTATGCCAGCAGAAAGCTCCTCCAAAGAGAAAGGGCTTACTCAGTCATAGAGAAGGAATGCTTAGGTGTAATTTGGGGTATCCAGAAGTTTCAAGTGTATTTGTATGGCAGAGAGTTCTTGCTTGAGACCGATCACCAGCCCCTCATTTACTTGAATAGGTCGAAAGTAGCAAATGCAAGGCTCATGAGGTGGGCACTTGCACTTCAGATGTATAGGTTTCACATTGTTTCTATCAAAGGATCTGAGAATGTTGCTGCAGATTTTTTGAGCAGAATCTAATATTTGTTGTTTAGGGATTAGTGAAAATTTACATTTTCATCATGAAAAGGAGGGTATGTCACAAAAATGTTGACATGTATACAGAGTTATCATAGACACTAGCTTAGGTAGATAAATCCACAGGTGTAGATAGTGTGGTCAGTCAGGCGTGTGATAGCCAGGTATACAAGTGACCAGTGGTTTCAGTACACACTCACTTGGCAGACGGTTAACATGTATTTATTGGCATGAGGTAAATTGGTGCGGCCAAATATCTGGATTTATGTGAGTACATGTGGCATATTTCTGAGAGTTTTGAGTTGTTTATTTCATATCTAAATACTGTATTTTATTTGTTGTAACATGCGCAATTTGAATTGTTTCATTATTGATAACATTTTGTTGCACGGTCAGTAGGCAAACTTTGATAATATTTGCAGTCCAGATGGCATGGACGGGCTGAGAAGTTTGGGCTATGACTAGCGGGTTGCTAAAGGGCGGTATCCTTTAATATCGGCACTGGCCATAACGTATCCAAAGTGGAAAGCTGAGAATCCTTTGTGGACCCATGTTTAATTCCGGTGTGGAACACGTGGCTACCTCTGGGTGGGGTATATAGCTGGTATTATCCTAAGTGGACAATTCTGTATAGAGCAAAGTAAGCTAGAACTATATACGTATCTCCTATGTGGAACAGTCATCCTTAGAGTATGTAATTACGTGTGTTAGAGCACCAGTCCTATAGTCCAGGAATCATCCTTAGTGGAAGCATTATCCTTAGTGGAACAATAGATATCCTTAGTGGATCGTATTATCCTTAGTGGAAGAACTCTAGATATCCTTAATGGATTATATTATCCTTAGTGGAAGAACTGTAGTTATCCTTGGACCATATTATCCTTAGTGGTACTATATCTTGTCTATTATCCTTAGTGGAGACAAGTTTATGACACATTGGTTGGTGAACTATTTAAGTGCAGAGTATTAACTTAGTGGACACTCTTTAGCACCATATTGTTTTGCTAGTATAGTTAGTCGGTATAGTGTTATATGTAAGGGTAGAAAATAAAACTTGTGAATAGTAGTTAGATGTTGTTGATACATATTCACCTGAGGTCATTTAATATTTAAAAGAACTTGCATCACATTTTTGTGACACTATCAAATTCTATTAGCAAACAGAGTAGACCCTGATCAGGCGGCTCCTCTAAGAGGTCAGAGAAGACCCTTCTCTGTTTGCAATTGCGTGAAAACACGTTCATATGAGGGAAAGGGTTAAAGTACAATATGAAGAAATTTTGAATACATAATACCCATTCATTCTATATTTAATATTGTGGGAAATATAGATGGCCGCTCATCAATTATGAAGAGCAATATCAATTATTGGTGATTGACACGCCTATAGGTGACAGTTGATTGGATTATGTCTTTTCAATGGGTGGGTCTTAAAGATACTGAACCAATGAGCTGTGACATCTTGATAGTAGCAAAAGAGCGGAAATACCCGATAGTCTTTCTTTAAAGTTGTAGGAACTTTATTGATGACCAAATAATTAACACAATGATGACCATAAATCAATGACCCCCCTGCGCTGAAACACCAAGGTAGTTTCCGTACATTGTAGAGCACGCAAAGCGATCATTGTTTTAATGTATGACCAAAACATTTGACCCCCATTATACTGAATTATCGTCCGCTTAAAAAATGTAGTCTGCAAAATAAATGAAATAAGCATTGCTTTAGTTCGTTGAAAACAAACAGAAAAATGAGAGTCAGACATATTTGACCCTAGTAACACTCTGGGGAACTCATCATCTGTTCAGTATACAAACTGTTTGTAAATATTAAGGAAGCCACGCTCGGCGGGCTAAGGGTTGATCTGCATTTTTTTTTTATCTTTTTAAACTTTCAGGGTCCTATAGAGAATGTCCAAGTTACCTACATTTATTATGCTGAAAGAATTTGCTTTTAAAAATGTTTTTTTGTTTTCTTACCGGGTTTCCTTCTGTCTTCTTTTAAAATAAAAATCGACTAAATTTTGTTTCCGCGTAAAAACATCGAATTAGTGTTAGTGTATCATTTTCAAAGGCAAGTGACTGCTTAATGCGGTGTACGGAAAAATGCCACTGGAAAAAAAATGCCACCGGAAAAAATGCCACTGGAAAAAATGCCACCCTGATTTGGAAAAATGCCATTGGAATATATGCCACTGGAAAAAATGCCACCCTTTTTTCAAAATTATATTTTATCCTTTTTTTAAGGCCCCAAATAGGGGGCAAAGGTCCGGGGGCAAGTGTCCGGGAGGCAAATGTCCGTAAACCGAAATACCGATATCATGAATATTTATTAAATTTATTTTTAAAATAGCTTATGTACTGAGGCTTATTTGGTATTGGAACAAAACTATAGAGTTAGATTCAACATAAATTCATAAGCAAACAGAGAATACCCTGATCAGACGGTTTTTATAAGAGCCATCGTATCCGTGTCTACTCTGTTTGCAAGCACGTGAAAAGCGTCGATGCTCTCAGAATTTTTACTTCTGTTGCCGGGTCATGTCAGACGTGCGGATCTCTAGCTGAAGTGTAACCTAAAGTTTGGTTGTCGGTGGGTTTCAACCATTTCCCTGTTTAATATTTATGTCGGAAAAGATGACATCATGCTATTTATAAGTTGATTTTTATAATGGTGTATGTACGCGGTCCATGACTTTTCTTGGTACTTGTAGAAAATGTAGAGTCAGATCTTATATAATTTCACAAGTAAACAGAGCTGGTCCCGATCATACGACTCCAATAGGCACCTTCAGATCTTGGTCTACTCTGTTTGCAAAGGCATGGACATTGTTTATATATGGTAAAGGGATAAGCAAACAGAGCAGACTCCTGGTCAAACAGCTTTTATTTAAGAAATCTGATCTGAGTCTTATCATTTAAAGGTCAAGTAAACAGATCGGGGTTTCGTCAAATTCTGATAGTGTACAGTTAGTTAAACACTAAGCTTTAGAAAATTCTTACCGTGTTTATCTAGTTTTGATTTAAATCGAGTTTTTATTGTACCGCGAACCGTGTATTTTGAAAATCGATACATGATTATCTCCCTTGCGTGACGTCACTTGTGATGCTCGCCTGTCAGGGATCCCATTGAGAGGGAGGAATGTACACAGAAACTTAACCTTTTCCTTTAAATTAACGCCTCTGCAAACAGAGTAGATCCAGATCAGAGCCTACAGGAACCGTTTAATTAGGGTCTGTTCTGTTTGCTTACAAAATTAGATCAAATCCGACTACTAAGTTTCTATAAATACCCAAATTATTTTCACACTTTTCCAGACATTACGTCCATGGATTAGCCATAGAAAGTGACACTTAGTTTATCGAGTAGGGGAAACTATTTATGGGGTGTGATGTTTATTTTAGGTGTGGAATACAACGATACTTAAAATTAAACACATACTTTTTAATTTGTTAATCTTAAACCTTCTCTTGAATTTTACCCATGCCCTGTTGTATAATTACATATAGTTTCGCTGTGTACACGTATTTGACTGTGCAATCACTGCTGTAAATCAACTTGTAAATAGTGCAGACCCTGATGAGACAGCGGTGATTCGAGACAACTCCTGCAGGTTTTCACTATTTACAGGTATATTGACGTGAATAGCAAGCGAATGGTTAAAACTTACTTTACCTGTCAGTGAATTAACACTATTCATAAACTATAATTTAAAAAGAGGATGAGGTTAGAACCAAGACCATTAGCAAATAGTGTAGATTCAGATCAGAGGGACCATTTGGGTCCCGTCCATGAGTTGGGTCCAAACAACTTTTAGACAGAACCAGACAACTTTAGATGGATTTCATATTTAGGCAAAGTGGGTTCAGATGAAATGGGACGTTCTCGTTAAGTAACATAGTACTATGTATAAATGTACGTACTTTAGAAAAACAAAGAAATTCCACCAAAATGCAGAAAAATAGAAAATTAGTTATTTATCTATTTTACTTTAATATTTGCAATACCAAAAATGATGCATTACTTTCGGGAAATCGAGTAAAGGTTGAACTACCAAAATATGTATTTTGTTGGGAAAATGAGAAAAGGTGGATCTTGATAATAAATGGTTGTCAGTCTTGAAGAATGACTAATTTTTTTTAATATATTCATGTTTCTGAAGCTTGTGAATTATGTTTAAATGACTGGACCCACTACAAATAAAAATGTCTATAAAAAAATATTGTCAACACATTAAAACTGTTACTACATTTTTCTTTATCATAATTTTACAGTATACTCGTATGTGCAATTTAATTATGGTTTGTATTACATGTATATGGGAACAACAGTAAACATAGCCAGTAGAATTTCTCTATGCATGTATGAATGAATGTGTTAAATGGCCTTAGGCCATATTGTACTAAGCCATATTACACACGAAATGCCCCATGCAGGGTCAGTCTCCAGATGTCAGTTATCATAGTGGCCTTTTGTCAAATACCGAACAGGGGACAATGATTATTGCAAGGCCATAAAACCCGCTTCCTGTATATTACGTATTGTTGCATTCCTTTATGTAGCTGTGGTAACTTGTCAAAAGAATCAATCATTGCGGTCATGGTGCCTCAAAGTTAGTTTTGGGCAAAATGTAGGTAATAATCAGTAAAACTATAATTATAAAACGCATCCAATGAACAATTCCGTAAATTACAGTAATCCAGAATGACTTTTTTCCTATGGATTTATGGGCAAAATTGTCCATGTTCAAAAATTGCAAAAGGATCATATTTATGATAAACGATTTCCCTTATGAAAAAATATGTGTCAGTAAATCACTTCACGAATATAAACCCTTCATTCCATGTGCCTGTTTATGCCAATGCAAACATAGTAGACCCAGATCAAACATATTGAAACAAATTTACAAACAGAGTAGATCAAGATCAGAGAGTTTCTGATCAGGTTCTTGTCGATTTGCTTAAGAAATAATATACCGGTAGGTCTGGTTATACAATTACTGCCATAGCATGTGCTCACATATCATTAACTCTCCAATTAAATCATTATTTCTTACAAGAATATTCATGAAGAAGATCTAAAGGCTTTTTTCACAATGTTAACTTTTCAAATAGATCGATCATTAGCTCTGACAGATCAATTAGGATTAGATCAACAAACTTTCGCAAGCAAACAGAGCAGAACCTGATCAGACAGCTCTTACAGGAACTGTCCGATCTGGATCTACTCTATTTGCAAACGCGCGTGAAGCCGTTTATATAAGAAGAGAAGGGTTGGGAAATTGATTTTAAAGCAAATTAGGTGTCTGCTGCCAGCAGTGCTAAATCGTGTTTATTAATCATTTTTTCTTATGTTAAGTGTACTTTTAAAAGGAGTGTTCTAATTACCTTACTTAACGAATCTTTATAAGCTTGTCATTGAGCAAACAGGGTAGATCCAGATCAGATTGCTCAGTATTTTGATTTTGGTCTACTCTGTTTGAAATTTAAGAAAGTTAAGGAATTAGAAAATGGAAAAAGTTTGTGTTTAAGTTAATTGGGGTAATATTATAATAATTTATAAATAATATGGCTAATATTACATCATCCATAGCTATTGGATCTATATTACCTGTCACAAAGCTAACATGGTTGAACTAGATCATATAGCTTTAGATTTGATTTGGGTCTACCCTGTTTGAAATAAATATAAGGAATCTCCTCCTTGTGATCTACAATGTTTACTTTTATAAGTATAGAGTGTGCTAATTACCTTACTTAATGAATCTTTATAAACTGGTCATTCAGCAAACAGGGTAGATCCAGATAGCTGCAATTTTGATTTTGGTCCACTTTGTCCAAATATTTGGAGTATAATGATTAATTAACAAAAATAGTGGGGAACTTTTGTAAGCCTTGGCCATTTTAGTGAGGGGCTTTTGATCGAGAGGCTTCTGTAGTGAGGGGCTTTTAGATGAGGAGCTTTTGTAGTAAAGGGTTTTTGAGTGTACCCCTATTCGACATATGAGGCATGGCCAACACATAAATAAGAATGTCTTCCATTTCAAAGAAAGGTCAGATCATGGGATCTTTTTTTCCAAAGTTCAGCTAGTTATGTATAGGGCGTTCCTGAAGGCCGATTCATTCCAGCTTCTTGTTATACATTGTATCTACCCTTCGGTATACGGACATTTTCTCTCTAGGACATTTGTTCTCCTATTTGGACATGGGAGGATAGGGCTGACATTTGTCCCCTTCAAATTTTATTTTATTTTACTTGCTCTACTTGCTCGCAAAGGATAAAAAAGAAAATACCTACATTGTTCTAAAAACGGACGGTTGATTACACAGGAAATCGGTAATGCAGAAAGAGTAAGGAGCTTTCTAAATTACTTCAATCTGCAATTAGCTGTCATCTGTTTTAAACGATCGTCAAATCAACATTTTTAAGAATGGTTGTTTACAATCGCCGCCCCTTAACCGATAATCTTTCTAAACCGATATTGGAGCTACATGTATCCTGTGTTTAGTTACCACCTTTTTTAAATGACAGCCAATTCAACTGTTTTTAATTGTTATTTTACTTCGCTATACCGGTTTGAGAACCTCTCTAATCAGGTCATTTCTCGGTATGGTCACAGGGTTCGTTTTATAAGGTTTTGCAGTAATTTTGTTATTATCAGGGGCAGTTACATTTTTAACGCATCGAATATTAGACCACCGGCTTACTTTAAAACTAGAAATTGGCATTTAAATTAAGAAATATGCTTTTAAAAAGAAAGAAAGTTGGCGTACATGTATGAGATATATATTTTGCTGTACGTATTTATTAATAAATGATAACTACAGTATAACCTCTGCAAAGCAACACTCTGGGAGATATAAACTTCTGTATTGTCGTTGTAGAGAGGTTGTTGCTCATCGGAGTTTCATGGCAACTCTCTCTCAAGAGACAACCCAGTAAGGAATACCTGGGATCTTTTGAATACAAGTGACCGCTTAATGCAGGACAAAAGTACTTTTATCCTGCATTAATCTGCCACCTGTCTTAAAACAGACATTTTATTTGTACATGTATCGATGTAGAGAGGTTCCACTGTAAGTTTTGGGGATTCATTTAAAGTGTTGTTGAAAGGAGGTGTTTGCTGTAATCTGTACTGTATGCTATAAACCCCTTCACTGTCATTATGACGTAATAATCCACTAAAATAGTCACTGTCAAATCATTGTCTGCTTACATGTTTCATCTACTTTTCTTTATAAAAAAATTATGATAGTTTTTTACTTAACCCTTTCCTCCATAAATACTCCTTTCTACGCCTCTGTAAAAGTCACCTGTTGAAACCAATGTGATAAAAAGAGCATTTGCTCCTACACGTATAGGAGTATATGCTCTATTTAACACAATGGTTTCAAATTACAAAATTCTAAAAACAATAATTTTATCTACTTAATGCTCCTTTTCGGTAGATTTATTCAAAGAGGTTGGATCCAAATTGAGCCTACATGTATGGAGGAATGGGTCTTAAGAAACTTTAATATAAGTGTCAAATGGTTTGGATCCTTATCAGACGCGGCGTCTGATCAGGATCCAAACTGTTTGCAAACATTAGAGTTTTCAAGTTTGACATGGAAGGCTTTAATAGTAAATACAACTTACAATGGGGAAATTGTGATCTATTTCTAAATAAGGAATAGGTCATGGAATTTAAGCAGGCGACACGTTGGTTTAGACATATCCGTTTAACGAAAGAATGTGGGTGTACGAGGTCCGTGGTTTGATAAACCATGTACATACTGTATACGCTTCTTTAATAACATTGATTAATTTAATTCGTATGCCCCTTCACTCCCAGAATTCGGTTGCCAAGACATTAACAACACTTTAGATCTAGACCAGACGTCCAATATCTCATTATCAAACCAGAACCAAAAACTGGTTTACATCTATATCTACGTTTTTAGAAAAAAAATGGATCATCTTTTTTAATCCATAGGATGCAGGTACATCATGGCAGTGAATCGATTGTAAAATATTAAGCACAAGGGTAATAAAACAACCATACAAGTATTATTCGAATGGCTATTGAAACTGGTTAAAACGTACATTTAAGCTGCCGAACCAAGACTAAATAATGGAGAAAACTTCTAACTTTACAACTCACCTGGCTGAATTGATATTAGATGTATTAGTAAATAAAATCCCTCAATTCTTTCGTCTGCCAGAACAATATTTATATACATGTAGATCTATACAGAAATCATAACAAGACCAGTCAGGACTATTCTCATAACAGAATCAATAGGTTTTGTTGGTCGTTTCCAGTAGATTTCTGATAATTAAAATTTACACTGATGTGAAACTGAAAACAAAATCGATTGGGAATTAGAATTGGAACCTAAAACATAGAGTCGAAATGAAGATGAATTCATTAACAATGTGCACAAACGTATGCAAACCTGATACAAGTTATACAACCTAGTAACTTATTGTGTGTGTTTTGTGTTTAACGGGTGTTCCGTGTTTCTATATAAAACATCTTACGTATTGAACAACAAATAATTGAAATAGAAAGCATACTAGAATATCGCACCCATATTATGCAGAAACGAATCAGACAATTCACGGACAGGTTATATTCAGTACAATCAAACGCGCCAAAAATAATGGATGAATTAATTTGTGTTTGCCGAATGCAGAACAGTTTCGGTTTGGAATTAGTCTAAACGAACCATTTCTCGAGTGTTTTATTTCATACATTTCATATCAATTTTGCAAAATGTGGATGTATATATTTGTATGTACTTGTAAAGAGAAAGATAAGCCGTGAAAATGGATATAAAAGGATGAAAAGGATATAAATATCAATCCAGGTAAGGTCCAGCGCGATCCGCAGTGGTACACAGTGGTCCACGATGATACCATCGCGACCTGCGGTGATAACGATCGCGCCCGGCGACGAGTGCCCCTGTGGAGGGACCAGCGCGGACCCATCACAACCCGCGCTCGATTGCGGAAGACCGCATATCAGCGCGGACAAAAATACCCGTGTCCGCGTTGGATAAAATTGCGATGGGCCGCGGAAAACAAAAAGTCCGCGAGGCTTGTACTGTATATCATAACATTCAGAAAGCTTTTTCAAAATTCTATTATCGAAATTTACCCCTCATTAGTAAATATATATGCAATTTACGGACGTTACTGCAACAAGGTATTTCTCATCCAGATTTCTATGGTGATGTTATCTACAAACTTAGGAAAATTCATGGTCATATCTATTTTCACGATTTGTTTATTAAACGCATTAAAACTTTTAGGAAGAAAGGTTATGACCCTATTATATTGCAACACACTGCATGTTTGGTTATCGACCCCTTTACAGTCGGTCGCTACGATTTCCTCTTTGCTTGCATGATGACAGGCCGAGGGTAGTACTCTATGATGGTATACTCTTAAACCCAGAAATGGGATGAGCTTACCAGACTCATGTATTACCTATTCTTTGTCGTGCCCTTAACGGCTTCCCTGCAGTTGCTCTGTCTTCAGCAAAGTCATTGAGTACATATTTGACGGACTTTCACAGTTGTTATGCTATGTTTTACATTTTGTACTGTGATTACTGTCTTCTATGTTGTGGGGAAGTCCGGCGGGGATACCTTTATTTACAATGTTTGTTTAGCTAGGATGGCTTTAAGATAAGAGTGAGGTTAGGACGTCCGTAAACCGGTTTAAACCCCCAGTGGTGATTTTGCTACTGATCGTGCCACCCTTACTTTTGTTTGTCTTGTGTCTTTGTGCCTGTGTTTTGTTCATGTTTGTCTCTGGTGCTCGTGTATTTGTTTGTGTTTTCTGTTTTCTTCTCGTGTGTTTGGTTGTGTGTGTGACATGCTGTCTATTGATGTGTTGGTGGTGATTGCGTCTTGTATGTGACTTTCTACTGTATGTGTGTGTATGAGTATAAATTGCTATGCTTTCTGTAGGTGTTTTGGTGATGGTGGCGTTTTGTGTGTTGCTTTTCCTGCTTGACTTTACTACTTTTTCATTGAAGTCATGCGCATTGGGACTATGGCATTAACATAATTGAAACACTATTATGATGATCTGCATTCCGACATCCAGTATGTTTAGAACTCATATATGAATATAACATCTATGCCAACTGAAACACTATCATCGTCTTCCCTCCATACATTCCCACATACAGGTGGTTTGTCTCCTGACAATGACTCACACAGTTTACATCACTGTCCAGTCCGTCCGCCTCGGTTAGGATTATTTGGATCTTGGTGAGGTCGGCAGTCAGCATGTGCACATTTCTACTATAATAACAACAAACATAAATATTGTCGTGATGATCATACTTTCGTCGGACCTCTCAGTTCTTTGTCACTACATTGTATATACAAAACTTACTACACCGTCCATTGTAAGACTGATCAATTCATTTCTCTCGTAGTCAGATATGTACATGGTATCGCCATCCCTGCTGATACACACATATTCCGAACAACTGAACAACATATTGTCATCAACCATCAGTCTCTATCCTCTTCATCACGTTGTCGTGCATGTCCTTGATCTCCACCTTTGCAGGATTTATGTATGTTACGACCAATCTATCATTGTTTTAGGCCAAACTGCGACACCTTCCATTCACCCTTATTTCTTTTTCTATTGACAGCGAACCTGACACCCGTGATAGACATACTACATGTTTCTCCTTTAGAACTCATGTTAATGTCTGCCAAGTGTGTTGCTGTCATTGGTAGACATTTATCAGCCATTGCTTCTTGTTTTTCGATACTCATATCAACTGCACATGAAATCTTACCCAGAAAATGTGGATTTTCAGTAAAACATTGAAATTTTCTGTTTGGTTCAAACCAAAATTTCGTCACTACCAACTCTTTCTCTACCGAGCGTAACTTATCCTGCAGTGTTTTTATGTTTTTACTGTTATTCTTCATTGATATATAAGCCTGACACACTTGTCTGGAAGACTTAAGGCTTTGAAAGTCTGCAAGTATTGTCTCTAATGTCTCTTTTGTCGCGGCACAGTTCTCTGAAATTGGCGTCATTTTCTTTTCATCATTTGTAACAAACGCTTCAGCTTCTTCAATTATGTTTCTTTCAAATTCATCCAGTTTGTCGAGGAGTTTCTCTTTGAATTGCTTTATTGGTCGAATTAAATCCGAATAGTATATATCTGTTTGTGTTATGACATCACTTGACTAGGATATCATGTCACAATACTTTTGGCTCAATGATTTTAAGTTAATGGTGAATTTTGCATACAAATATCAGATATTTTAGATATAATAACATCACGGGTATTTATTAGCTAATTTATAAATTGAAGGTCTGACTCTCAGAGCATACCTTAAAATGGAAGAGTTTTTATTGGATCTTATCAGGAAATATTCTGATTTTTGCAAAATATGTATGAACAGAGTGAAATGAATGGTTACTATGGAAACAGTTAAAATGTTACTTAGAGTTAATGTTTTGGTCCTCCAATTTGATATTTTGGTTTCTGAGGATTTTTTCATCATGTTAAACTGCATTTGAAGTTGTTTTCTGATATTTGTATTATAAAAAACAATAGTTTACATTATTTACGTTATTTCTATATTGTTTTTACTATTTTTAATGTTCTCATTAATAGTAATGAGTATGCAAATAAGGTTATTTAAAACAACAGCTGGAAATAAAAGCACAATGTCTATAAGACTAATGTATATATGAAGGGCAAAAGTAGTAATGCGAAAAGAGAACATTGCAGAATCGGTTTTATTGAGTATGTTCATGAGTAGTAATTAAAAGTGCAACACTAATCATGCCTCCTAGCACCGGCTTAATCAGCATTCAAGTCTCAAAACTAATAACATAAGAACTAATACGAGAATACCAATTACCTTATATTTATATTGGCATTATGAACCAAGAACCGAATAACCATGACAGAAACTTTAGAATCAGATTTATATTATCCATTCACTCCATGACTACGCCTTTGCAAACAGAGTAGACCCAGATCAGACGGTTCTTATAGGAGCCATTTCATCAGAATCTGATCTTTTTGCTTATGATACAATATAGATATATTTCTACAGCTTCTGTCATAGCTAAAAATGCATATGTGGTATTATAACAAATTAATAAGTGTTCAGTTATCAACCGTTTATTCGTTCAAATCATCCCCTTGTCAACTAGGGACGGTAAGCGTAAGAGTGTTTCTTTGTGACACGTTCATGTAAGGAAACGCTTGGCCAGGGTTAAGCGCTTCATATTTCACAATGAATATAACATTACCATTATTCTCCAAAAAATGGCCAGCAGGTCGATGTGTACTCTCAAGTATACACATTCCTTGCAAACAGTCCATATTCAGAAGAGATATCAAGAATACTCCGCTTGTAAACAGTCCGTATCTAGAACAGAGATAAAGAACGCTCAGTTGTACACATTCCATATCCAGGGGTGTGTTTTATTATCTCAAATCTGAAACAGGATTACAGATCATGAGTGTGATTCGGTCGTTCTTTTTATCGAATCACGAACATGTTCTCTACTCAGACTAATCAAGCTCTGACCTCGATTAAAATCTAATCATAATCAAAATGGCAGAATTTACTCTAAAAGCAGAGGAGGCGCGCCATTCTAGAAATGGTTATTGGAGGTATTTTCTATTTGTTTTCGAAGTAAAATATGTTCTTAACATATTTTTATTTTATTAGATCTAGGCACACCCAATGAGTATTTTCTTTTGTGAGATGGACGTTTCTGCGGCCATGTTTAATACAACATGTCATATCAAACTGTTTTAATACCATAGCAACCGTGATTAAGATTGTGTGTATAATCAAAATCATGGTTTAGGAAATAATAAATTCTGAAGGGTGGTCATCCCCCGAAAGCCAGAATTGCAACACAAAAAAGAGAAAATTGCAGACTCGGTTTTATTGGAGTCTGTTCATGAGCAGTAATTGAAAGTGCAACACTGCTCACGCCCCTAGCACCGGCTTAAGCGGTATTCAATTTTCAGAACAAGAAGTACTGACATTCATGATCTCGAAGGATCAGAAGCTATAACAACACTGAGAATGAAGTACTGGGCGACGTTTTACGGCCGCCACATTAGCACTTAACACCTGCTGTTGTGAAGATTATACTTTCTGAAGGGTGGTGATCCCCCGAAAGCAAAAATTGCAACACAAAAAGAGAAAAAAAACACCCCACCGCCCTGCAGAGATAAAGAACATTCGGCTGTACACAGTCCGTATCCAGAACAGAGATAAGGAACACTTGGCTGTACACAGTCCGTATCCAGAACAGAGATAAAGAACACTTGGCTGTACACAGTCCGTATCCAGAACAGAGATAAAGAACACTTGGCTGTACACAGTCCGTATCCAGAACAGAGATAAAGAACACTTGGCTGTACACAGTCCGTATCCAGAACAGAGATAAAGAACACTTGGCTGTACACAGTCCGTATCCAGAACAGAGATAAAGAACACTTGGCTGTACACAGTCCGTATCCAGAACAGAGATAAAGAATACTTGGCTGTACACAGTCCGTATCCAGAACAGAGATAAAGAACACTCGGCTGTACACAGTCCGTATCCAGAACAGAGATAAAGAATACTTGGCTGTACAAGTCTACATCCAGAACAGAGGTAAAGAACACTCGGCTGTACACAGTCCGTATCCAGAACAGAGATAAAGAACACTTGGCTGTACACAGTCCGTATCCAGAACAGAGATAAAGAACACTTGGCTGTACACAGTCCGTATCCAGAACAGAGATAAAGAACACTTGGCTGTACACAGTCCGTATCCAGAACAGAGATAAAGAACACTCGGCTGTACACAGTCCGTATCCAGAACAGAGATAAAGAATACTTGGCTGTACAAGTCTACATCCAGAACAGAGGTAAAGAACACTCGGCTGTACACAGTCCGTATCCAGAACAGAGATAAAGAACACTTGGTTGTACAAGTCTACATCCAGAAGAGACATGAAGAACATTCGGCTGTAAACAGTCCATGTTTAGAAGAGAAATAAAGAACACTCGACTGTAAACAGTCCATATCTAGACGAGACATAAAGCATACTCGGCTATAAACAGTCCATATCCAATAAAGACATAAAGAACTCTCGGATGCGCATTAGGATCCAAACTATTTCACCCTCTACAGAAATTGAAAAAGTATTAGATTACAGTTTACGGAGGAGATATGTATTGACGAATATTTCCACGTGTTCGAAAGTTAACTCTTGTTTCGTCTGATTACCCATGCTAACTCGACGTCTCATCAGGATCTAAACTGGTTGATGACTCGTTTATGTTCCTTTCATAAGTATTCAAACGCTTTGACGACACTATTACCTCTGTTTAAGGATATACAAGGACAAATGTGGCTGTAGACAATTTCTGCAGAAGCGTTTGTTTCTTTGTGTTGATAAACATCCGTTTATGCTATTGGCTAATTAGATGCCCCGTTGAAAGGGGAGAGGATACAGAGAAATCAGGGCGTGATGCCCTATTCTTATTATAGACAGAGTTTCTCTGGTTCTTTTAGATGCTCAGTGTAAAGCACTGATATATCGGACCTCAGTTTATAGTCTCGTCTGAAGGTTTTTTGGTTGCAGCAGAGGATTACGTATGCGAAAAATGCAGTGTGTATATAATTCTACGTGAAAACCGGAGATGACATTTACAGGCAGTTTGGATACAGTAAAAACACAAAGTGAATGACTCAGTGTCTCATTGGGACCAAACATATTAAACAAAAGTGAAATAAAAATATATCCTGAAAAACATATGCAGATGTCATATTTGCAGACGATTATTTATTCGACGGTCGGAGCTTTAAGTAGAACTCTGTCGTCTGCTAAATATGTCGCCTACTTCCTTGTTGTATTTGTTAAATGTTGTCCCATGTCTTTCAAAAACAAACACAGCAAACAGTTAAGATACACGTGGAACGGCGGGTTATACGCCGTATCATCATGTTTCAAACTGTTTTACAACGAATTTGCGTCATGAATATTTATCAGCTGCAGTTTTATGTTAGCATATGCACTAGTAGACTGGATTTATTGGTTGATAGAGAAATAGACTCGGGTCTATATGAGCAATTAGAGCAGGCCCTATTTCGATGTAAGAGTCATCTGATCTTGGTCTCCCCTGTTTGCTGTAGGCAAAGGGATGAACATGTGTTTACATAAGGTAAAGTGTTAAACGGTAATCATATACAATGTACATGTATTCGTCAATGGCTGCGAGAGTTTACAGGTTACCTCTTGAATATTCATGTTAGAAATAATATCATCAAGAATATGTATTAACCGATACAGTGATCCCTCTCTACAACGACACCCTTTGGGATACGAAGATTGCAGGTGTTGTTCAGAGGGAGTTGTTATAGGGAGGGAAAATCAAACATAATTAGCCTGTTTGCAGATCCCCAGATAAGGTGTATTTCGAGAACTAAAACCGTTATGCCTCTATCAAACCCTATGTTGTGACCACTCTTTAGAATCGTCACAAAGTGACGATTCTAAAGAGTGGTCACAACATAGGGTTTGATGGAGGCATGAAGAAAATACGATGGAGCCTTGTTGTTTCGGAAACAGTGGCATGCGTTGTTGTAAGGAGGGAATCGTTATTGAGAGGGTCGTTGTAGGGAGGGAGCACTGTATTTATGATGGCATATAAATACGTTCGTTTGTTGTACATTGTATTCTGTTTTGCTTGTATTTTGGTATTGGCAGAAATTATAACATCAGATCAGTATAATTCCAAAAGCAAGCAGAGGAGGGTACATCTGTTTTGGGTCTAACCTGTTCGCAAGGGTTAACGACTCGTTTTAAAGTTTCGAACGTAATATGGCGGGTTGACCTATCAATGTAATGACGAAGTTATAATGATGTTTGCTTTTGTAAATATTGCACTTAGAGTAGACCCAGATCAGACCCAGTTCTATAGGAGGTTTGCTATGTTTGCTTGAAAATATTGTTGATGTATATGCAATATGTCTATTTCCTACGTAAATATTTAATAGGCAAATGTCCAACCTTTACTTCATAGAGACGTGCGTACTCAATAAAGTTCACCTTGTACTCCATAGAGACGTTAATATTCAACATGGTTCACCCTGTTCGACACCTGTTCACACACAATAGACCCAGAGTAAATGGCTCCTATAAAAACGGTCTGATCAGAGTCTGCTCCGTTTGCTAAAAAAGGTTAATTAATATCCACACAGTCATTATGTCTGATATCAAAATGTATGGAGTAAATTAGTTAAAGAAATGGACGAAATTAAGCATTATCATTAGCATTATTATCAATATACACATTTATATAGCGCTCTTTTCCAGGCGCGGATTTAGAAGGGCGGAGCCGGCATACGCCCCTCCCCCTAAAATTGTCACGAGTGATCATATTATATCGAGAGGTGATATATTCACCAGTGATCATACTTTCACGAGTGTCGACTTTCTATTTTCACGAGTGGTATTTTTCACTGGTGGTAAAATGTAACAACAGACAATATTTTCACGGGCGTTGATATTTTCACGGGTGCTGACACTTTCACGATTGTTGATCTTTATATGGGTCACCTAGAGTTTACACTAGGCGTATTCGACTGGAGGGTTTTTGTTGAGTAAATATTAGCTCCGCCCACGTGCGCAGTGGCATATAATTACGTATAGTTCGATGCCCAGTCGAATGATTTTTTTCATTTCATTACTTATCGCTGGCCGCTTGTGAATTTGATAAGAGCAAAATGGCAAAGCGAAAACGCGCTGTTATTTCTGGGCGACAGCAGTTCTGACAACGATTCCAACGACTAACATGATAACATCGCTGGTTTGGTAATCCTACTGCTGAGGGCTAAACGGTGGGTAAACTTTTTTATATCTACATGTACTCTATTCACTACATCTATTAACCTTTAGCCTGCTATGAGCGGATGAGTGAATACCTATGCAAACAGTTTGGATCCAGATGAGCTCGGCGTTTCATCAGGATCCAAACTGATTGACACCCTGATTGCAATTTGGTAGACATATTCATTATTGCTCGAATTTCGAATCTAGTAGGTGAAAACAATCGCCAAAAAGGTTGCTCAGCAGGCTAAAGGTTAAACTTGTCATGTCTACTTTCGGTTTGGCGATGTCCGATTCTGTCTCGGTATTCCGAGTCAGACTATCATTTTAAATGGAATATGCGTTTTGAAGTTCTGTTATTTTGAAGTATTTAGGTGCCTACCGAACATATCTCATGTCGTCAGCTTGGTTAATTAATTAACAAGTTAATTTGCATTATACATATGCAGAACTGCCTCGCGCTAAGATGGTGATCCCCGTTTTGAGATTCCATACCAAAAAGCAAACATAGTGTAAACCCATATCAATGACAGCTTTGAATAAGTTGCATGTGGTCAGGATCTGTACACTAGTGAGGTGTAAGAGTGTAGAGCCTAATTAGTTCACATTCGTGTTCTCTAAATGGTGATATCGAGCTACTTTCGGATTTAAGGATATTCCGGCAGATAAGACGGCAACCACCACAAAATCAGCATGCTGTTTTACAGTTCGTTGGTGACTAGAGCCTAATCTGCATACTCATTCCGAATGCGACAACAGATCTGAGTCTACACTGTTTGCAATGCGTTGTAGTTTAGAATTTCACAATGCAGCCATTAATATATAAAATTTTGTCTGACCAAAACCTGCATAAACATGTACATGTACCATACAAGATTTCCCAACATCACTTATTGTTGTAACCTTTCATCAGAATTGTCTTTACCAGACAATTTTAAAGAGTGATTGCAACTTAGACTTCGACGGAAAGGTATTTTATTTTCAAAATACTCCTCTTATCTGAAGCCCGGATAAGGGTTTGTTTTCTCAAGGGTACTGATATATTTCTATTTTCTGTTTCCAGACGGAGATCTCGATATAGACAGAAGAATTACATATCAGATACAGTGTATCTCTCTTCAGACTGGATGAGTTCAACACGTTTTTCAGACTGAGTACAATTAGTGTTCAGTACATACAGGAAAAGATTTGTGACATCCGTTGGCAAGATCATGTTTCTAGCATAGCCTGTAGACAAGAAACTGGTAAAACTTCCAAATACCTCTGGAAGACCAGGTTTTGATATTCTTATCAAGTTATGGCACATGGCAAGTCTAGATATAAGTATTCAGCTATATCTGATAGATTTGGTGTTACTGAATCTAATGATGATGCTATGTGCCAAAGATGAAAGCTGAGAACCCTGTAGATTTAGAGGAGAAGATTTTTAAAGGTTCAAATTGTTGACAACTGGAAGACGCATGCCGATGGACGATGGACATAAGGTGATCACAAAAGCTCACCCCGAGCACCCTGTGCTCTGGTGAGCTAAAACTGTAAACTCTAAAACAGAATTTGAACTAACAGTTGGTTACTTTTAAATTTCTCAACCCAACCCTCAGTGAGATAATTGATAATGTCTTGTTATTGAAACATTGATTATGGATCTATTAATGATTAACAAAGTTCTGCTAATAATGTTTTACATATTTCTCCATATTAAAAAACAAGAGGGCCAGAATGGCCCTGACATCACTCACCAGGCAATCAGAGGAGAAGATTTTCAAAGTTTTCATTATATGTTTCTATAGAAAACTAGCCATCCCTGGGGTGGGGCCAATTTTGACCCCAGGCGCATAATTTATACAACTTTGTAGAGGACCTGAACATGATGCTATGTGTCAAATATGAAAGCTGAGAACCTTCCAGTTTCAGAGGAGAAGATATTCAAAGTTTTCACTATATATATGTTTCTATTGAAAACTGGCTACCCCTGGGGTGGGGCCAATTTTGACCCCAGGGCCATAATTTATATAACTTTTGTAGAGGACCTGAACATGATGCTATGTGCCAAATATGAAAGCTGAGAACCCTGTAGATTCAGAGGAGAAGATTTACAAAGATGTCACTACATGTATATGTTTCTTTTGAAAACTGACCACCCCTGGGGCGGGGCCAATTTTGACCCCAGGGGCATAATTTAAATAACTTTTGTAGAGGACCTAAACATGATGATATGTGCCAAATATGAAAGCTGAGAACCCTGTAGATTCAGAGGAGAAGATTTTTCAAAGTTTTCACTATACGTTTCTATTGAAAACTGGCTACGCCTGGGGTGGGGCCAATTTTGACCCCAGGGGCATAATTTATATAACTTTGGTAGAGGACCTGAACATGATGCTATTTGCCAAATATGAAAGCTGAGAACCGTCCAGTTGAAATGAGAGGAGAAGATTTTCAAAGTTTTACTATATATTTCATTAGAAAACAAGGCATCTATGGGGCGGGCCAATTTTGACCCTAGGGGCGTAATTTATATAACTTTTGTAGAAGACCTGAACATGATGCTATGTGCCAAATATGAAAGCTATGAGCCTTCCAGTTTAAGAGGAGAAGATTTTCAAAGTTTCACTATATGTTTCTATTGAAAACTGACCACCCCTGGGGTGGGGCCAATTTTGACCCCAGGGGCATAATTTATATAACTTTTGTAGAGGACCTAAACATGATGTTATGTGCCAAATATGAAATCTGAGAACCCTGTAGATTCAGAGAAGAAGATTTTCAAAGTTGTCACTATATGTTTTTATTGAAAACTGGCTACCCCTGGGGCGGGGCCAATTTTGACCCCAGGGGCATAATTTATATAACTTTTGTAGAGGACCTGAACATGATGTTATGTGCCAAATATGAAAGCTGAGAACCTTCCAGTTTCAGAGAAGAAGATTTTCAAAGTTTTACAATATATTTCAATAGAAAACAAGACACCCCTGGGGCGGGGCCAATTTTGACCCTAGGGACATAATTTATATAGCTTTTGTAGGGGACCTACAGATGATGCTATGTACCAAAGATGAAAGCTGAGAATCCTGTAGATTCAGAGGAGAAGATTTTTAAAGGTTCAAATTGTTGACGATGCACGCCGACGGACATCAGGCGATCACAAAAGCTCACCCTGAGTACAAAAGTTCTCTGGTGAGCTAAAAATAAGGATTAAAAAATATTTATAATTTAAGATATTTGAATTTAGAAATAAAAAACTTCATGCATCAATTCTTTTCAAGGCAAACAGTATTTTAAAGTTTTGGGCACTTTTCAAAACTGATATCACTAATCTGAAGCAGCTTCAAGAGAGCTTAATAATTTTATATTCATAGAGTCTCAAAGCCTTCATGAATATTCATTTAGTACAGGTTTAGTTGTTTCACATGATCTCCAAATAGCCATGTATTAAAAATATTATTCCTCTAGGTTCAAGCCAAGAGACTTCACTTTACCATTATTTTACACTGAAAATACAGAAACTGGTCCTCTAGTACTGCTTGTATACCTCAAGTCCTTGGATTTCTTTACTTTCCAGTCTTCTTTCTCTAGAAATAAAAACTATCAACCCTTTATGCCAGGAATATTCATGTAAGAAAAAATGACATGTTGAAAATTAACAGAATTTTGAATTATTTTTATAATGGCACATGAGCACAAGAATTTTTGGCTGTGGCAGCAACTGTAGAATCATATCTGTATTATGTCATAAGTATAAACAGCACACCATGATCAGATGGCTCCTACATGAGCTTTTGATCTGGGTCTACTCCATTTTCAAAGGTTAGAAAGACATATTTATGGAGTAAAGGGTTAAAGAACCAAATTCTTAAAATTATTTTACTAAGCAATATGCACAGTATGAAGTTATTTCCTTACAATTCTGTAAGTTCTGTTTAACCCTTTCCCTCATACAAACATGTTTTCACCCATTTGCAAATAGAGTTGACCCAGATCAGATGGAGGGGTCTGCTCTGTTTGCTAATGGAATTTGATAAATCTGTTTCTTTACTTTCTGAAATGGCTACAATGTTCCACCTTCCATATTTCATTGCAACTATTGTGTCCATGAATATTCAGTAGGTATTGAAATTGACATAAACATAGGACAGGGAAAGGGTTAATTAAATAAAATAATAAATAATTCATCTCAAACCTTCTTCAATAGCCAGTGCTGGGATTTGAACCCAGACTTCCTTCTCATGCCTAGGCAAGAAGGTGTTCTACCATTAAACTACACTGACTGAATTGAACTTGACTGTCTGAGTCTTTATTCAACAAGAGTTCCTACATTCAGGAGGTTCTAAGAGGGTTAAGTAACATATAATTATTTACTCTCACAACTTTTTTCTCCATCTCTGTTTACATATAAACTCATCATACAGTGAAGCCTCTCTACAAAAGCCACTTAAAAGAAATCTAATTGTGGACATTCAAGTCAAGGGCTAACTTGACCCTTTCCTTTTTTTCATGTATATTCAATAATTTATTTTATAATATTTTCAAGACATTTTGACTGAGATAAAACTGTATGGTCATATCTGTATAATTTAAATTATGTAGCCAGGTAGAGATTGTGGTGAAACAGTTGATACATGTATGCTTTACTGTGCGGCTTAGTAGCTCAGTCGGTAGAATGTTGGCATGGTAAGCAAAAAGCCTTGGGTTGGACTCCCAGTCGATTCACAACTTTTTCACCATGTTACATTTGGCGCCCAACGTAAATAACCCACAGGGTGATTTATATGAAGATTATTTCATTCATTTGTAATAATAAGAAACTTGTGGAGTGTTATTTCAGTAAGAATTCGGGACGAATTCTTGTGTAGAGGGTGACCCCCCGGGGTGTGTGTAGTCGGGTAGAGATAGTGTTGAAACAGTTGATAGGCTTTACTGGGTAGCTTGGTATTACTCTCCCAATTTGACCCGAGACTCGTGCATATTCCGTTTATTATTGTCGGTAATCATCGGATACATTTACGAAGGTATATGAATTCGCCACAAGAATACAATCCTCGTGGAACATGATTATTACTCGCTTTTGTTTTGCTAATTTTTGCCACAGATTATTACAAACAATCCCGATAAAAAGGCCGAAGATTAATCGAGTCTCAGGTCAAATTGGGAGAGTTCAGTTGGTACAGTGTTGAATAAATGATCAAATAAAGAATAAAGAATCAATATGAGTTTGTGTTTAAAATGATAACCTTATAAGGTGAATACATATACATATGATTGTCAGATGATGGATTACGGTGGTTTCGTCAATTTACTGTCAAACTTAATTTATTGTCTCAATGCTATATAAGTTAAGTTTGACAAAAGCATGTATAATTATAAATTAAGTTTGACAGACCCGTCAATTGACGAAAACAAGTTTATATGTCTGTATGCCTGTCTGTATACGTCTCTTTTCTCTTACATCTGCCTGTATGTCTATCTGTATAATTGTCTATAGAATATATATATGTAGCCTATAGGCAGACATACTGACTAATAGACAAGTTAAAGTCAAGGAAAAGTAATGTTTCCGACTCTATTTAATTATAACCCTATTTAATCATTTACTCCATAAATATTAAATACATCTTCGCAAACAGAAAAGACCCAGATCAGACGACTCATATAGGAGCTGTCTGATCAGGGTCATTGTCATTGATATAATATGGGAGATCACTGTGTTAGAGGTTGCATATCGACATGTCCAGGGAGGCAGTGGATGGATTGAAAATATTGGAAACAAAAGGAATTTCAAACTAAATACATAAAAACCAACCTCAAACACATATTTATCATTTTATGTCAAAAAATATGGTCTTATCCAGTCCGATTCGGTGATTTGTGACAGTTACCCTTAAATTGGCATTGTAAGCCAAAGGCCCTGGGCTCGAGTCCCATTTTTTCACCTGGTGACCATGATAAGCAAACTGAGTAGACTGTAATCAAACGATTCCTACATGAGCTGTCTGATCTGGGTATACTCTGTTTACAAAAGAGATAGAGAGATGGCGGGACATTTCGATCGGAAATTATTATTTTCACGGAAAAAATCTGACTTGCAATGTGTGTACAGCCTTGATTTTCGGTAGATACGTTATATTTACCACATACCAAGGCTGTCTGTGAAAAGGTCACATAGTTTTGAAATATGTAACTTCACATTTTCAGGTTGTATGTGATATTTCGTTGAGAAAAGAGTTAAATATTCAGAAGAATAAGAAATCGTTTTACCTTTCCGCCATCTTGGTTTAATCACGTGACTCTACTTACAGCTGGCTAAAACGCGTTACCTATCGTCACCCACTATACTTAATTTTATGACGTCACGATGCCAGTCGAATAGAAATAATTACTCAACACAGGGAAATTACTTAATAAATGTGCCAGTCGAATACGCCTACTGATATGTACTGCTAATATCCTGGTTGGATACTGCGTGTCAACTCTCCTGTGGATCTGGACTACACTCAGATGATACATGGTTGTACAGTATATATTCATGATTAGATGCCACAATGTCTGTACAATATAAAACCTGATCAGAACCCACGAACGTTGTGTCTATACAGAATAGATCTTAAACAGAAGGATACATAAATCTGGCAAGAGGGTGAAATGGATGAAAGGAATGAGGAAGAAGGGGTGGTGAAAAAGGGAATGCAAGAAGAACGAAAGTAAACATTGACGGAAGAAACATCGATAACTAGCGAAATTATTTAACAGGATCTGAATTAAGTAAATTATAATCCTAACATGCTTGCTAAACACGATCTGATTCCGATCTGCAAACAGCTTGGATCCAGATGGAACACCGAGTAACTCGGCATCTCATCAAGATCCAGGCTATTTGACACTTTGTCAAAAGTCTCTCCAACGACAATCGAATAAAAAATAGTCCAAAATGAGAAAGGGCGAGAGAGGGTGAGGACGAGAGAGAGACAGACAGATACAGAGATAAATAAATAAAGAGAGAGGAAAGAGAAAGAGGGAGGGAGAGAGAAAGGAAGAGAGCAGCTGCATTACTATAAAGGTCGTTTCTTTTATTACCAAATTACTGACACTATTGTAATTCTTTGGTAAGTCTCGAACTTTCAACTGTGCATCCCTCGTGCGGACTACAGAAGCGGTAAAATAAATGGGGGAATGATTATCGTTTTACACATGGAGTTTGTCGGCAAAACGTATTTCTGGCACAACAAATATATCATTCGAAATCACTTAATTTACAGTTTAACATGCTGAGAGAATTTGTGTTGAATGAAAATGTTTTCTAAACAAATTTAGAGGTTAAACACGTCCTCTACTTTCTTAACTACACAACCGACGAGTCAATCAGTGTGTATTTTGAGGAGTGGTCTGAACTGTTATAGAACATTTATACCTTTCTCACTTTAGTTAAACACCGACTGACCATTCTACTGTGAAGGGGTTAACCCTTTACCCGATATGTGGATAGGATCTAGATGAAACATCAAAATCCAAGCTGTTTTTATACTCAATCAATGGTTTCTAAACACAGTTGTTCCATAATATACATTCACCCACTCCCCTTATGAACCCCTCACACTTCCCCAATTACTGACATTACCAATCATGAACGAGTCGCATACATGTAATTACATGTAATTCGGTTTGCGAGGTGAAGCTCAAATGAAGAAACACGCTAGTCATAGCGTCCCACAGACACGACGTCTGATCAGGGTTTATACTGTTTGTACTGATACTGCCGTCAGTGTGTATCGTGTGTAGATGGCACAGAAACTACATTATTTTACAGAAACTGCCGTCAGTGTATATCGCGTTTATAGATCACAGAAATTGATCAGGGTCTACACTGTCTGCCATATTTGGAGAAATTACATATATTTTCGTCAGTTCATACCTTAGTTTCTAACATTACAGAGCCTGATTAAGGTCTACAGTAATTGCCAAGTTTGGAGATATAAGAATTACTATGCTAGTAGTTTGGAAGTTCAGCTGTATTTTGGTGAGTTAGAAAAGTTGTTAAATGTGAGCCGTGGCGAGCATTTAACTACTTTTCTGATGAGCTAAAATACAGCTGAACTTCCAAACCACTAGCATAGTAATTCTTTTATCATGCAACTCCAAGAAAAAAGGAGAAAATGAAGAAAAAGAAAGATTGCTAAAGCGTTTTCGTCCCCTGAATGAAAATACATGCAAGTACGTATTACATGACGTCATTTTGGCATGCAGTGACGTCATCGACTTTTACAACATAAACAAACTTGATTTAATCCTTTTGTATGGACAAATAGTTGAAACAAAGGTGAGCAAATATGTTAATTTGATGTTTATGTTTAATAATGCCTTTTCCCTCCTTCTGTTTTCCTCCTATTGGCTGAACAAAACTTGCATTCCAGTGGGGTCAGTACACATGCAATATACCTCACAAAATACAGCGTCGACGTGGAAAATATTATGCTAGTAGGAAGTGACTGTATTGCGTGACGTTGCATGATAATTAAGAAATGAATGACGTGCTCCCGGTGTTCATGAGGTTATGCAACGCATAGCTTTACGAGCAAAGTTAGTGAAGCCCGAAGGGCTTCACGTGAATCTTTGCTCGTAAAGCTACGCGTTGCATAACCTCATTAACACCGGTATTGAAATGAACGTTTATGGGAAATGCAACTTTCCTTATAGAATAAGGTTATATAAGGACGTTGCAGGGCGAATGTAAATATAAGATATTACAGACATTGCCGTCTGTCCATTTCTAGAGTTTACGTCACAGAGATTGGTCAGTGTCTTTAATAATATATTGCAGTACATATCATGTTTATACATCAAAGAGACTTACA